>LPNX010710934.1:0-30244 GCA_001517045.1 Pseudotsuga menziesii
AGGAGCTCATGTGCCTGTTGGGGAGGCATGAAGGATATGAAAGCCTCATTGATGAGACTTGGACTGTCATGCCAATTGGGTAATTAACTAACTGATTTTGATATCTATATTATGCTTGGTCTGATAAAAATTTCAATGGTGCATTTCACAGGTGAGAGAAGTGAAACCAGGTGGTGCACATTGATCATGGCAGCAGATCAAAATTTGTTGGAATTGGCTGGAAGTCTCCTTCAAGTGATTGCCAAGACCCAAGAAAATCTTGGGGAGATGCTCAGGATACAGAGAAGGCAGAGTGAAATGAACCACCAGATTTTGCAAGACTCTATTAGTTTGCAAAGGGAGGTGAAAAGCCTTCTGGGAGCAATCGGCAAAGGAAAGGAAGGTGGATCAGCAATGGGACAATTGTCCAAGCGACTCGATAAGAAACGGTCCAGGCATGAAGACTCAAAGGAAATTGAGCAGGTAAAGATGAAGCAGCCAGTGAGATGCTGGAGATGCAGAGGACATCATTTACGCCGGGACTGTCTGATGAGGGAACATGATGAGGGAAATAGCCGCAAATTCCTAGACTTCGGGATCAGCTGGAAGCTGAGAACCAGCAGGAAAAGTCCATGGAAGCCGAAAGGCTTGGTCTTGAACGTTCAAAGTAGATGACTGAACGTGGGATAGATCTGCAATTTTGAAATTTTGATGTGCAATTGTACATGTATTGTATATATGTATTGGAACACCGAGGACGGTGTTATTCCAAGGGGGAGGGGAATGTCACATCCACGGTTTTGACCCCGTTTGCATGATGTATATATTGTAATTAATTGTGGTGAGGAGCTCAAGGCAAAAGCCCCACCATCGATTTGGATGTGTATGTTTCGGCAATGGGGATAATTGCCGATGGTATGTTGTGCTATCCGGCACATTTTAATTTGGCATCATGTAAACCCGCACATCAATTAAAATAAACCACAACCAGCTACGGCAGTGCAACGTTGAATGAAAAGGGCATGGTTCCAAAGGATAAGGGGTGGGGGATGTCAAACCTTGGTTATGGGGGAAAAACCCATGTTTTATTACCTTGTGGTTTTGCCACCTTTGTTGTTTGTCACCTTTTGCCTCATCCAACCTTGTCAACCTATTTAATGCTTCAGCTGGTGGTTGAGGAGATATGGCTGAGTGGTTGAGGGAAGTTATTGCCTTTGGGAGTGGGGTGGCAGGGCTGTCAGCTCCATACCCACATCCACACTCCACCCATGTCTGCCCATTCTTCTCCCTCACGCACTCATCCTTGGTCAGTGCACTCACTCACCACGATTTTGGGTCTGTTGGTTCCTCACGCACAGGTTTTGGACGAATTTGGTCTCACGTGGGCATTTTGTTCCTCTCCACGAGTGGATGAGCACCCGCTGACTGCAAATTCGCGTCCTCTCCATTGTTGTGCATTCTCACGAAGAGGGATTGCTTCCCGTTTTTGTCTTCTCCACGTTTTTGGTTGGTCGTAGTGCCCAATTCGTAGTGAGCCATTTTCCTACTGTGGTCTATTCATCCTCACGCAGAGGTCTGTTCATCCTCACGCAGAGAAATCGGGTATGTATTTCCCGTGCATTTTGCTGTTGGGTGTAAGTTCTTCCTCACGCATAGGGTGTTTGGGTCGTTTTCCCATGTTGTGAGAGTCGTTCTCACTGTCATGTTTTGGGGCTGCTGTTTCCCCTGTGTTTTGTTGGCTGTGGTGTTCAATTTCGTTTTGAGCCACTGTGGGTTTCCAATTCGTGGGCTGAGTTTCTGTATTTTGGGACTGTGCATAGTTGCCATTGTTTTACTTTGAAATTGGGCTATTGTTGTTGTTTCCATGGTCTGGGATGTTGTGGTTGAGTTGTTTTGGCCACATTAGGGCCAAAACCAACTCTGGTTTGTCCATTGGACCTGAGCTGTGTCTCATTTTGGTTTGGGGTTGCCACCCTGTTGTTTATGCCTTCATCACAGAGCAGTGAATGAAGATGTTTTGCTGCTGGTATGCAGTGGTTGAACCTTGGACTGTGTTGGCTTGGCTTGTCTGTTGAAAGCCTGTGAAACCCAGCAGTGTTAGTTTGCTGTTTGTGTCCCCTTGGCTATGTATAAGCCTGCAATTGACCCTTATCCAGAAGGAATCATGCCCAGCTCGGGGGTGGCAGCGTTGCTGAGAGATTGATGAGCAAGCTGGCCTATGGTTGGGTGGAACGTTGCAGCGATGTAGCTGGTTGCGGGTGAATTCTTCATTAACAGATAAGTGTTGTTGTTATCCCATCTCTGCAAATCATATTGATGTTAAATGAATTATAATGAACATGGAGATTGCTGGAATGTGTGTGTTTTCTTCCGCTGCATGATTGAAGATAAATGCATCTGTGTATGCTTAATTCCAGCATTGATTTCATTTGATTATGTTCATAGGGAGTTTTGCCCGGCTGTGTTGATGTGTTCGTCGCTTCCTCTTCGTCGGTTGAGGGACGGGGACGTGACAGATACAGCCACACCATCTGCAAATCCGTAGAGGAAAAACTACATGGGTAAAACCAAGAAAGTTCTGTGCGTCAGAGAGAACAAGAATTTCGCTCCTGTGTGAGGATGAATAGCTCTACCTCTACGCGTGGATGAACAGACAACCGGAAGTGCGTGAAAAATGTCTCAGCACTATCATGGAGGGAATGCAATAGTGAGTCCACTGGAGTGATGGCCGTGGTTTTCTTTTTCCATTGTGAAGTCAACCGTGGGTGGAGTGTGTGTGGGGGAAAGGACTGACAGTCCTGCCACACTCCACTCCTAGCCATAACTGTCTCAGCTAACAACAGAATTTATTAATGGTGGTGGTTGGATAAAACAAGGAAAGATGACACATGGCTTTTTCCCCCCATTGGCCAAGGTTTGACAATCCCCCACCCTTATCCTTGTGAAAATCATGCCCCTTCTCAATTTAGTTGCCGCGAATGTAGTTGGTCAGGTTATTTAATTAAAGATGCATATTTACATGATGACAAACTTAATATATCTTGCATGCCCCAACATACCATCGGTGACAATTTAAATCTGAAACATAGCATAACCAATCAATGGTGGGGCCTTGGCCTTTAGCTCCACACCATGATCATTACAATATATACATCATGTACATCTAATGCAACGGGGTCAAAACCGGGGTGTTACAGTCCACCTAAAATATGCATCTTTTTTTACAACTTATTCAAAGGTTTAGTAATCTTCGTAAAATTAGGAATAAACCTATGAATAAAAATTGTTTTTCCGAAGAAGGAACTTAAAGCCTTCAAATTTTTCGGTAATGGAATTTATTTAATAGATTTTTCTCTCTCTAGATCTATTTTAATGCCTTATTTTGTAACAACATTCCCAAGTAACTTAGCTTCAATAACTCCCAAAATAGATTTTTTGGGGTTTAAGGAAATTGCATACCTGCGGCAACGTTCAAATACATGTCGAAGGTGTTTAAGGTGATCATTTCTTCTTTTGGACTAAATTGTGAGGTCATATTCATATATTTCTAAGACTTTATGTAATATATCTCTGAAAGCATAGTCCATTTCTCTCTAAAAGGTATCCCCATGATTCATTAAACCAAATGGCATGTGCAAGTACTAGTAAGTTCCCCAAGGGGTAGTGAAGGAAGTATTCGCTCGATTTTCTTTCTTGATAGCCACCTGATTGAAACCTAAAAATCCATATAGGAATGAAATCATTTCTAACCCCATGATACTTTGCAATTAGAGTTCCATTTTAGGAAGCGGGTAATTGTATTTCTTGGATACTGCATTAAGGTTCTTGAAATCGACACACACCCTGACATCACCTATTTTCTTTCTGGACGGGACATGATTGGAAATCCATTATGAATACCTTATTGATACTATGATCTTTTCTTCCACCATATTCTCAATTTCCTCCTTAATGAGTGGAGCTAATTTAGGATTTAATTTCCTCAATTTATGCCAATGTGGTTTCACATTTTCTTCCAAAGGTATAGCATGTTGAATAATATTCTTGTCATAAGTTTTTAGTTCATTGTTTGACCAAGTGAATACGTCTGTGAATTCTCAAACCAAATCAATGACATCCTTTCCTTATTGAGGATCTAAAATATTACCAATCTTAATTGGACATGGGTCTTCCTAAGAGCCAATATTTAGTTCTTTGTATTCTAGATTTGAAGTCGCGTATTTTAATTTGCACCTGTCATTTCCGTCAAAATTCCTTTCCAAAGATACCCTTTCCATTTGAATTGGGTTGTACTGAGGTTCTTCAATGGATCCTTCCTTTCTCTAATCAATCTGGTTACCCGCATACTCATCGACATTGGCCATGAATATACAGATCTGCTTGTCATCATAAAAAAATTCCCAATTATCGAAATTATCTAGCATGAAAGGACAAAATATTACTTGTACTTTTCATGTATCTTGTACTTTATTATTTGGATCAAATACTGAGGCAAAAATTGCAAGGGCATTTGCTGCTTGGTTCTGCTCCCTTGGTACCGCTTGCAAAGAAATAGCTTGGAATTCCTCTGTAGAAATTTTGAATGCATCCCTATATCTCTTCAATCGCATATTTTTACAAGAAAAAAGTACCCTTTACTTGACATACCACAAGGTCAAAAATCACCTATAACATGCAGTAACTAAATTCCATAATCTTTAGCAATAGTTAGCCCAAGCAAAAGAGCCTCGCACTTAGCGACATTGTTAGTGCCATCAAATTATAATTTAAAAGAGAAATAATGATGCTCATGTCTCAGTGAAATTAATACCATACCTACCCCCATACCTTCCTAGGACTTGGCCTCATTGGAAAACAGTATCCAAAACTTATCAATTTCCTTCTGAGGAGGAATATTTGTAGCCACTACTGCGTATGAACCAATATCATGCTGATATGTGTACTCATTTTCCAATTTTGCGGGGTCCTCTACGTGGTGTTTACTCATCATTTCTCTTTGAATATTGATGTATCCTCCTTTTGAATTAGGAATAGTTTCATAAGACAGATCCATTTGTATGTTTCCTCCAAGGTCCGCTCCAAACTTTCTAGAAAGAATCATTCCCCATGATTCTGGAAGATCAATCACCACGTTATCCATATTTAGGCTTATGTTGGGATGAACAGTTAGTAGCACAGGGACATCCACCACCACGCCGCAAAATTTTACCTCTCTGGGATCCATGGCCCAAACATTCATCTACAGTCTCGACACCTGCAATCCTAGCCTTTTCATCACAGCTAAAGGCATAACATTAGTGGATGCTTCTGAGTCAAACATGCAAATGTGGAAAACCAAATCACCAATACATAAGGAAATAAAGAAAGGTTTATGTGTAGGATTCTTATTCTCAGTTGGTAGCATGTTTGATAATATGATTGAGTATCTTCAATTTCATAAGTTTGATTGACTATTGGTCGCTTCTCTATAGCTCCTTCTTGAAAATGTAGTAACTCAGCAACTTGTTTTTTGACTGAGGGGACCTTGACCAATTCTGTTAAGAGTATCATAATCTTCATAGTACCTAGATTACCTATAACATCGATATTCAAAGGTTCATTATTAACTAAATCAACCAAAGAAGACTTATCTGAACCTACTATGGGTGGGGGAAAATCCTGTGTCCCTTCAGTATTCGTTGATGTGAACCTCCTTTATTTTTATAAACATTTCCAGGGGTCATATTCTCATACCATTTCCTGATTTGCTCTCGGTTAGGAATCTCACTGAGTATATTGTTCACTCTTTCGGCATCGATTGAATTTCTCCTTACTTCCTGCATATCGTCAATAGACAACCCAAACTTCCTTTTTTCAAATAAATTACACACCTATGCATCGTCCTCTTCAAATAGAGTGTTGTTTCTGGTATACTCCAGATAAAGGGCACAAGTTCTCTCACCATGGAAACTAGAACACACCCTGCATGGGAAGTCACTTAACGCATTAGTTGGCTCCAAAGAGGAGCAAGGTATCTGTTTTGGAGGACCTTTGTTAAGGTTCTTTGCAGGAAACCTGGGTTGAGCAGGTTTTTGGACTATTTCTAATTGGACGATTATGTTCTGCATGCTAGTATTTTGTTGAGCCATATCAACCCTTAATTGTCATTTTTCTTCAATTATAATGTTCATCGGATTCGGGCCTTCGATGGGGGTAGGATTTTTTTCTTTGTTCTTTGGCTCGAGTTTTGTCCTGGAATACTCGGACGTATCTGGCTTCCCTGCATCTTTCCAACTTTTTATCCACTAAGTTTCACTTAGGGTGTTTTTAAAGTGAGCCACCAAGGATCTAAAAAAATAATTGTTCTTACTCAATGCTCAATAATTTTCATGGTTTCATCAGGGCCATTAGTGGTCCCTTGTTTCGCATGTTCACACCCCCTCGGGGGAATTGTAATAAATGACATAGCATGATGGTTTCTTTTTCTAAAATTATTGTCCTCCTTAGTACTTGGTCATCAAGTTCATCATCCTTGAGTGTTTTTTCCCTCGTCGATTATGTGACGCTTTTTTAAGCAACATATATTTTTTTATTTTTTCACTCAAAATCCTCCAAAGTCAGGATGGTGAAATTGGTGATTTTGTCTTAAAAGATTAGTAAAGACTAGGGTCTATGTATTATACCATGCTAGTCATAGTCCTAAATTTTCCCCCATATCCCCCACTTAACCCCTAAACTCACTTTTCAAATTCATATTAGTAATTTTCAATTATTAATTTTGATTTTCTCTCCAAATTGACTCAGAGGATCAAATAATTGGGAAAATTGGAGAAAATCCAATTCCTAAGTAAAAGGCAGTTTTTCTAGGACTTGTATCTGATGTTTCAAAGTTGTTGAAGATATTTTTTAGGACATTTATGATTATATAGGAGCATCTTCAACTATCAAATTAAGGGCTCCAACTCACTTCCACAAAAGGGGGGCGAATTCTCTCATGGAGGGTGGTTTTCCCACTTGGATGAAGTGCTTATAGGAGGTAAAGGCTTCCCAAACCAAGTGTGATACCTCAATATAGGTGGAATCCTTCCCTCCAATGAATTCAAACCTCCTCCCACCATTATCTCAACCCCCAAAACCACCTCAAACTTGGAAAATTCGCCCCCTTGGGGTTTGAGCTTCTTTTTTTCTATAAAAATAGGGCTTTGCTCCTCAATCAGGGGGATGTATTGAACCTCTGCTTATTGTATTTTTTTTATTGAATTTTTATTAATAATATTGAAGGATTTGGAGGCTCGTGGTGGAATTTTCTCATGGTTATGCAATTGGATAATTTCTGAGGTGATATTCAGCTAAATTAGGCTTTCCTTTTTGTCAAGTTTGGTAGTATTGATATCGCTTATTTTGGATGAGAATTTGATGTTTTCAATTTGTTCATTTATGTTTTATTTGTATAATATTTCAGGAGTAATATAATGTATTCAGTTGTACTAATATTCTCCTTGTCTTTTATGATGAAATCTACTAGATTAACCATGCTTGTTCGAAGGATTTTCTAGATTTTGTAGGTTGCTTTAGGTGAAAGGATTTTGGAGACCAATTGAATCCACATTATTTTATATTACATTATATCAGCTGCAATATAATTTGTTTTTCCCCACATATGCTTCTTCTCTTTCACACTTTCAAGATCAGGGCTTGAGGACCTCTTTCTTCTCTATCTAAAATTCAAATCTTTCTCGGTTACCGATTCTTTGTGTTCGACAAATTTTAGATATGAAAATTCTGATATTAAAATCTGATTTTTTAAGCATGTATATATCATATCTAGAATTTCTTTAAATTAACATCTCAAACTAGATCTAGATTCAAACTTAAAGTGCTTGTTTTCATTAAAAAAAAATCACAATTTTCAAGTATTTGAGTAGTATAAGTTTGTGTACTTTTATTTGATCAATTCATGGGATTCTAAAATAAATATCTCACTGGTTTTTAGAAGGTCTGAGAAAAAACAGAAGGAGACGCAGTCAAAAATCACACTTTTCATCATCTGGAGCACCTGAAATTTTTTCCTTCTTCGCTCTTCTTCATTCCTCTTTTCTTCCATAGAGTGTGTAAGAATTTTGATCCATTTTCATGGGTCAAAAGGTATTTTATTTTCTGATTTAATCATTTTGTAAATTCCATCAATAAATAAATCAAGTGGGATACACAACGCCCACATTCCATCCCCCCTGGGGGGATTCACAGTCTCTTTCATGGTTTGCATTTTACTAATCAACACTTGCACACAATACTCCTTCTTGAAAGGTTGTATATATTAGTTGTTTTTATTTTATTTCATCTCAGATTAAGGTTTACTTTCTTACCCAGCTCGTTGCCATGATGTATGCTCTCACCACCAACTAAAGGCTTTGTCAATTATTGGTGGATGATCATAAAGTGGCACATAGTTGCGGTTCTAACTTGTTGTTAATCCTTTTATTTTACAAACTTATTTTCTATATCAAATTGGAATAAACATTTTGTCGTCAACTCATGTATGCTCTTTCCCTCTGCGGGATTTTCCTAGTCGTTGGGAAATCAAAAGAGGTTTTCGACACGTTCTAATTTCATCACATTAATCTAATAATTCATTGATAAAATCATATCCCCTTAGAAACATTACAAAAAATCCAGTGTACAATAGTTGACAATAGTGGGCAAATTTCTCAAAGAAAGCGGAAACAACTGAGTAGTGACCTTGAGATATAGTCAGGCTACATCCTAGTTGGTGTAGTGTTGGACACCTTCTTAGAGACTCCGATTCAGCCCACATTTCTGAGTGAGGAACCACTGTAGTCATATTTTGGACACATTCTCAGTACTTCTAGTATATCGATAATTCCCTTCCCGTACTTCAACTATCTCTTAATAATTAAAACTAACCAAGACACATTTGCAAAACATTTTACTACAACATCACTATTTCATTTTGACTCCATTGGAACTGATATGATTAGCAATTATTTCATTATTTATTTATGTGTTTAAGTTATTTTGTTGACTATTTACTTAAGTTTGCAAACAATCTTGTCTCAGAATTTACTTCAAAAAACTACTAAACAACTTACTTCCATTAATAACGTTTAAAACTTAAAGATCCTTAGACAACTCTTTCTTAGGGACCACCCCCCTTGGCTTCGTTAGGAGTTTGGCCTAAACGGTGGAGTCAAGATCAAGTGATGGTAATTGGCTCGAGACTTGCCCCCAAGGACACACCTAGAAGCTTGAATATTTTTGTTGCTCTTAACCCCCAGGTGTGTGAAAGGCGACAACACTTTTTGGCGTCGTTGCCGAGGAAAAATATTTTTAGTCCCAGGTTACGACTTTCTTCTTTTTTTGTTTAGTTTTATGAATGATTAGAGTATATATTTGATTCTTTGTTTAGCGACTCCACTAACCTTTTTTTCCTTTTTGCAAAAAATAGAAATGTTTGTGAAAGATTTATGACACATATTTTTCTTTACACATGGAGACTCCATTGGGGGGATAAAACCCTTATTTCTCACAAAAATGGTTGAGATTGATTGTGTGTAGATGAGCCCATGCAAACAATAAAATTTTAAAGCTCATTAATTTGACAGCTCCGTGATTATATCAAATGATTGATATTTAGTAAACAATATGGATGAGGAAAGAGCTCGGATTTCCAGTGAATATCCTTCCATTAACTTCTCAAACATCCCAGGATTCCCTAATTATCATAATGGTGAAGATATATCTTATCATCTACCTATATTTTGGGGAAATGAGCATGTAGAGGTCTGACATATCATATCTTTCCTTAATATTCTGGCTGACTTCAATGTTTTCTATGAATATAATATGATGGAAATGTTGGTCAGTACTCTACAAGGAAATGCTTATGAATGGTATCTCAAAGGTCTTCCAAATAAAGGTATTACTTCCCTTTTAATATTCCTTAGAATATTCTTGAGGAAATGGCATATAGGAGAGACTGACATTGATTTAGACAAGTTCTTGGAAGGGTTCCTTTTATCTTCCTTTCCCTGGATAGAGTATCATTAGGAAGACCTTAAATTACCTCGTCTCATCAGGATAGGAAATGATAGGTACTAGGTACTACCTCCAAGAAATCATAGTGAAGAATAAATCCATGATGATTCCATTGAGTTTGTGCATGAAGAGCCATTAAGTGAAAATATTGTTGACGACCCTCTTCATGTCACATCAACATAGAATAATGATGATTGGGAATGCTTTCATGATTATTTCAGTGATGATGATCACATTTTTACTCCAGATCTACCTTAGGATGAAACCAGTACTGAATATTATAATGAAACTTATGATGAAAGCTCTAATGTGAATGATGGCACTCCTACTTGTTCTCCATATAATGATGATAGCCTGGAAGGTTTACTTCCTTGTGACATTTTTTCTGAAGAAGATGAGTATGAAGATGAGGAAAAGTATATCTTGTATCATGATACACGTGACAAAGACTCCCTTATGTCCGACAAAGATGTTGATGAGGATTCCTGGGCATTCCTTGAAAATCCAATCTATGACATGTCTGAGGAAGAAAATAATGAACCAAAAAAATTTGATGGTTTTGTTGATAGTCTTGTCTACAACACATCTAATGAAGGAATTTTTGAGTCTCTTGATGGTTTTACTGAAGATCCTATTTGTGAGGTTTTAAAAGCAGAGCATGGATCTTGTGGCCTTGGGAAATTTTTATATGGAAGAGGAGCATGCAGCTAATCCATATGATCATTCTGAGCCATATATCAATGTCAATAATGAAGACAAAGAGAATAAATACATACAAGAACTTGATACCAGTGATGAGGAATATATCACATCTGATATATATGGGGAGGATGACTATTAGACTATTATTGAAAATCCAACCTATGGGACTTTTGCAAATATTTTTGAAAATCCTATCTATGATATGTCTAGCGAGGAGAGTGTCTACTCTGAAACTTATGAAAGTTGTAAAGAAGAGCAATCAGAGTTTTCATATGATAAGTCATAATTGTACTTGAGTATATTTAATGAGGACTTGGAGAACAAATGCAGTGAAGAGTCAGATTGGGTGCAACTAATTGAAGATGTTTTTCATCCATCGTCTTCATGTACAAATGTTCCTTATGATTTGGAGAATTTTTGGGTTTACGCACAGAATTATCAGCAGATAATCCCTTTTGATTAGTATGATGATCTGCCTCATCATACAAATTTTTACATTATTACTATCCAATCTTTGATAGAAGAAGCCTGCAAGAGGACTTTTCAGTTTGGGAAGCAATTCAATGACCTTCTCCATGATTATAATCTCCCGTCTAACCTTCCCATATTGAAGTTTCATGCAGGTTTGCATTTTTTGAATAATGTTTCCTTGCTTTGGATGGTAACCAAAGTGTTAGATTTTTATCATTCAAGCTAGCATTATGATCTTAGGATATTATCTGAGAGAATAAAATGCACAGCAATAAAACACAAGAGACAAGAGATACAAATCATTTTCCTCAGGGAAACCATAAAGGAGAAAACCCCGCAACTTCCTCAGAGATAGAATCAACACCAAAAGCAAAACCTGAAAACATAAAGATGATCTCCCGACAGCAATAGTCTCTCTCTTGTCCCAACAACTTCTCTCTCACTCATGCGCCCCAGTGAGTGAGTGTGTGTGTGATAAATAGAGAGGCTCACTCTCTGTTTATATTCTTTCATTCACTTAATGTCCACTCCAACATGTTATCCTCACTTAACAATTACTTACTAGAGTCGACATCTCTACGAGAGTCTAATAACCCTAGTGCCCCACAACTTGTGGGGACTTTTCCCCTTCGACCAACAAGGAGGGTTATCCTTAACACAATGGTGGGGACTATTTCCCCGACTTACAATAACTCGCCTAGGGTCGACTTCTCTAGGATAGTCTAATAACCCTAGGGCCCCACAACTGTGGGGAATTTAACCCTTGAACAATAGGAGGGTTACCCACAATGACTTTACATGACTTGTTTACATTATTGAATCTCTCGATAGGAACATCGGGGCATGACATGACTCAATTACAATACACACACTTCCCAGAATAAACATCGGGGTACAATACATAAGATATACATGTGAATACATTCCAAAGTTACAATTACATTAACACTCCCTCTTAACTAGGAAGGTATTCTCTCAACACATTTTATCATCACAATTCTTCTTCTCTGTATCATCTAGATCATCATTGAGTTCTCGTCATCTTAATATTAAATTCATCTTCATCTGGATCTGGATCATCACTCGATCTGGATCATCATCACTCAATCTGGATCATCACTCAATCTAGATCATCATCACTAGATCTGGATCATCATTACTCGATCTGGATCATCACTGCTAGATCATCATCACGGGTTCTATCTCATGATTCTTCTCGTCATAGGAAGTTTTACAGAGCCAGCCCTTTTTCATGATGGTTGTAGGCCTAGCCTCCATGTAGGTATTTTCCAGCACTTATATCTGACCCTAAGTCAGAATGGCCCACCCAGCACTTACATCGGATCATGTAGGAACCAATACTATAGTCATATCAGAAAGGCACGCCCAACACTCACATATGACCATGTGGGAACACATCCCACAACCCTATTAGAAAGGCCCAACACTCACATCTGACAACCAATGTCAGAAGGGCCTAGCACTTACATTCGACCATGCGAGGAACCAATCCTCCATGCCGAAAGGGCTCTACACTTACATCTGATCATTGTAGGAACCAATCCTACAATCGCCTCAGAATGGATCTGCACTTACATCTGATCATTGTAGGTACCAATCCTACAATCACCTCAGAATGGCTCTACACTCACATCTGATCATGTAGGAACCAATCCTACAGTCACATCAGAATGGCCCTCAGTCCCAGACTGAGCTTTCCTGGTAATTGACCAGGTGCCTCCATTCCAAGAATGGCATTCAACACTTATATCTGATCATGTAGGAACTAATCTCCTACAATCACATCAGAATGGCTCAGCACTCACATATGACATGGAAGGAACCAATCCTCTCACCATGACAGAATGGCTCAGCCCTTACATCTGACCATGGAAGGAACCAATCCTCTCACCATGTCAGAATGGCTCATGGACTCATCACTTCCCTTTGGAGGGAACCTCGATCTGGAGAACACCAAGATTCTCCTTGAAGTACTCAAACTTCACTCTAGCTAATGGATTTGTCAACACATCAGCTATATGTTCATCTGTCACAACATACTGGAGCTTCAATGCTCCTCTCTGCACCATATCCCTGATATAGTGATACTTGATCTCTATATGCTTCGACTTGTCATGGAACATCGGGTTCTTCGACAACTTCGCACAACTCTGGTTGTTGCAATGTATACAAGTAGCATCCAACTAGAGATCAAATAAATTAGACAGTAGATTCCTCAGCCATACTGCCTCACAACTAGTTGAACAAGCTGTGGCATACTCTGCTTCAGCTGTACTTAGTGCCACACAGGATTGCTTCTTGCTAAACCAAGAGATCACACCTGATCCCATACCGAAGCAACACCCTGAAGTGCTCTTCCTATCGATGGCATTTCCTGCCCAATATGAATCAAAATAACCCTCCAGGTTAATCTTCTGATTCGCCTCATACTTGATCCCATAATCAACTGTACCCCTCAGGTACCTCAGAATATGATTTGCAACAATTAAGCGAACATGTCTTGGATCTATTAGGAACTGGCTCAAGGTGTTCATAGCAAAGAAAATATCTGGTCTCGTGTTCGTCAGGTACATCAAGGACCCAATCATCTGACGATACATCATAGCATCAACCACTTCTGATGAAGCATCACTCAATAGCTTCAATTTTGATGCCATAGGTGTGGTCATGGCCTTGTAGTCCATCATCCCGAACCTCTTCAGGATCTCTACTGCATACTTCCCTTGTCAGAGGGAGATTCCATCCGCATTCTGCCACACCTCCATGCCTAGAAAATAGTGCATCATACCCAAGTCCTTCATTTTCAAACTCGACAGCAAGCTTCAACCCATCCATACTTGTTACAAACAGATCATCTACATACAGTAGGAGTATCACTGGGTTACCATATTCAACCTTGTAGTAAAGGTTGGAATCTGCTTTACTCTTAATAAATCCTAGATTCATCAGTAATCTGTTCATCATGTCATACCATGTTGAACCTCAGGATCTTTTGTAGTCACTCCCTCTGAAGCAGAGCATCATTCTCACTCTGTCTTTCATACTCTATGTACTGAAACATTATGTACCGGAGTGACAATTAGCTTACTCTACTACTAATATTCTATGTATCCATCTAGGATCACTAGATACCAAGATCCTCTATCTTGAACTTTTTCAAAATTTCTTCTTGCACCCATCTGTGAGGTTGTCATCCTCTATCAACCTTGTAGCATAGGTTCAGATCTTCATCAAGCTCCTCATGTATGTGTTATCCCATGGGTGTCTTCTGAGCTCGTACAAGGCCTTATTTCATTTTCACACATGATTCTACTTGTCATGTGTCTCAACTTCCACTGGCTACAAATGTCTCTTCGTAGTCTATGCCTTCTTTTCGTGAGAAGCCTCGTGCTATGAATCTTTCCTTGTATCCCACTATGTTTCCATCTACTGCATGATGGAACTACGAACTTCCCTTCATGTATTGATACTGCATCCTAGACATCATTCTTCTTGAACTGGTCTTACCTTTATTCTTGGTTACTTCTTCATGGCTGGAAGGTTTTGCATCAATCATGTAACTGCATTCATCATATTATTCTTCATCTTGAACTATCATCACTTGTTCTTTGGAACAAGTTTCATCCTTCTTTGCTTGTAGGTGATTTTACGCGGTCTTTCCTACAAGTCAAATGCATTAGTTGTATGGTTAGAAACATTTCATAAGGTACATTCATAATGAAAAATTATTTTGTATCAAGATATATGATTCTGCAACTATTTCAGCCAATACAACATTCATCCATATCTCACGGAAACTTTCTAGATGTCTTCCATCTCTACCAGGACAACATTGAGATTATGCACTAATCCAATATGTCAGCAAAGAGGTTTCATTCTAGATAAGTAACAATGGAGAGTTGTATAGCACCATGAGCTACTTACCCATCACATACATATTAGTAGTATAATGTCATTAATGCAAACATTCTATCATGCACAATACATCAACTGAATATACACAAATACATAATAAAACAATATCATGAAATGACAATTGAATACTTATCTTTATTTGTTTCATGGGTAGACTCCTTCTTGAGTCTTCAGCTTCATCGTCTTCTTCATTCATGATAGCATCATTTCTTATCCAAATGATAAGATGGATAAGAGGTTCTTCAAGAGTTGAGTTTTTCGTATTCCTCATCGCTCGAGGGATCTTCTTTGGATGGTGAGAGCTTGATCTTCAGTTGCTCCCATATTCTCTTCTCTTATTATGAGTCGAGCTTCTTCTTCTTCCTAGAGTCTGCTGAAAGTAATCACTTCCTTCTGGCACACATTCCTCGCATGAATAAATCCCATGATCCTAGGAGACCATTCAAGGTGGCTATCACCATTTATGCATTCTCCACTTCTTCTTCTACTACTACAAGTTGTTCTTTGATTTGAGAGACCCTTGTAAAGTATGACTGCATGGTCTCTGCATTCTGGATCTTCACATTCTTCAACTGTTTTCTCAAAGTCATCTTCTTATTTTTGTTCTTCCCTTAAAATATCTTGGTCAAGGAATCAAACATCTCTTTAGGTCTCTTTAGGGAAGACACTTGTGGTATATGGTGATCCATGATTGAATCAACAATAATCTTCTTGGCCTTGACCAAGTTCTTCTTGTGTAAGGCTTTAAGCCTCATCTCCCTCTGGAACTGGAACCTCTCTACTTGTGTAGATGTCCAATTCATTTTCTTCAGAGAGATCATATACTTCCATGCTTAGAATTTGTCAACTTCACCAAGCTTAGCATCAATCTATTGTGATATATCACTTTGAAATGAGAACCTCAAATGAAAATAACAAAACATTAAATCTTACCAATTTGAGGTGTCCATCCTGGTTCCAGAGCTGGCTGATCTAGTGTTTGTTAGAGAAACCCTAATTTTTAAAACTTGGAATATTTTAGATTTGATTGGATAGAAATATAGATCTCTTTAAGTTGAGATGTCCAATGTACTCCTTTTCTGAAAACAGTGGAGGGAAGCTCCCGGAACAGGAAGCCCTAGTTTTCCAATTTCTTCTGCAGAAATGCCTGATACTGTTTCTATGATATCTCCAAAGTTAATATTCCTATGTGTCTAAAAATTCGTAGTGAGGTATCCTCTCTTGTCCCTATTCCAAAAACATAGGTTTCATCAGAATTGGTTTCACCAATTGGGACTTATGATCAATTTCCCAAGGTGACCTATTTCAGGATTGTTCAGCACAGCGAAGTTGTATGGACTTCCACATATCACTATTTCATCATCGGGGTCTGAAATTTATACCACAAAAATGAAATTCCGTTCCCTTTCTGGAATATCTTCATAAATTTCATTTGGACCTTTGTATCCCAAGATATAGAAATTATACCCAGGTGTCCTGTTTAGGGATGAATCCTGGAAGAGGTTGGAAGCCTAACATGGAGGAATCATATCCCCTAGAATATATTGAATCTGAGGCTGAATTTTGGACACACAGTAAATCTAGATTTTATCTTTGACCTATGAAAGTGTTAGCTCCTGAAGCTTCTCCAATGTTGATATATAGTGAATGTACCAAAACGTAGCCATTTTAGTATTTTACGGTTTTTTCGGCCTGGGGTCAAACTAGGGTTTGACTTTCCCGGAGTTGTACCCAACCAAAAATATCTACCCAAGTCTCTAAAATTTGATTTTTATGAGAATAGAAATCCTATGCCAGGCTCACTCAAAAATTCCTCTTCTGTAAGAAGCCCTAATTTCCCGCACCAAAAACTAAAAATGCCCGGAATCGAATTCTGCTTCGACATAAAGATGCACCCTTCAGTGGAGAGTCAGCCTAGCATAATTTTACTGATGTATTGTGGAGAAAGACCCAAAAATTAAGAATACCTAGCTTCTGCAGCTGCACAATGTCTTGTTCTTAGGTTAGCTCTGATACCATGTTAGATTTTTATCATTCAAGTTAGCATTATGATCTTAGGATCTTATCTGAGAGAATAACATGCAGAACAATAAAACACAAGAGACACAAAGAATTTTCCTCGGGGAAACCATAAAGGAGAAAACCCCGCAACTTCCTTAGAGATAGAATCAACACCAAAAGTAAAACCCGAAAACAAAAATATGATCTCCCGACAGCAGTAGTCTCTCTCTTGTCCCAACAACTTCTCTTTCACTCATGCGCCCCAGTGAGTGAGTGTGTGTATGATAAATAGAGAGGCTCACTCTCTATTTATATTCTTTCGTTCACTTAATGTCCACTCCAACATGTCGGCCTCACTTAACAATTACTTACTAGAGCCAACACCTCTAGGAGAGTCTAATAACCCCAGTGCCCCACAACTTGTGGGGACTTTTCCCCTCCGACCAACAAGGAGGGTTATCCATAACACAATGGTGGGGACAATTGCCCCAACTTATAATAACTCACCTAGGTTTGACTTCTCTAGGATAGTCTAATAACCCTAGGGCCCCACAACTGTGGGGACTTTAACCCTTGAACAATAGGAGGGTTACCCACAATGAATTTACATGACTTGTTTACATTATTGAATCTCTTGATAGGAACATCGGGGCATGACATGACTCAATTACATTACAAACACTTCCCGGAATAAACATCGGGGTACAATACATAAGATATACAAGTGAATACATTCCGAAGTTGCAATTACATCAACACAAAGACAAGGAAAAAACCTTTAAATTTGATAAAATGCTTAGGTGGTTACATTGGATTTTTTATTACACCTAACCTTGTTGATGTCATACTTAGAGGAGGAAAATAGCTCCTTAAAATGGGCATTTACTTTAAGCATTTATTTTATGTACTTAGGAATAAAACTCTCTTTCATTAATTAGTTTTGGATCCTTTCAATAAAGCAACTTATAGTCCATTGGCTCTTTTCCTAAAACTTGTGCTACTAAGGTTTTTGTGTCAAGCTGAAATGTTTTTATAGATTATATAAACCATAGATGGCATTCTCGTATCCTCTCCTTGCTTGAAGACCAGATCGAGCAAATGTCCCGCGGTTGGATCCATATGTTATCCACTAAGTTTCATTAAGGGGATTTTTCAAGTGAGCCACCAAGGATCGAAACAAATCATTGTTCTTACTCAGTGCTCAAGAAGTTTTGTGGTTTCATCAGGGCCAGTTGTGGTCCCTTGTTTTGAATGTTCACACCCCCTCGGGGGAATTGTAATAAATGACATAGCATGATGGTTTCTTTTTGTAAAATTATTGTCCTCCTTAGTACTTGGTCATCAAGGTCATCATCCTCGAGTGTTTTTTCCCTCATCGATTATGTGATGCTTTTTTAAGAGACATATAATTTTCAAGTTTTTCACTCGAAATCCTCCAAAGCTAGGATGGTGAAATTAGTAATTTGTCTTAAAAGGTTATTAAATACTAGCGTCTATGTATTATACCATGATATTCATAGTCCTAAATTTTCGTGGACATGCGCTAAGTGTTTCATAGGAATTTTTAGATTTTTAATAAAATCATCGATATGGTGTATTTTAATTGTAAAAGTTTAAAAGGTCATAAGATTGGGCCTAGGGGGGGAATTTGGTCATGGGGATGCTCATTTTTGGACCGAGATCCCCCACTTAACCCCTAAACCCGCTTTTCAGAGTCAAATTAGTAATTTTCAATTATTAGTTTTGATTTTCTCTCCAAATTGACTCAGAGGGTCAAATAATTGGGAAATTGGAGAAAACCCAATTCCTAAGTCAAAGATATGTTGTCACATACCCCAATTTTGTAAAATAATGTTAATTGTTTTAATTATATTCCTGAGACATTATGTTAAATTTAATGCTAAGTAAGAACTGATGACTCAGTAGAGTCAACAGAAGTGAAATGTAATTCAGAATATTTTATTATTAATAAATAAATTGTGGAGACAACAGCATGGGAGAGCTGTTAAAAAGAGGTTACTGGTCAAACTGGTGGATGGAACTAGGTGGAGGGAAAAATACAAGTGGCAGCATCCTCAAACACTTCCTAAGTTGCAGGTGGAAACTTCCCTATATTTGGGGTCATGATCCCCCAAGAAAGTGGGATCAGAGCAGGTGGCTCATTAAATGACAACTAACCCAAAAAGACCTAGGCAATCTTTTAAAAGCACCCAATGAATAGAGCTGAGGCTGCTCAGATATTTTCCAAAGAAGAAACATTCAGGTGGAATGCTATTCAGGAAATTCATTTGGGGAAAAAGGGAAAACAGTAAGGAAGTTGTTTTGAGAGGATTGCTGCAGTAACTTGGTTATTACAGGCTGATTAGCTGGAAGAACTTACTGATAAGTTCTGGATTAATACTGAGTTTGAAGACTGGTATCTGACTATTGCTGCACCTAGTTCCAGCTAGGGATACCAAAGCAAGCTCGGGGGTCCTGAGGAGTCATTGTTTGAGCACTCTCCAGGAATTGGTAGGGAGGAACGGCCTCCCATTGCTGTTGTTGTCCCAAGCTTAAGCAGGTTCTATTACCTAACTGTTTTAGTTTTAGTAACTTTAAATGGTTGGATGTTATGTTAGTAGTTATTAAATGGTTTACCGATGAGAGTGTTTTAGTTTATCAGTAATAGAATCTGTTGATGAAAATTAAAGACCACTGTGTTTTTCCACATCTGGGTTTTACGAGACCGTACTCCAGCACAGGGGTAAAAATTATAAAAAGATAGTATGATGAGATGGTAAAATAGTAGATTGTTTCTTTACTTATCATCAGAAGACATTATTTGTTTTACTGACAACTGTTTATGCACATAGATAAAAACTATTCCTTGTATAGTATATCATTCTCAGTAATCCTATTATTTGTAAAGAACAGATAGAAGAATGTAATAGTTGTACTAAAGAAAAGATAGACTAAGTGTACCTACTGTTTAAACCTTATAATACAACACTATATGAATCTAACTTCTATATGCTGAAAAGACAACACTTATAGTAGGAGTAATTAAATATTTCTTAGATTCTACAGTTAAAACCTAGTTGTGTTAGTCTGTATGTATGGTTAGGGATGTAGTTATTTAATTTCTAAGTCTTCTTTTATTTCGACTGAGCTCAAATAGATTACAGAGCTGTTATTCTATTTCTTAGATGGTAAATGAATGTTATTATATACATATATAATTATATGTAAGTACATGAGATAAAACTTAAGTAGTATTATATGAGTTTTATATATATATACAGGCATCTTAACTAAACAGATAAACTAAATAAATAACAGAATGTTGTAAAAGGAATTAAATAATAATCATGGAAACCTAGGTACTCTCAGGAGAGATAATACCTCTATTGTATTAACAACAATAAATTTTTATTACATACACTGTAGGAGTATTACTATTATGAAACTCCAGGCAATGTATTTATTACATTATTCACAAACTGAAAACATTTATACTTTCTATACTGTGAGATAAATAAACGGTACTGAAGAACATTAAATACAATAAAGTAAGAATTTAAAGACCCTATTTAAGCTGAAGGGTATAAACTATAAGTTAACATTTACAAATTTACTAATAACTAGTAAGTCAAGGATCAAACCGAGTATAGAATCCTTGACAGTAAATTTATAAAAGAAGTATTAAAAGTAAAAATTTAAATGCATAATCTACAAATAGCATTTAATATAATGCTCGGCTTCGAGCCTAACAATATTATATAAAGCATAACTGAAAACCCTTGTAATTTCAGAAGTGCAGTGTAATTTATAATAAGTATTGAGAATACATTAATAATAGGTTATTTTTATAAATAGAGAACAATTTATTATTTATTTATATACATATAAAAGAATTTAGAACAGAGCTAGCATTAAGGTAATAAATAATTCCAGGTAGGGTAACTTTTTAACAAGTAATATTTAATCTATTATTGATGAACAGAAGTTTAATATAAAACCTGTATTTAAGGTTACTCTGTCAGTAACCTAAAGTATGATATTAAAAACATTCATATTTTACATGGTAAAACTATTATAACAATTTATAAATGATTACCCATTATATTATTAAAAATACAGTAAAAACCCTACCAGCGAATACCATGAATAAGTTACAGAGAAGAAATCTAGTACTTATCAAAATTTACAAAGTTCCAAGGTATCGAGGACAGATAGGTTTATTAAGCCAAGTTTAAACATTAATTGTTTCAAAACTGCACCGTAACATAATATTAACTTAAGGAAAGTAGCATGGACAACACATAGCTCCACATACAGGGTAAACCCTGACAAAATAAAAGTATGTACTGAGGATGGAGTTTTATCTCCTTGGCACCTCTCGGCTACCAAGATCTTTTACAAAAGTAAAAATTACAACCTGTACCCACAATATTACATCATTATGCATGCTTACACAGTATTCAAACAAAGACCACAAAACCCACAGTCTCGGCTTCAGCCAAGATCCCTTAATAATCGAAGAGTCGAAACTCTTTTTACAACATTCAGGTCCACTAACTGAATCAAAGTAACCGCGAGGGTTACATACCACGAATCCAAACCCGTGACTACCCTAAAGGACTAGCAAGGAGGAGAACGCCATGGGTAAAAACCAGGCTTACCGGGAGAAGCTAGTTGTTGAGTCTCGCGCCTTCCACGCCGAAAGGAGAAGACCAACCCTGTAACGAAAGATAAAATTAAATATTAAAACCTTGCCAAACTGTTGTTGCTTAAGCTTTTATTTGGAAAAGAAAATGAAGGAAAACAATGTAACTTACCTTAACGCCTGATAGAAATATGGCCACCGAAGAACAGCAAGACGACCATGGGAAGAAGGAAGGGTAAACCCTTCATTCGCCGCAGAGAAGATTGAGCTTGCTGGAGCATAAGGGGTACCTGTCACGATGGAGGACATTTTACAGTATCAAGACGAGGCAACCACTTACACAGTGACAAGTTCGGCAATGGACACCAATGGAGAAACCCTAAGTAAATCAACACTATTCGGCACTCAACAGCAAGCTATTCTACATAGTAACTTTCCACACAATGCAGTAGATGAGCCACGAAGAGCTGAACCAGCTTAGGAACTGCTAGCAGACAACACAAACAGCGGAGCGGATAAAGAGGTTATCGCAGAGCGGCCGGAGGCCGAAGGCAGTGGAAGAATAACGATTAGGGTTGAGTCAAACCCTTTTAAAACGCCAGTGCATGGTTGAGACGAGTCCACGTAACCCCTTTAATTATTAGCATGCAGTGGGTAGGAACATTATAGTTCCGTGACAAGATTTCCAATGATTTCACAACCAAATCATATCGCGGGGATTCCTTAAGGTTCAATATACCATAATCAAATCACCTGCATTTTAAAATCAACCATATAAACATTAGAATAATGTTTATAAAACATTGTAATATAAAATTGGTTCATCGTTGGCCTCATATATCTATGTATGGAGAGTTAGAATTATGTTAGAAAACTTTGTAACATAGAATTGGTTCATCATTGGTATCATATTTTATTAAGAGTTGTAATGTTTATTAATGAGATTTAAGAGCGAGGAGTAATAATAATTACCATAGCATAGTTGGGTTATAAACCTATTGTTTTTCTATATTATCTATTACCTTAATTCCCCAATGAAGGTAAGGGAATAATGATATATAGAAGCCTATAGCACTATAAAAATCAAATTAAGTAATCCAGTGATCATGTGCATGGTTTTACTTTTGACATTATGGTCATCTATAGCTTGTATAATAACAATCCTTCTGAAAGTCATAAAACCTTTATGTGACAAATAGTCTTTTGTCAATGACAAGCTCAAGAATTACAAAAAGATATTATAAGTCAGTATCTGATAAGTAGCTTGATAATTTAGAAATTTTTGGCTTGATAGTATGCTTATGAATATTGTGAATGGTATTTGAGTATAATAAATATGAAAATGATCTGTAAGTTTACCAGCAAATCTTTGACTTAGAATAGAAATAATATTCTAATCAATACAGATTCTTAAATACTTAAGGAAACTTTAAAAGTTACTTGTATCAAGTAGTAAACCCTTTTAGTTCACGATATAGGAAAAATATGAGTTTGGTACTTAAACTACCTTATCATTTTACAATTACAGTTGCAAATCTAATCATGGCATGTTGCAGTAACTATGAATAAGTAGAATTAGATCTTTGATGTTGTAATTTCTACCATGCTTGCTGCTAGTAAAGAAATAATTATTGCATTTTCTTTTACACTTGCATTCAGTATAAACATCTAATGGTTTCGTACTCTGTAGGAATGTTAAATCCTGCTTTCTTGATGGAAAAATAGCTACCACCTTTACTCGTAGAATTCAATTCTCTTTTAGTAGGATCTTAAAAGGAATCATAGTTGAAGTTATACCTGCATAAGCCTGATAAATTTGACTAGCAAGTATATACTTTTACTGATTAAATTTTGTTAGCAGCGACCCGAACATCTTACCTGTATATCTGTAAGAGAAGGAAAACTTATGCGTTAGCTCGGAAGCTAAGTAATCCCAGTCTTTCATGGCAATCCCACCTTGTGGTCGTAAACATAAAACAAATCAGTAATTGGAAAGAAACTATTCTAGAAAGTTAAGCATAGTCAAAAGATCATTCAGATATGAATCCATAACATAGAACTAATCAAACAGTTAACGACTGTATTTAATGAAATTATATGCATTCTAAAAAAAATTAATTTTTTTGAAAATTTGGGGTTTTGACATGTGGTATCAAAGCATGGTTCAAACACTAGGCCTTGATGTGGCCCAACTAGTTTCTATAGAACAGTAAAATAATGTACTAACCTATATTTTGTATTATGTATTATGTTTTATGTAAAGAACAGAAAATTTCTTTTTCTGAATCTAACAGGTAGGTATGGAGAAGATAAGAGAATATGCTAAGGAGGAGTCTCCAAACACCGAGACAACACAAATGTCCAGAGAACCTATGTTAGAACAGGTAACTGCTCACTCTTCAAAGTTGATGCAGACTATAAAGGATTTGAAGACTGAAATGGAATCAGTCAAGAAGGATAATGAAAGGATTTTGAAAACTCAAGAAGAGTTGAATCAAATTCTGATGGAAAAATTTCAGACTGAAGGGAGGAGCAAAAGATCTAAATCTGAGGAAGCTAGCCATCAGAAAGGATCTAAAAAGATGAAGCTGGCTAAACCTGAAAGCAGTTCATCATCTGAAGGGTTCAAGGAACAACAAAGCTACTACACTACTAGTGACAGTAGTGAGGCTGAGTTGTATGACAGAAAGAAGAAGTATAGACCATATGAAGAGATTTCCGGGGAGTTTAAAAAAATAAAGCCCCCAACTTTCAACGGAGAGACTGAAAAAGGGGAGGAAGCAGAGTCCTCGTTATCCGAAATGAGGAAATATTTTCAAATATACAATTATTCAAATCAGCTGAAGGCAAGAATGGCCATCTATAATCTCTCTGGAAAAGTAGATATATGGTGGCAAGATCTGAAAATAGTCAAGGGGATCAAAGAAAAAGAAATCAATTGGAGTACCTTTAAAAGGTACTTCAAGAAGAAATTTATGTCCGAACAATATTATGAAGAAAGAGCTAAAGAATTTTACGAATTAAAGTTAGGATCCATGACTATGAAGGATTTAAACAGTAAATTCTTAAGCTTGTCGAGGTATGTACCTTATTTAGTCGATGAGAAACCTAAAGTGCAGCGGTTTCTCAGTTGTCTGCCATATCATATCAAGGACTGAATCGAGTATGATAACCCTAAGACTCTGGAAGAAGCCATGCGGAAGGCAAATTTCTGTTTTGAACAGAACAAAAAGAAAGAAGGTATAGCCAACTGGAAGGCTAAAAAGAATAGTAATCAGCCTGAGTTCAAGAAAAAGGAATTTGTACCCCAGAATAATTTCAGGAATAATAAGAATAGAAATCATTCTAACGGTAAGAACTTCCAGGGAAATAGAAATGGTGCTTCTAATAATTCCAACAATTCCAGTAACTTTAAAGGCAAGGAAGCTGCCAACAATCAGGGGAATTTCACTAAAAATTTTGAATGGAAGGAACCTGTTAAGTGCTGGGAATGCAATGGCCCGCACTATGCCTCAGTCTGCCCAAATCGGAAAAAGTCAAACAGCAATATTCACACTGTGCAGGATGAAATGACTGTTGGAGAATTTGCAAGGACTATGCCCAGAATAAATGCAGCATTGGAGAACCGCCAAGCTGACTATCAGAATTCCATGGTGGAAGTGGAAGGTATGGTGAACCAAATCCCTGTAACCATTTTAATTGATCCAGGAGTTAGTCTTAGTTACATTGCACCTCAGGTGGTGGAAAAGTGTAATTTGTCTGTTGAAAAGTTTGATAGTTCTTGGTTAGTTCAATTAGCCACTGGGGCAAAAAGGAAAGTAACATGTTATGTGAAAGAATGTGCCTTACTTATGAATGATTTTAAAACTACCGTTAAACTTAATGTTCTGCCACTTGGCTCGTATGACTTACTGATTGGTATGGATTGGTTAGAGCAGCACGAGGTAGTTTTAAACTGTTTTGATAAAACATTTACATGTGTAAATAATAATGAACAACCAGTAACAGTTAAGGGTATTCCTAGGAAGACTGTAATCAGGCATATTTATGCCTTACAACTTAAAAGAGCAGTTAGAAAAGGGTGTAAAGCCTATGCTGTAACTATTACAGATGAGGCAAGTAAGTCTGAAAAAGATAAGTTAAAAATAGAAGATATTCCTGTTTTAAATGAATTTATTGATGTTTTTCCAGAAGAAATCCCAGGATTACCTCCTAGGAGGGAATTGGATTTCACTATTGAGCTGATGCCAGGTGTTGTACCTAGCTCGAAAGCTCCGTATCGTATAAATATTTTAGAACTTAATGAACTAAAATCACAGTTAAAGGAGTTAATGGATAAAAAGTATATTCGACCCAGTGTGTCCCCTTGGGGAGCACCAGTAATCTTTGTCAAAAAGAAAGATGGGACTATGCGACTATGCATAGATTACCATCAACTAAATAAGATGACTATTAAAAACAGATATCCGTTGCCCCGCATAGATGATCTGTTTGATCAGCTACGTGGAGCCACGGTGTTCTCAAAAATAGACCTGAGAGCAAGATATCATCAGGTAAGAATTAAAGATGAGGACATCTTCAAGACAGCATTCAGAACAAGGTATGGACATTACGAATTTGTCGTAATGCCATTTGGGATTACCAACGCCCCAGCTGTCTTTATGTGCCTAATGAATAATATAATGCATAAATACTTAGATAAATTTGTTGTCGTATTTATCGATGACATTTTAATTTATTCTAAAAATGAAGCGGAACATAAGGAACACTTACAGATAGTTTTACAAGAGCTGCGAGAGCAACAGCTTTTTGCAAAACTCAGCAAGTGTGATTTCTTTAAGGATGAAATCCAGTACTTAGGTCACGTAGTGACTAAAGAAGGGATTTCAGTTGATCCTGAAAAGATTCGGGCAATCGAAGATTGGTCGGTTCCAAAAGACGTAACAGATGTTAGGTCATTCATGGGAATTACCGGTTATTACCAGAGATTCATTGAAGGCTTTTCAAAAACAGCTAATCCAATCACTTCCTTGCAAAAGAAAGGCAAGAAATTCGATTGGAACTTAAAGTGTGAAGAAATTTTTAAGAAATTAAAAACCTTATTAACAACTGCGCCTATTCTAAGAAAAGCAGATCCCAATAAGGATTTCGTGGTGTGCACCGATGCTTGTAATGATGGCTTAGGCAGTGTGCTGACTCAAGATGGGCATGTCATTGCTTATGAATCCAGGAAGTTAAAGATTCACGAAAAGAATTATGCAACTTATGACTTAGAACTTGTTGTTGTTATACATGCCTTAAAAATGTGGCGACACCACTTAATAGGCAGAAAGTTTATTTTAATGACTGATAATAAAGCTCTGAAATACCTTTTAGATCAGCCCAATTTAAATGCAAGACAAGCAAGGTGGTTGGCCTTCTTGAGTGAATATGATTTTGAAATTCAACACATAAAAGGAAAAGAAAATAAGGTGGCTGATGCTTTGATCAGAAATGCAAAGCTGAACTTTACAGCAACAATTAGCACTTATGCTTCTGATTTAAATGAACAGCTTATAGAAGGGGTAAAACAGGATGAAAATTATCAAAAATTACAAGTTACAGCTAAAGAAGAACCTACAGAAAGCTTAATAAAAGGTTATAGTCTAAATAAAGATGGATTTTTATTGTTTAAGGACAAGCTATATGTGCCTAATGTGCCTAAGGTTAAATTGTTGATTCTGGAAGAAGTTCATAAAACACCTTACTCAGGACATCCAGGCTACCAAAAGACTGTAACCATGTTAAGAAAAGAATATTTTTGGCATAATATGAAATCTGAAGTAGCTAAGTATATAGCTCGATGTTTGGACTGTCAACAAGTGAAAACAGAACACCAACATCCAGCTGGTTTACTGCAACCTTTGCCTATTCCTAGTTGGAAATGGGAAGTAATCAGCTTGGATTTTATTACTGGATTGCCCAGAAATCAGAATCAAAAAGATTCTATTATGGTGGTGGTTGACAAGTTAAGTAAAGCTGCACATTTCATTCCTGTTAAAACTACTTACAATGCTACAAACATAGCTGACATATTCTTAAAGCATATTTTTCGGTTACATGGTGTACCGAAGGTTATCATTTCAGACAGGGATCCTAAATTTATAGGGAATTTCTGGAAATCCTTGTTTAAAGGATTGAATACAACACTGAATTTCAGCACCTCCTTCCACCCTCAGACAGATGGACAGACAGAAAGAGTGAATCAGGTGCTGGAAGATTTGTTAAGGATGTATGTTAAAGATCAGCCAGGAAAGTGGGAAGACTACTTGCATTTAGCAAAGTTTGCATATCATAACAACTATTAGTCATCAGCTAAGTTCAGTCCATTTGAAATTCTGTATGGGCATAAATGCAACACTCCTATCTCCTGGAATAATCCAGTAGATAGATTAGTGTTAGGACCAGAATTATTAAAGGAAATGGAACAGATTGTGAAACAAGTGCAGGAAAATTTGAAGGTAGCACAGGATCGGCAAAAGAGCCAAGCAGATTTGAAAAGAACTCCCAAAGAGTTCCAGGTGGGTGAGCACGTGTTTATAAAGGTAAGACCAAAGAAAAGCTCCCTAAGACTGGGGAGTTGTGCAAAACTAGCACCACGTTACTGTGGTCCGTTTGAAATTTTATCCAGAATTGGTCAAGTTGCATATCAGCTAGTGTTACCACCTAACTTGAAAGTGCATAATGTTTTTCATGTTTCTGTTCTGAAAAAGTATGTTCATGATGCTACTCATGCCATTGATTGGAATTTTGTACAGGTGGAACCAGAAGGAGAAGTTCTGGTGGAACCGGACTGTATCCTCGGGAGGAGGGAAATTACTCTGCGGAACCGCACAATTGGACAGCTGAAGGTGCAATGGAATCACCTTAGTCCTGAAGAAGCTACCTGGGAACTGGAAAGTAAGATGTGGGAAGCATACCCAAATCTATTCCAGGAGGTTGCAGAGGATGAAGAATAAGTAACATCGAGGACGATGTTACATTTTAAGGGGGTGTGTATGTCACATACCCCAATTTTGTAAAATAATGTTAATTGTTTTAATTATATTCCTGAGACATTATGTTAAATTTAATGCTAAGTAGGAACTGATGACTCAGCAGAGTCAACAGAAGTGGAATGTAATTCAGAATAGTTTATTATTAATAAATAAATTGTGGAGACAACAACATGGGAGAGCTGTTAAAAAGAGGTTACTGGTCAAACTGGTGGATGGAACTAGGTGGAGGGAAAAAGACAAGTGGCAGCATCCTCAAACACTTCCTAAGTTGCAGGTGGAAACTTCCCTATATTTGGGGTCATGATCCCCCAAGAAAGTGGGATCAGAGCAGGTGGCTCATTAAATGACAACTAACCCAAAAAGACCTAGGCAATCTTTTAAAAGTACCCAATGAATAGAGCTGAGGCTGCTCAAATATTTTCCAGAGAAGAAACATTCAGGTGGAATGCTATTCAGGAAATTCATTTGGGGAAAAAGGGAAAACAATAAGGAAGTTGTTCTGAGAGGATTGCTGCAGTAACTTGGTTATTACAGCTTGATTAGTTGGAAGAACTTACTAATAAGTTCTGGATTAATACTGAGTTTGAAGCCATGTATCTGACTATTGCTGCACCTAGTTCCAGCCAAGGAGACCAGAGCAAGCTCGGGGGTCCTGAGGAGTCGTTTTTTGAGCGCTATCCAGGAATTGGTAGGGAGGAACAGCCTCCCATTGCTGTTGTTGTCCCAAGCTTAAGCAGGTTCTATTACCTAACTGTTTTTGTTTTAGTAACTATGAATGGTTGGATGTTATGTTAGTAGTTATTAAATGGTTTACTGATGAGAGTGTTTTAGTTTATCAGTAATAGAATCTGTTGATGAAAAATAAATACCACTGTGTTTTTCCAAATCTGGGTTTTACCATACCGTACTCCAGCACAGGGGTAAAAATTATAAAAAGATAGTATGATGAGATGGTAAAATAGTAGAATGTTTCTTTACTTATCATCAGAAGACATTATTTGTTTTACTGACAACTGTTTATGCACATAGATAAAAACTATTCCTCGTAAAGTATATCATTCTCAGTAATCCTATTATTTGTAAAGAACAGATAGAAGAATGTAATAGTTGTACTAAAGAAAAGATAGACTAAGTGTACCTGTTGTTTAAACCTTATAATACAACACTATATGAATCTAACTTCTATATGCTGAAAAGACAACACTGATAGTAGGAGTAATTAAATATTGCTTATATTCTACAGTTAAAACCTAGTTGTGTTAGTCTGTATGTATGGTTAGGGATGTAGTTATTTAATTTCTAAGTATTCTTTTATTTCGACTGAGCTCAAATAGATTACAGAGCTGTTATTCTATTTCTTAGATGGTAAATGAATGTTATTATATACATATATAATTACATGTAAGTACATGAGATAAAACTTAAGTAGTATTATATG
>LPNX010710934.1:30374-148589 GCA_001517045.1 Pseudotsuga menziesii
CTGTACTGTGAGATAAATAAATGGTACTGAAGAACATTAAATACAATAAAGTAAGAATGTAAAGACCCTGTTTAAGCTGAAGGGTATAAACTATAAGTTAACATTTACAAATTTACTAATAACTAGTAAGTCAAGGTTCAAACCGAGTATAGAACCCTTGACAGTAAATTTATAAAAAAAGTATTAAAAGTAAAAATTTAAATGCATAATCTACAAATAGCATTTAACAGAATGCTCGGCTTCGAGCCTAACCATATTATATAAAGCATAACTGAAAACCCTTGTAATTTCAGAAGTGCAGTGTAATTTATAATAAGTATTGAGAATACATTAATAATAGGTTATTTTTATAAATAGAGAACAATTTATTATTTCTTTATATACATATAAAAGAATTTAGAACAGAGCTAGCAGTAAGGTAATAAATAATTCTAGGTAGGGTAACTTTTTAACAAGTAATATTTAATCTATTATTGATGAACAGAAGTTTAATATAAAACCTGTATTCAAGGTTACTCTGTCAGTAACCTAAAGTATGCTATTAAAAACATTCAGATTTTACATGGTAAAACTATTATAACAATTTATAAATAATTACCCAGTATATTATTAAAAATGCAGTAAAAACCCTACCAGCGAATACCATGAATAAGTTACAAAGAATAAATCTAGTACTTATCAAAATTTACAGAGTTCCAAGGTATCGAGGACAGATAGGTTTATTAAGCCAAGTTTAAACATTAATTGTTTCAAAACTGCACCGTAACATAATATTAACTTAAGGAAAGTAGCATGGACAGCGCATAGCTCCACGTACAAGGTAAACCCTGACAAAATAAAAGTATGTACTGAGGATGGAGTTTTATCTCCTTGGCACCTCTCGGCTACCAAGATCTTTTACAAAGTAAAACTTATAGCCTGTACCCACAATATTACATCATTATGCATGCTTACACAGTATTCAAACAAAGACCCCAAAACCCACAGTCTCGGCTTCAGCCAAGATCCCTTAATAATCGAAGAGTCGAAACTCTTTTTACAGCATTCAGGTCCACTAACTGAATCAAAGTAATCGTGAGGGCTACATACCACGAAGCCAAACCCATGACTGCCCTAAAGGATTAGCAAGGAGGAGAACGCCATGGGTAAAAACCAGGCTTACCGGGAGAAGCCAGTTGTCGAGTCTCGTGCCTTCCACGCTGAAAGGAGAAGACCAACCCTGTAACGAAAGATAAAATTAAATATTAAAACCTTGCCAAACTGTTGTTGCTTAAGCTTTTATTTTAAATAATTTTTTCTTCAAATAAGCATAGGTAGCTATAGTACCAGCATGTAGAGACTTGAACTATTCACCTGCATCATGGGTTAGATAAGAAGTGAAAGCCTTGAAATTAACATCCACGTGAGAAGTATCAGTAATTAGTAAAAGACCTTTCCATACCATCCCAATGTTCTGCAGTAGAAATTGCATCAGACCCAGAAAACATAGGAAATTCCCTAATATATTTAAACTTTAGCGTTTGGTTAGGATATACTACAATATTTGTGAAATCAAATGCATAGAAGGAAACTTTTATAAATGTTTTCTGCTTGCTGGAAATCAAATGTTTTGATTAGTTAAAATTATGATTATGAAAAATCAATAACAAACTGTGCTGATAATTCTATTTGAATCTTTCCATCATTATCCTAGAACTTTATCTTTAACTCAACATAAACATATGAGTTTGAATTTAATTACTTTTAAGGGAATTAGTTTCGGGAAAGAAGTTTCAATCTGTAAATATTAGCAATCTATAGATTCCTTATGCCATCCTTTCTCTTAAGGAGTTTCTAAGTTTGTTTCCCCATTTACTAGGCCAACTCAAATTGAGATTAGCACATTACACATGGTCTACAGATTTATTTAAACTTGCTATTTGGGATATAAACCATCAGGTAAAACAGGTTAAAAGACGTCCATGTCGAGGCTATGTACTATATGTACCAGGTTGGAAAAAAAACTACTTTCCATATCAGAACTAGATAAGAAAGGATATAGATAAGTACTCATGTGGACCAAAGGAAAGACACTTAAAGATGTTGTGGTCATTGGTGAAGAAGGAGGAGGATTGTTTAAACTCAAGGGACATCTAGAGACAACCCTTGTCCATGAGACCACTAGCTCAAGTGAAATATGACATAGAAGGCTTGCTCACATCAACTACAAAGCATTACCCTATGTGAGCAATGTGGTAACATGGTTACCAAATCTGAAGATTGATCATGAAGGAACTTACAAAGGATGTGCAAGAGGAAAGAACATCAAGAATCCATTTCTAAAAAGTGAAACAAAGACTAAAGTTACGTTGGAATTAATTCATTCTGATGTATGTAGTCCCATGCCCTCCACATCTTTAAGTAGATATGAATATTATGTCACATTTATTGATGACTATTCAAGAAATACATGGATATATTTCTTGAAGACCAACAGTGAAGTAATCGGGAAATTCAAGGAATTCAAAGCCTTAATAGAGAACCATTCATAAATAAGAAACAAGACATTGAGATCAGATAATGGTGCAGAATATAATTCAAAAGAATTTCAAACAATCTGCAAGGAAACTGGAATTAAGAGGAAACTAACCACTCCCTACAATCCCCAACAGAATGGTGTTGTGGAAAGAAAGAATAGAACCATTATGGAAGCAGTGAAAATAATGGTTCATGACCAAGACCTTCCCATGAATCTATGGGTTGAAGCAGTAAGAACAGTTGTGAATGTGCAGAACAGATTATCCCACAATTCTCTTGGATTCAAGACTCCTGAAGAAATGTGTACAGGAAAGAAACCTTAAGTAAACCATCTCAAGATATTTGGTTGTCTAGTATATGTACATATTCCGAAAGAGAAGAGGACCAAGTTGGATCCCTCTGGAAAGAAGGGATATTTTTTGTATATTGTGAAGTTTCCAAAGCCTTCAGGATATACATTTTGAGGATTGCATCATATAAATATTAGTAGGGATGTGACATTTGATGAAGAAAAATCTCTTAAGAAATACATAAGGTGTCAGCTTAAAGAAGTGCATGAAGAGGATGTAACTCCCAGAAAGATAGAAGTTGAACCCTCTCCTAAAATAGTAGCATCAGAAGATCATGATATGCTAGAACGTCAGGAACCCCCTACTATGGATATATCTTGAAATAGAAAACATGATTGGGTAAGAGAAATCATACAAGAAGCAAAGAAATATGGAGCTCCAGAAGGGTCCACATGAACCAGCAAGATATCAAAGCCATTTTCCTGTTATGTATATTTGATGTGTTATCTTGTAGATCAAGAACCCACAAGCTACGAGGAAGCTGCACAGAAGAAAGAGTGGGTGGAAGCAATGGCGGAAGAATACCAGTCAATAATGAAGAATAATGTTTGGGATATAGTACCCAAACCAAAAAACAAGAGTGCGGTATCTTCGAAATGGATCTACAAGATAAAACATGCAGCTGATGGAAGTATTGAAAAATACAAGGAAAGATTTGTGGCTAGAGGATTCTCTCAAAAAGAGAGGATTGATTATGAAGAGACATTTGCTCCAGTAGCAAGGTACACTTCCATCAGAACCATCATGGCACTTGCTTCCATGATGAAGTAGGATCTACACCATATGGATGTAAAGAAAGCCTTCCTGAATGGTGTGATTGAGGAAGAGGTATATATTGAACAACCACAAGCATTTGAATTTGAAGACAAAGTGACTCATGTATGTAAGTTGAAAAAGGAACTATATGGACTAAAGCAAGCTCCTAGAGCTTTGTATGGAAGAATAGATAGCTTCTTGACAATATTGGGCTTTATCAAGAGTAAAATTGATCCTAAACTTTACATGAATATTATGGATGATGAACCTATCATACTATTATTGCATGTGGATGATCTATTTCTGACTGGAAATGAGAAACAGATCACGAAAAACAAGAAGCTAGTTGAAGAATTCATGTTGAAATATCTTGGATTGATGCATTATTTCCTCGAGCTGGAAGTGTGGCAGAGCCGAAAAAGAATATTTCTAAACCAGGGAAAGTATGCAGTAGAAATCTTGAAAATATTTGATATGTTGGATTGTAAATCCATGGAAATCAACCTCATCAGAGTTAGTGGATATGACTCGATACAAACAGATTATTGGGTCATTGATGTATCTGACGAATACAAGGCTAGATATATGGTTTGTTGTGAACACCTTAAGTTAGTATCTAGTTAAACCTACATGGGTTCACCTGATATCAGGAAAGCATTTGATGAGGTACCTAAAAGGTACAATAGACTTTGGACTATCCTATGTTAGAGATCATGACTACATATTATATGGATATACAGATTCAGATTGGGAAGGAAGTGTTGTAGACTGAAAGAGAACCTTAGGTGGATGGTATTGTATGGGATCCACCATGATCTCATGGTTTAGTAAGAAACAATCTAGTGTTGCTCTCATCACGGTTGAAGCAAAGTACGTAGTAGCTTTCTCTGCTAGTTGTGAAGCGATATGGATTTAGAAATTGATATCAGGTCTATTTGACATGGAGTTGGATACCACAGTGATTCTATGTGACAACCAGAGTTGTATAAATATGACAATGAATCATGTATTCCATGATAAATCAAAGAGCATAGAAATTTGATATTTTTATATAAGGGATATGGTACAAAAGGGATTTATAAATCTCCAGTGTCTGAGTACCAATGAGCAAGTTGTTGATGTGCTGACCAAGACTCTATCTCGAGTAAAGTTTGTATATTTTCATGAAAATCTTTGTGTAGTCCGAAAAAACTTTCTTCGCAAAGAGGAACAGTGATTATACTATATAATTTCCTCGCAAGGAGGAACGATGAATATATGGACAACATTTGAAAAGGAGAAACAAGTCAAAGATATGGACTCTCCTCGAAAAGGAATAGGTCGAAGATATGAACCCTCCTCAGACAAGGGGGGATCAGGTTGATGATATGGATCCTCCTTGGAAAGGAGGAGTGACGATAAGGTTGTCATTGATAATGGGATGATAGTGATGCTCCAGTACAAAAGAGGCCAAGTGTGCCTACAGACGCTGATAAGGTGCAACATTCATTTGTGGACAATAGTATCCTCTTTTGAGGATGGTCTTGCAGATAATAACACTCTACTCTTGAGAGTGGTCCTAGCTGTTACCGGGTAAGGATGGTCCTGCAAGACGATACTCTCGCATAGAGAGTGTACCTACATTCATTTGTAGATTTTGTATAATAACACCCATTTATGAGTAGTTCTAGCTTTGAAGTTGAGGATGCTCTACGATGAGTCCTTACGGACGACAGGTCCTGCATTTAGCTACGGACGAGATCTGCAGTTGCAGATGATACTCTCACATGTAATGTACCTACATTTATTTGTAGATGTAATAGAATAACACTCTCTTATGAGTGGTCCTATATTTGAAGTTGAGGATGCTCTATGATGAGTCCTTACAAACAACAAATCCTGCACTTAGGTGCGGACGAGATATGCAGTTGCAGATGATACTCTTGCATGGAGATTATGCCTAAATGCACACGTAGATGTTGTAGTATAACACTCTCTTGGAGTGGTCCTAGTTCTAACAAGTCAAGGATAGTCTACGATGGGTCCTTGTAGACAATGTGGTCCTGCATTCATTTGCGGATGATTCAGTTGGTCGATACTAAGGACCCTCCTTTTTAAGGGGGAGTAGGATGATGAGGATTACATCATCCTTGGACCTATGCCCTAAAGTGATAGGAATTGATCATCCTGCAAAGAGATCATGTGTATTGCAGGTAGTGTTGCAAAATGATCGAGAAGATCGAAGTGCTACTGCAAAAAGGATCAAGAAGATCGAAGTGTTGCTGCAAAGGATCGAGAAGATCGAAGTGTTGCTGCAAAGGATCGAGAAGATCGAAGTGCTCCTACAAGGGATCAAGAAGATAGAAGTGCTGCTGAAAAAGGATCGAGTGTTGCAGAAGATGAATACTCGGTGATGTAGAAGATGATGTTGCAATACTAAAGACATTGAAGAGTAACTATTCCAATTACTGACCATTGTTGAAAATTTCCTATGATGTATAGATGTATTACCTTGATGCTGTTGAATATGCTCTCTCTCGTTACTCATATAGTTGATGATGTTGTTTTCAATAGAATTCCCTTCTCGTTAAGGGGGGGTATTGAAATATTGTAACTTCAAAAGATATTCTAAATTTATTTTACTAATGTACCCCAAGGGAGATGTTCTATTCCTCCGTCGGGATGTTATTATTGTAATTGATCATCATAGAGTCATGAGGAAAAGCTTCCATTGTAAGTCAAGTCAATAGTACCCTAATGAATATAATATAATACAGTTTTGAATTTTCATGGGTGAAGTTGGCCCAGTCAATTTAGGGGGGTGAATTTTTGGGGTATGTAACGTCCCCAACCTTCTAACCGACGAAGAGGACGCCACTAAACACCAAACATAAACCTCTGGGCAACTAGCCCCATGAACATGAACATACATAAAATGTTGGAATAAAATTCTTAAAACATAAAACATACTAAGATGCATAATGCTTCATATACATAGTGGAAGCAAACATACATTCAATAAAGCATGCCAAATGTTCATTATATTCATTAATTAGTAATATAAATGTAGAGACAAAATAGTCAAGAATACTTATCTTAAACAGGATTCGTCCTGCAACCAGCTACGTCGCTGCAACGTTCCACCCAACCATAGGCCAGCGTGCTCATCAATATCTCAGCAACACTGCCACCCTCGAGCTAGGCATGATTCCTCAAGGAATAAGGGTCAAAGCAGGCTTACACATATCCAAGGTACACAAATCAGCCAAGCCCACACAGTAGGGTTTATCAGGTCGTCAAGGGGCTAGGAAAGACTAAATGCTAAGCCGGTGGCCTCAATGGAGAGCTAAGGATGCCTACACCAAAGTTAACCTGACTTTTAAGACATCCACACACCCGACACCAGGAATCAGACATTTCTCTGCTTCACAGTCCCTCAGACCCTGACTTCCCTTTCCAATACTCTTCAAGGGTTGTGGAGAAGAAAGCCAGCAATCTAACTCTGTCTGAGTGGCTCCAAACACCAGTTTTCTCAAGCATACCCAGCCTTTAATCCTACTCTAAACAGTCCAAAGACCAACCACTACATGCCACAGTAAAATAAACAGTTCACAGCTCTATGAAGAAGGTAAAGATAACAGGGTGACAATTCCAAACAAAAAGATGAAACATAGTTCAGGTCAAACAATGCTTCAGAGTTGTTCTTGGCCCTAACGTGGCCAAAACAACCCAGCAACAATCCCAAAATATTTTTGCAACAACATCAACCAAGAAGCAACCCAAAACCATGGGAAGACAACAACCTCGAACTCACAATGAGAACGATGGAAACATTACACAGTCCCAAAACAGGGGAAAAGTTTGATTCTCAATCTTGCACAAAGGAAAAACATAAACACAGGCCACAATCGATAAGGAGAACAAGCATGAACTTACACACCGCAGATGGGGAGAAGACGGATTCCCAGCACTAACATGGAAAGCATACACACAGCAGAATCGTGCCTCTCAAGCCACCTTCCAGCTCGTCGCGTGAGATCACAGTCCCCAACTCCTGCGTGAGGGAAACCATCCCATTTCCATCCTATGCATGAGGATTCAACAAAACGATGGGGAAATCATGAGGAGAGTAAACGGGATGACTCACTGTGGGAGGAAGAACAAGGCAATGAGGAAAAAACCTAAACAGACCACAGTCATCCCAAAAGTGGGGCACCTCCTGAATTCCTGCGTGAGGGTAACCACGGAGATCTCCTGCCTACGTGTGAAGAGAACCCTCCGTCATGGAATAGTGGGGAGAATGGGAATCGAGTCTGTTCCCTTGCTCCAGCGTGAATGAGTGAGCCAACTGGTGGAGTGTGCATGGGGCAAGGACTGGTAGTCCTGTCACCCACCACTTCCCTGCCATCACTCCTCCCAACTAACAGACAACAGAATTTTTAAATAGGTGGCTGACACATGGAAAACTCCCAATGACCCCCCACGAGTTGGACAACCCCCCCCCCTAACCTTAGGAATCATGCCCTTTTCATTCAACGTTGCACCGTCGTAGCTGGATGTAGGTTTATTTTAATTGATGTGCGTATTTACATGATGCCCAAAACTATAATGTGTCAGATAGCATGATATACCATCGACAACGATCCCTCTTCTCGAAACATACACAACCAAATCGGTGGTGGGGCTTTTGCCTTTAGCTCCTCACCACAATTAATTACAATTATACATCATGTACCTTTTAATGCAAACGGGGTCAAAACCAGGGTATTACAATCCCCTCCCCCTTGGAATAACACCGTCCTCAGTGTTCCAATACATAGGAATACATATACAATTTGCACATCAAAATTCCAAAATTTTGCAGATCTATCCCACGTATAATTATTTACTTTGAACGTTCAGGACCAAGCCCCTAGGCTTCCATGAAATTCTGTTGCTGGTTCTCAGCTCTTGGCTTATCCCGAAGTCTAGGAAATTTTTGTTGCTGCCCTCTTTATGTTCCCTCATTGGGCAATCCCAGCGTAAATGATGTCCTCCGCATTTCCAGCATTTTGCTGGCTGCTTCATCTTTTCCTGATCAATTTCCTTTGAGTCTTCATGCCTGGACCGTTTCTTAACGGATCGCTTGGATAAATGTCCCATCATTGATCCACTTTCCTTACCCTCACGAATTGCTCCCAGAAGGCTTTTGACCTCCTTTTGAAAACCAATAGAGTCTTGCAAAATCTGGTGGTTCATCTCATTTTGCCTTTTCTGTATATTGAGCATCTCTCCAACATTCTCTTGGGTCCTGGAAATAGTTTGAAGGAGACTTCCAGCCAAGTCCAACAACTTTTGGTCTGCTGCCATGATCAATGTGCACCACTGGATTTCACTTTTCTCACCTGTGAAATGCATCATTGAAATTACATTAGACCAAGCATAATATAGGCATTAATATCAGTCAATTAATTGCCCAATTGGCATGACGGTCCAAGTCTAATCAAGGAGACTTTCATATTCTTCATACCTTCCTAACCGGCACATGAGCTCATTCATGTCCATTCTTGGGCAGGGAATTAACCATTCCAGTCCATTCTTGGGCAGGGAATTAACCATTCCAACATTCACAATTTACTTTAAGCAAATACACACGTTCCATTTTCAGTCATACATGCATTCAACAATATTTTGTTTTCACAATGCATAAATATATATATATATATATATATATATATATATAATCAAAAGGAACGAGAGAGTAGCAGGATTTTTTCCCCTCTTTGTTTCATTCCATCCTGGAACCCACACCACCGTTGTGGCTTTTAATGCTCTCAGCCTCTTTCACTTCACCGTGAATGCTGGACCAATCCCTCTTGGTCATGACACTTAGTGTCTCCGGTCTATTTCAGACCTCTCAACCATGGGGCCTCCCCACATGGTTTGTCTCGGCTGCTAGGAACTTCACAGTCTCACTAGCACCTATTTCATTACTGCTCATTCTGAGCTCTTCAGGACAGTCACATGTCCACATGCACCCCTAGGATGCTCTCATAGTCCTCGCTTCCAACAATACCTATATTCAGACATTTAATAAATTCACATGTTTAGTTTATTCTCATCAGTTTTTATCTCTTAACAAGATCTTAAAACATCATAACCAAATCATATACACATGCATATTCATAAGCAAGAATTGCAAAATAATCCAATACTTATCTGTATTGTGCGTTTCCTTGTTGGTCCACAGGATCCTGCTTCGCTTTGCAATCCTTGGGATCGTCTATGGACTTGGATGTTAGACCAGCACGCAGGCTGCTTCACAACACCCTTTTATACATATATTAGGCACAGTCAAGCCAACCTTTATTTGGGTTTATTAGACCGTCAACAAATCGCCTGCACTTATATCAACAACCAATCATCATCCAAGCCAACACCGTTGGGTTTATCAGGACATCAACAATAACACATGCACTTATATCAACAATAAACAGCCATTTCCAGGTCTCATTTCCAGTAGTGAGCTCTAATTCCACTACCCCATATTACACAAGAGACCACTCCCTTCTTTGAGTTGACAGTCCCTCATGAATGTCTCCTTCTCTGTGCTCTTTGGAGAGACCACTCCCTTCTCTGAGTTAACAGTCCCTCAGGAATGTCTCCTTCTCTATGCTCTTTAGAGAGACCACTCCCTTCTCTGAGTTGACAGTCCCTCAGGAATGTCTCCTTCTCTATAGAAGGTAGGATGAGCTCAAGCCATTGTCCATTTAGTGTACAACACCAGACTACATATGTTTAGCCTGACAACACAAGCAATATAAGCATATTCATCAGCGTTATTGTTCTAAACTGTAATCACATTTCATATCATTCACTATCAAGTATTGAGACACCATGAATGCATCCACTCCCTAGGGTGTAATCAATATTGAAAAACCCTTCCATGATTCGACATCGGAAAAGTGTGCACCCTTTTTTGGTGTGTGCCATGTAGGCCCTATTCATACTCAAGCAATTTGCCACAATGGAAATAAAATCAAAACATGTTCTGCATATTGAATTCAACAATTTGACATGCATATTCTTAGCTAGGGTTATAGAACACTTATCCATTTGCCGAGGCAATATTCCTTCATTGAGGAGGAATGGGGGCACCCTTCTCTGAATTGACAGTCCCTTGGTTTTCCATCCCAATTCCTTTTTACATTTCATATCCACACATGTCTTACTGACATAATCTATACCATCTCACTCATGTGTTTACCAAACAGGTAGTGCAGATGAGAAATTTACAAAATGTCCGATGGAGTTTCACCCGAAACCCATTTCCAAGATAAGGGAAAACCTTCCCGTGAAGTTTGGCTCCTTGTTAGCAGGAAACAACCCTCTCAATTTTTCTACTATGCTGAATAAAAATGATCAGTTCTCTTCTATGATTTATTATAAAAATTATATAAAAGTGCCTTCAGAATCTTTGATTCTGAAGGTACTCTCAATTTCATAAGAGTTAAGAGTCATATTTGAAATTTATGAAACACTTTCATAAATTTAATAAATTAGCAGCTGTTAATCTTGTAATTTTATATATAATCAATTTTTATTATTATCAATTTATCTAATTATATATTGATTCATGAGATTTAAACTATAGTCTGCTAAATAGTTCTTTGGATTAAAATGAAAATACATTTTGAACATGTTACAAATTTGGTTTTATTGATTTCTTTTGACAAGGTATTTATAATTTTTATGATTAGGGTTGATTAATTAATTGAAATATTATATGTTAACCCTAATAATATATTTTTATATTAAACTTGATCTTTTAATGCCATGTCATTGTTCAAATTGTGGAAAGTGTATATATGTTTCCCAAAATAGCTAAAGTTAATTTTTATATATCATTTCGAAATCTTCATTGTGATATAATCATAATAATTGAATTTTGATTTAGTGTTTAGTATTTTATAAGTTGTCCATCCGATCATACTTTGCAAAAGGGTCATATGATGATTTGGATCCTATGAGTTCATTCAAAACTATATTATTTTATCCTTGAAATCGATTACATACGTAAATATGGTTTTGAGCATTTCAATTATTATCCAAAGATGAACTTGTTACTTGGTTGGGATTACGAAACCCTAGAAGACATCATTGCTTGTAATGACAGCTTCACATCACCTTGTTCAATAGCACAATCGTCTTCCATGTATAATCCTTGCTTGTTAACATTGACAGTTGTGTTTATGGTATGAAATATGAATTGTTGGTTTGAGGACATTTGTTCAAAAGGATTTTAATATGTGATGATTACCTTAGTCAGATGTGTTCAAATTAACTCCATCCTATCTGACAGTCTTTTACATCCATGAATTTATTTGATTTTGAATATCACATAATGATTTCAGATCACATCAAATTGTTTGGTGAATACTGGCGGTAGTCTGATGGTGAAGTTCTCACGCGTAGGAACCAGTCTTGGGTTACTCACTAGTTCCTCCAAAATCATGTGAAGGTTCATAACATGTCTAAGTATTCACTTATACCTATTCCTTCAGTCTTTACAACCCCTTTCAATCCTCTGGCATAGAAAGAACCGATAATTGAACAGATGGCTCCCTTGAGTCGTTTTGAGCTTTCTGGTCCAGAAATGTCAGAATCTGACCCTGAAGTTCTTGCCCTATTTGAGAAAATTAATTGGAAACTCTTCTTTTGGGGTTTTAGTGGACACAACGAAGAAGTTACTAGACAATTTGCATTGTCTTTTGATGGAATATTGCTCAGATAGGTAATTTGCAGTTAGTCATAGATGAAGAATTCATTGCGAAAGCTACAAAGCTGCCTCGAACTGGTGAACGCTGGTTCAAATGGGTCGCGAATTGATAAGAAGAAGTTCAAGCAGTTCCTTCTCCCATTGTAGAAAGAAGATGCACACCTTAAATTCAGTTTTCCTGTGAAATATTTGAGGAATCAATGGTGTGCTCCTTTTGAGGTCATCTCCAGGTACATTTCTTGTGATGGTCGATATTTGAATGTTCAATTATACCATTTGAGAATTTTAATGGCTCTTAAGCGTTTGAGGTTAAATCTACCCTAATTTTTACTTCATAGTTTGCATAAAATGGCTATCATGGTTCAGCATACCATTGGTAATCAAGACCGTTGTCTTTTCCATCACGGCCTGATCAAAATGTTACTGCAATATCAGTTAGTTATAGTAGAAAAAACATGGGATGAATTCTTAAAAGAAAACGACTTCGGGTTAACCCAATTTTGGCCTACTTACTCACCTAAGACTCATGCAAAACGAAGAAAGACTTGTGAAGGAGAAGTAAAAGAGGAAACCAACCATATAAGTGATCATGAGGGCCTGGATAAGCTCTGTTTAATTGTTGAAAATGAGAAATTGTATACTAAAAACCCTCCTGAACAATCCAAGAGAGAAAATGAAGTAGGAGAGGGAAGTAAAGTAGTGGTTCAGACGCACTTTGTTAAGGCAACAGGTGACTTGTATTCTAAGGTTATGGAGCGGAGAAACAAGCATGAGGAAAAGGGGGAAAATCCAATAGATGACAATAAAATTCTTGAATGGAGAGTGAGAAAATTAGAGATGCTTAATTGAAAACTCACAAGGAGTATGATTAGTCTTTCAGTCCCGAAAACTATAGAACAAAGTTGTGAACGCATTATTGTTGAAGATAATAGTAATAACGAGGATGAATCTCCTCCTCGTGAATCCCCAATCAATGAATATGAACAGGAACAGAGTAATAGTCACAACGATGTGGTGGTATCTCCTAAGAGATTCAGGAAAGACTATTCATCATTACCAGCATATTCTGAGCATGAAGCTCGATTTGATTCATCATTAAATGATGATGATTCTCTAGCAGAGACTTTGAAAGCAGCAAAGCAGTCGATCAAGCTTTCGAAACAACACAAGGCTGGTCGACTAAAATATATTGAAGAAGCTTCTGACAAGATGAAAATAGAGTTACAATAGAAAAAGAAAGAACTGCTTATGTGGGTTGACCGATGGCAACAGATGAAAGCCAAAAAATACAAATACAAAGCAGAAAAGAAACTGTTAATAGCAACTAATGAGAAATTACTAAAAGATGAAAGAGTTCATGTAGAAAAAATCTTGAAACTTAGGGCCAAGCTGTCAAAAGCCAGGAAAGCGATCAAGTTACAGATAGCAACGACTTAGTCTATTTTTAGTTGCTTTAATTTCAAGTTTGACAGGTAATGAAATGTTTTAATGAGCACACCTGTAAAATCGTAGATTTTGCAGGCACGCTTATAATTTGTATTATTTCATTTTATTTTATGTTATCATGATTTTAATGAGAATTTCGTTTCGTTTGTTACAGGAGTACATGGTGTTGACATGCTGTAAAGAATATAGGCTATTTTTGCTCACCGTTGGCATTCGTTGGTGCTTCTAGAAGAATTGGATACTAAATATGGCCACATCATAGGTCAATTCATCTGAACAGAAGATAATACAGGCTAGTCATTTAGTTGACAGTTTTGTTTCATAGTATAAACGTATCTTCTAGGTGCCTTCTTGGAAGAGATTCGATGCAACTGAATAGGGATAGGATTTCTGCTATCTTTATTATAGTGATTATTAGAAACTAAAGTGATATTTTTAGCATGTTTGTTACATAGAAACTGAAAGGAGTTACTAGTCTCGTTATATAAGCTAGTAAGATCGATGTAGAAGGGGGATGGAGTATTGAAGAAATAGACTTATCTGAAATATTATTACATTTCTAGTTTTAGTCTCTTTGTTGGATTTTTGCCTTCGGGGAAGGATTGTGACTTGAGTTCTCAAACTGGTATCACTGTCTGTTACTATTTTTCAAAAGTTTATATATATATGTATATTTCAATATATCCTTTTCTCATTATGATTTTGTGTAATTATATTGTGTTATGATTGTATTTATTATCCAAAATAATACTCTGTTTACACAATATTAATGTTTGAATGAGAATATTATTGAATTTGATTACTTAATATTTGTATTAAGAATTGGAATTTGGTAATATAAACATTACATATTTATTTTTTGATTTCATTTGTATTTTTACAATGTCTTCATGAATAAATATCATCATTTTTTTTCGAATATTTGGTATTGATTATTAGTTATTAATTAATAGAACATCACCAAAAAATTAAAAGTAGTTATCTATTTTAATTTTTTGTTGTTGTGCATATTCAGTTGAGTGATTTAATGATAATGATTTAAATATTTTCATTTAAATCATTATTCTCTATCAAGTTGCTCTCGGCTGAGATAGGATAGCTAGTTAAATTTTAGTCTTAGTGTAGTTTATTTTAATTTAAATTTTAGTTCAAATTTAACAATTGTTAAATAGCATTAGATTAATTTTTGGAAAAACCTAAAATAGTCTTTAAATCAAAATATTTGAAGCGAAACCCTAAAAACTGAAGACTTTCCTCAAGAAAGCATATTAGGATAACTTAGGTCTTAGAAAACTAATTCTAGGGTTTATTTAGGTAGTAATAAGATTAGGATAAATTTTTACTCAATTTTAGATTCTCCTTAAGAGAAAAATTCAATTGGTAGCAATACCATAACCTTCGAGATTTTTCCATTTCAAACACACCGGAAGCTGCTCTAAGCGACTTGTGTGGGCATAATCTCCTTAAGTTGGCCAAGTCAGAAATTTCAGCCAACACTCTTGCAGGCCATCACACATGAGCTTCCTGTAGTGTGTACCCCTGGCACATTCATCAAATAGCCAAACAGTCAATCATTATCTGATAATACATCCAGATTGATTGTTCCATAACCAAGCAATGACATTAGTAATTAAATTCAATAGGAATTTGCAATTCTATCTACTACAAAAATTGGTTTGCTTGGCAATGAGGTGATCCTCAATTGTGGGTCTCTTGTAAGCAGCACCACTATGCCCATTATAATTTTACACTTACTAGCATAACATGAATACCCACTTGTAGTGCGTCCTCCTGACACAATCTTATGCAAGCCAATAGTTATTAGTAGTTGTCAGCAATTTCTTAAATTCAAAATTCACACATTCAAATTTACAACTCATTACGCATACAAACTAGTTTCACAACCATGAGACTCTTCTCATGAGGTTTGGCTCTTTCACATGGTATATTTCGGCCTTTGTAATGGTCTTACCCACTTTTCCATGCCCCAACAGTCTACCTGAAACCTGAACCTCAGTCAACCAAACACTTAGTAAGTCTTTATGCATATAACTTTTCCATTGCTGCAACAAGCAATGAAGCATTTTCAGAATTTATAAAATTCAAATACTTCCAGCTGTTAATCACATCAATATTACCAAAACTCATTTACTTCATGCAATCATTGTCATACTAACATTTGCAAGGTATAGTCGCATCATTTATGCAATTTAAATGAATTGTTTAGATACTCCTTACTTCACAAGTGTATCATTATACCACCTTGCCCTTCCATAGAGCATTTCCAGCAGCCAATTGATCATGACTACCCTCTTCATACACTTACTATCCTGCATTCACATCAGCCCTTGAAATGGTTCCAGAATTGTCATCAATTCATCATTTCAGCCATTAGTTATTCATAATGACACATACACTATCTCTATGCATTCATGCATTGCATCACAACATCTACTCATACTTTTCATATGCATATGTTCAATGCGTAACCACAAGATTTATGAAATCTTTTAATGCATATCCACTCAATGCTACCTTGCATTGATTCCGGAATATGATGCATTCAATCATACCATGCATGGCCTAACCATGACTACTTCATATAGGATGCATTGCTATAATCAAGACCATCAGTACTTACTTTCTTTGGGCTACTAAGGCTCATAACAACACATAATATAGGCATGACACATTTCTATATGAATGCAGTATGAAATTCAAATACCCACATGGTATGAGACCTCATGCTTTTACCACTCCATGCAGTTGTCATAATTAAACTCTTACCTTCATGGGTCCTACTTACACCCTTGACATTACCATTTTGGTTGGTCCTTTGCAAGAGTTTGAAGAATTTGCTCACCAACTTTTGATTCTGGACTTGTTGCCTTATCACTTTCTCCATAGGGTTGCTAGTCACATTCATCAGCATCAGCAACATATTCAGCCATGTCCATGTTGTCGTTGGTTTTTCCACTAATTCCAACATCAATGCAATAACTACCATTAGTGGTTCATTATACATGTATAATTCTTACTAATCTTACCAACATGTAATATCCTATGCATGCAAGGCATATCTTCATACATCTCATGTATGAAACTTATAAATGTAATTATAATTAGCAAGACAGGGTTTAAGGAAATTTCCCTTTTCAAGTCCCTCATCCCTACATGGAACTCCTTTTCCACACAACAGCTAGTTTGACTTCATGGTCTTGCTACCTTTAGGCATGCAATTCCCGGATTTGTCCATTTTGACAGCAGCACATTTCTCTTTCAAGCAATCACTAGCACTTTGCTGCTCCACACTCAAATTCTTGTGACTCTCCCTTGTTCCTTGCTGGATAAGCTTTCCAAATCCTATCCACATGCTTCATTCTGACATCGAGTGTGAAAACCACATCATTTCAAAAATGATGGCAAGACACACCACTGAATTTTGGTCATGAATACTAACTTCAGTCACCGAGGGTTTTCTTCCTTTTCAGTCCTGAAACTGCTGAAAATACAATGAGAAATTCTTCACTGAACACCAGCTAAGATTCACTGGAACTTTCACTGGAAAAACCCAAAATTCTCCATTGTCAAAATCAGGTCTCATCCCAACTAATTTTCCGACGTTTCAACGATCAGAATGTCTAGCTCGTCAGTGGTCTGTTTGCTTATTTCTTTCTGGTGTTTCGGTGGGAAAAACAACTAAACTTTCAATCTGCATCGGCGAGAAAACTGACTGTTCATCAGGTGCATAGTCCCTTGAGCAGCCGCAACGGTGGAAAGTGATCTTTCTACATTTTTCGCGGGTGAACCGACTAGGCTTCTGGTCTGCATCAGCGAGTTGCTCATCTATTTCCTTTCGCCGTATCGGGCCTGTAGTGGTCTATTATCCCGAGTCTTATCGACAACCAGTTTGTTTAATTTTATCCGCCATATCAGGTCCTTAGTCATCTATCATTCTGAATTTCATCGGTGATAGCATAGGCTAACCGCTGCGTCGACGGTCGGGTTCCCTACGCATCGGATGGTTAGTCCCTTCGACGTCCGCAACAGTGGTTCCACAGGCATTAACTCTTTCAAGCATTGTCTTTAATCATTTCTGATTGGTGATCGGATCCATTGTTTCATCGGACGGGTTGGTATCGGCGGATTAAACCCCCATACTTTCGCAGTGTCGGCACTCCTGAGCACTAAACGCCACCGTAGTTATCGAAACCATAATTCACTAACACCTTGGCATCAGCGAGTGGAATACTAATGCATTGGTGGAATAGTTGACTAAGCAGCCACAACTGCAGTTCACCTTCATTGAACCTTTTTCGATCGATGATCCGCTCCACTAATCATCGCCCGATGGCCGATGATCTCGTGCCTTAGAGAAAATTTTGAATTTTCTTCCTGCCTTGTCTTCCACCGCATCGGCTCTTCCATATGCTATTCATCGGTGATGACAATGACTATTCTCCTCCGATCGGCGACACAACCATCACGAAATTGGTAAGCAAAACCTGTATCCAGAAAATTTTGAATTTTCTTCCTGCCTTGTCTTCCGCCGAATCGACTCTTCCATGTACTATTCATCGATGATGACAACGACTATTCTCCTCCGATCGATGACACAACCATCACGGAATTGGTAAGTGGAACCTGTATCTGTCGGATGATTAGTGCACTATGATTCCGCAACGGTGGCGCTTGAACCACTAATTCCTTCCGATGTTCATCGGCGACTCAGAAAACTAACATTTCCCGATGGTCGATGAGGTCAACACTTAGAAAAAATTTGGAAATTTCCTCCTCCGTCTTCCGCCGCATCGGCCGTCGGATCAACTATCCGTCGGGTGGGTAGTGTCTGAGGATTCCGCAACGGCGGGTGCGCAATCAGCTAAATGTTTCCGATGTATTTCATCGGCAGTTCCCTCATCTAACCATCGGTGATGGAAACAACTATCTTCCGCCGATCGCCAATGGTCAGACTTAGAAAAAGTTTTCAAAAATCTTTCTCTTTACCTTCTTCCACCGCTTCATCGGCTTGACCATTTCCTGTCCATCGTCGATCAAATCAATTGTTCTTTTCTGATCAGTGAACTGAAACACATCGACATCGGCAGTCGGAACTTTTCCTCATCGGAAGACTAGTGCTCTAGGCTTCTGCAACGGTGGGCGCACAAACCACTAACGTCTTCCGATGGCCGATGATTTCATTACTTAGAGAAAAATTTCAAAAATTTCTCGCTGCGTCGGCTACCAAAACGTCTTCCCTCAGCGGCATCGACGGTCGGAGGCTCTCTCTATCGGAAGGATAGTCCTCTAGCCATCCGCAGTGGTGGCGTTCAATCAGCTAAGCATCGGTGACGCGATCAACTAATCATCGTTGATTCATCCAAATAATTTCGTTGTTGGGTTCTGCATCGGAGATCCATCTGTCTAAGTTTTTCGATGTGCCGATGGTCAAACACTGAAAATTTTCTGAAACCAAGGTTGTTTGTCCCTCGTCAGGTGACCTTCCACCCAACCATAGGCCAGCATGCTCATCAATCTCTCAGCAACACTGCCACCCCTGAGTTGGGCATGATTCCTCAAGGACTAAGGGTCAAAGCAGGCTTACACATAGGCAAGGTACACAAATCAGCCAAGCCCACACAGTAGGGTTTATCAGGCCATCAAGGGGATAGGAAAGGCTAAATGCTAAGCTAGTGGCCTCAATGGAGAGCTAAGGATGCCTACACCAAAGTTAACCTGACTTTTAAGACATCCACACACCCGACACCAGGAATCAATCCTTTCTCTGCTTCACAGTTCCTCAGGACTTGACTTCCCTTTCCAATACTCTTCAAGGGTTGTGGAGAAGAAATCCAGCAGTATAACTCTATCTGAGTGGCTCCAAACACTAGTTTTCTCAAGCATACCCAGCCTCTAATCCTACTCTCAATAGTCCAAAGACCAACCACTGCATGCCGCAATAAAACAAACAGTTCACAGCTCTATGAAGAAGGTAAAGATAACAGGGTGACAACCCCAAACAAAAAGGTGAAACACAGTTCAGGTCAAACAATGCTTCAGAGTTGTTCTTGGCCCTAGCGTGGCCAAAACAACTCAGCAACAATCCCAAATGATGTTTGCAACCTCAGTAACCAAGAAGAAACCCTAAACTAGGGGAAGACAATAGCCCCAAACTCACAATGAGAACGATGGCAACATTACACAGTCCCAAAATAGGGGAGAAGTCTTATTCTCAATCTTGGACAAAGGAAAAACATAAACGCAGACCACAATCGATAAGGAGAACAAGCTTGAAATTACACACCACAGATGGGGAGAATATGGATTCCCAGCATTGATAGGGAAAGCATACACATAGCAGAATCGTGCCTCTCGGGCCACCTTCCAGCTCACCGCGTGAGATCACAATCCCCAATTCCTACGTGAGGGCAACCATCCCATTTCTAGGCTATGCATGAGGATTCCGCAAAACTATGGGGAAATCATGAGGAGAGTGAACGGGATGACTCACTGTGGGAGGAAGAACAAAGCAATGAGGAAAAAACCTAAACAGACCACAGTCATCCCAAAAGTGGGGAACCGCCTGACTGCCTCCGTGAGGGTAACCACGAAGATCTCCTGCCTGCGCGTGAAGAGAACCCTCCCACGTGGAAGAGTGGGGAGAATGGGAATCGATTATGTTCCCCTGCTCTAGCGTGAGTGAGTGAGCCAGCTGGTGGAGTGTGTGTGGGGCAAGGACTGGAAGTCCTGTCACCCACCACTTCCCCACCATCACTCCTCCCAACTAAAAGACAACAAAATTTTTAAATGGGTGGCCGACACATGGTAAACTCCCAATGACCCCCCACGGGTTGGACAACCCCCCCCCCCTTTAACCTTAGGAATCATGCCCTTTTCATTCAATGTTGTACCGTCATAGCTGGTTGTAGATTTATTTTAATTGATGTGCATATTTACATGATGCCCAAAACTATAATGTGTCGAATAGCACGATATACCATCGGCAACGATCCCTCTTGCCGAAACATACACAACCAAATCAATGGTGGGGATTTTGCCTTTAGCTCCTCACCACGATTAATTATAATTATACATCATGTACATTTTAATGCAAACGGGGTCAAAACCGGGGTATTACAGGGTAAAAGTCAAGTGAATTAGTGTATAAATAGAGGAGTTGTGCTCCTCATTATAACACACAGACACACACTTGTGTAGCGCATATGAGAGAGAGAGAGACATACCAACAAGGAGGAAAATGCATGTTTTTGGATTTTTATCTTATACATCTATATAGATGAATTTTGTTGGGTTTTCTTCCCCTTGAAGGTTTTCCAAGATAAATATTGTGTCTATCTTGTGATTGTGTTTCTTTCAATGATTATGTACATGCTACTATTGTGAATTTGGATTAAACACTAATGATATCTAGCTAAGCATATGAAATATTAACACACTTGCATATACAATGATACAATTTTGTTTTTACTTGTATTGTCCCTTTCAACTCTACCTTCTACAGGAACCTTGATCTTGCAATTGACCACTTTTCTACTAACTTGAGAATGATATTGGCACCATAAAGACTAAAAGGGATATTCTTCTTATATATTTTAATGTTAGAAATGGTAGATATAAATCCAATACTATAACACAATTTATATTGGTACCATAAAGACAAAAAGGACACAATTTATATTGGTACCATAAAGACAAAAAGGGATATTCTTCTTGGAGATTTTAGCGTTAGAAATGGTAGAGCTTAATCCAATACTAAAACACAATTTTAATTTCAACCCTTTATAGATATAAGAGGATGCTAACCTAATATAATAAAACGAACTATTATATCACTAATCTTCTTAGGATGACCTGTTACCACCTAAGTTGTACTTGGTGGTGTTATCAAGTGAGCCTAGTGAACCGGACAAAGATAATTTGTTCAGACTTCAGAAGACTTTCAAACTTACTTCTGAGAAGTGTTTTTTTTATCTACCACATGTTCATACCCCCTTGGGGGAGTTGTAATAAAATTTTCTAGCACGGTAGTGTCTATAAAAGACTCGGTCTCTTGGACTTTATTTGTTAATCCGATCAGCCCAGAGTGTTTTTTCCCTTGGTTATTATTGGTTGTTGAAGAAACGACTAATAATTTCTGAGTTTTTCACTCAATACCTCCAAAGTTGGGGTGGTTGGCTTGGAATTTAGGCCTATTGAGGTTATTAGAGTCTATGTGTCAATGTATAAACATGATAGGCATTGTGGTCGAGTCATATGAACATGTGCTAAGTCCCCCTAGGTAAACCCATAAACCCACGTTTCCTAAGTTTTGAGTGATTTGTCCATCACTCAAGTGAGAAAATCCAAAAAAAAATCAAATATTAATTAATTTAATTAAAAATTAATTAAATAATGGAGCAAATCCAAATTCCTAAATTAGTAGATTTTGCTCCGATTTGACTGAATTCAGTCTCATCGGCTTCATATTGATCGAAATTTCCCATTCCTTTACTGAAGGCATGATCAGGGTTGAAGAGGAACTTAACTGGCTCATGCAGATCTAGGGTTGTGCCCTCCTTTATCTCTCCTCCATGCGTGTGGATCAAGTTGGGAGTTGTTTGTTGGTTGGTTCAGTTCACTGAGTGAGGTGTCACTCCGATTTGCAGTTCTATTCTAATTAGACTCAGTTCATCATCAGATTAGGCTCAGCTTGACTCTCTGTCAGCTTCAGTCTCTCTTTCAGTCAGGCATGCGCCCCTCTTGGCCAATCTGGCTATAAATAAAGCAGCTTTTTCCTCTTCCAAGCTAGTTAGAGCTGGGAAGAAAGGCTTATTATTGTGTAATATTGTATTGATCATCCTTTTTGTTGAAATAAAGAGAAGCTTTGGAGGCAATATGGTGTCATGTTATTATGTGTGGATGAGCATTGCCATGTTTCACTAAGATAACTTGTATCTGTGTTCATAACTTGCTTATTTTGATATTGTGGATCCAGTGCTAAAAGATTGATAATAAGTTTATTATGATCTTGATAGGAAAGGGATTTGTTAATAAGTTTATTGGCTAACTCTTTTTCTTTTATGTGTTCGGGTACACAGGGTACTCCCAAAAGACCGAACACCTTGAGAAACCACTTCACACAAATAGATCACAGATCAACACACCGATATTTGTCACATGGTTAAAACCCTTGAGAGGAAAACAGTCCACGGCCCCAGCCAATTATCTACTTGGAGCAATTTATTATGCAAGAGAAAATAAGTTACAATGACCTTCTCAAAATCGATCAACTAGCCAAGGACCCTCCATGCTCTTTAAGTAGAGATCATGGACCAATCAGGTGTTAAGCCACGGATCAATGGAAGGTATGATCTAGAGAATTTGAACCGTCGGATCACTTTATGTCTAGAATATATCGTGACCGTCGGATTAGAATATTTACAAATGCATACTAAAGAAACACACTTTACCTAACGGATATACTACACAAGTTGATCTTAACTAACTCCTAAGTGTCTAAATATCATAACATCCCCACTTAAGAACAACTTCGATAGGATTGAAGGATTTACAAAAGTGACACTATTAGGATAAGGAAGGAATAATTAGAGCCTATCCCCCCTTAAGGATACATTCTTGAACTCCTAACATAGATCGAAGTTTAGAAAACTTCGCTTCTATAAGAGACTTGGTGAAGATGTCTGCAACTTGATCATATGTAGGGTAATAGAGCATTTCAAGAACACGATCATGAACAAGATATTTGATGAAGTGCATGTGTAGCTCAATGTGTTTTCTACGTTGATGTAGAACTGGATATTTGGCAAGCTTGATGGAACTTTGATTGTCGCACCAAAGTGGAGTAGGCTGCTGCTCAAATCCAAACTCTGAAAGGATCTGTCGAAGCCATAAATATTCCTTACTGGCATTAACTGTGGCTTGAAATTCTGCTTATGTTGAAGAAAGAGCAAGATCTTGTTGTTTCTTACAAGCCCAAGTGACAGGGCCAGATCCCAGACTGAAAACATAACCTACAGTAGACTTTCAATCATCAGGATCTCCAACCCAATCTGAATCAGTGAAACCAACCAACAAAGGTTTCCCCCCTGTACTGTAATGAATCCCAAACTGAATTGTACCTCGAATATATCGAAGTATTATATTTTCTGCTTTCCAGTGAATTTCATGAGGTGTCTGCATATAACAGGAAACACGACCAATGGCAAAGGAAAGGTCAGGACGGGAATGAGTCAAGTATAAGAGACTACCAATAAGCTAATGATACAAGGTGTCATCTACTTCAGGGGAAGTACAAGTGGCAGAAAGTTTGACTCCAGACTGGAAAGGAGAAGGGGCTGGTTTACAATCTTCCATGTGAAAGCAACGAAGAAGGTCACAAGCATACTTAGACTGGGAAATAAAGTTTCCTTCTTTGGTTTGCAAGACTTGGAGACCAAGAAAATAATGCAAATTTCCTAAGTCTGACATTTAAAAAAATTTCTTAAGACTGGATTTCACATGGGTTAAAAGTTTAGGGTCACTACTAGTAAGGATAAGATCATCAACATAAATAACAAGTATGATGAGATGGTTTCCTACTTTCTTGGTATAGACATTGGGGTCAAAATGGCATCTAGAAAAACTAGTGTCAAGGAGAAAGCTATCCATTTTGGCATACCAAGCTCTAGGAGCTTGCTTAAGGCCATATAAGGATTTCTTAAGGAGACAGACAAGGCTAGAGTTATCCTAAACATATCCAGGAGGTTGTTCCATGTAAATTTTGTCCTGTAAATCACCATGTAAAAAGGCAGACTTGACATCCATTTGATGGAATTCCCAGTTATGTAAGGCTGCAAGGGAAAGAACAAGGCGGATGGAATTCATTTTTGCGACAGGAGCAAAGGTTTCATTGTAGTCAATCCCTTCAACTTGTGAAAAACCTTTGGTAACTAACCTTGCCTTAAGTCTTTCAACACTTCCATATGATGCATACTTAGTTCTGTAGACCCATTTACATCTGACAAGTTTTCTTCCTTTTGTAAGAGGAACAAGATCCCAAGTATCGTTCGCTATTAAGGAACAATATTCTTCATCCATAGTTGCATCCCAATCTGGATTTCCTGAAGCTTCTGCAAAAGTTTCTGGATCATGATTCTCGGAAACTTGAGCCAAAAGAGAAAAGGCTCGTTGAAACTGAGAACGTATTCGACGTTGATCTCTAGGATCACCGGCAAGATCACCAGTTGCTTCACATGTTGAACGGACCCATCGAGGAAGCATTGGTGCTAGTGCAACTGGAGGAACATGAACAGGCGGAGGTGGATTTTCATCCTCATTGTCATCATCAGAAACTGGAGTTGGAAACCTGTCAAGGAAGTTGGAAAAAGAATAAGAAGGAACAACCGTCGAATCAGGATTGCAAGCCAAAGATGGCACACCCACCAAGTTAGGCTCGCAGGCCAAGAGATTTTAATCAAATTTAACATCTCCTCTAATTATTATATCATGAGAATGTGGCTGAAGAAGTCTATAACCTTTTACATCTTCAGAATATCCAAAAAATATGCACTTTTCACTTTTTAGCTGCAATGCTTTCCGTTTTTCATCCGAAATGTGAGCCCATGCTTCACAACCAAACACACGGAAGTGACTTACATCTGGTTTAATTTTACTCCTTGCTTCTTCCGGCATTATACCTTGTAAAACCTTAGTTGGTGTGCAATTAACTATGTAATTTGCATAATTTATGGCCTCATACCAATATTGAAGACTTAGTCGCTTTGATTGGATCATACAATTAGCCATTTCTTTTAAAGTGTGGTTCTTTCGTTCAGCTACACCATTTTGTTGTGGTGTATATGGAACAGTGTGTTGTTGTCGGATTCCTTGTTCAGTGCAGAAAGTAGTGAACTTTTTGTTAACATATTCTCCTCCATTGTCAGATCTTAACTTAATATTTTGATGACCAGATTGTTTTTCAACAAGGGCCTTGTAGTCCAAGAACATGTTAAATACTTTGCTCTTAAGTTTTAGGAAGTAAACCGAAGTGCGTCTGCAGTAGTCATCAATGAAAGTTAAGAAATATTTGAAACCAGAAAAGGAAGCAGATGGAAGAGGACCACACAAGTCACTATGCACAACCTCCAAGGGAACCGAGGTGTGCCAAGAGCCACATTTGTCAAAATTGTCCCAATGATGTTTTTCGAGTACACAACCGGAACAAACACCATCCTTGCAAGATACCATTGGAAGACCAGTCACCATATCGTCTTTACATATTTGTTGCAATGAGCGATAATTTAAGTGACCAAATCGCTCATGATAAAGTTTATTCAAGTTATCACTATGAGCAACAAAAACTGAAGGAAAAGGTGATGACCCAAAGTTCTTAAAATTGTACAACTTGGTAATATCATCAACAGTTCCAGTAGCAAGGACATTTTGAGGATTTTTAAAATCCTTGATTACAACTTGGTGAGGTGTAAACGTCACAGTTTTACCTTCATCCGAATGAGTAAATTGATAGACTAATAACAAATTGCAAGAAATTTTTGGAACACATAGTACATCACTAAAATGACCATTTTCTACTGGAACTGTTCTAGATCCTACAACACTTAGAGATCTATCATCACCAACAAATATTTGTTTGGTGTTACATTCATGCATAGTAGAAAAGATGGTTTACTCATTAGCCGTATGATAAGCTGCTCTAAAATCAATGAGCCATTCATTTGAAGTAGAAGAAGAAGATGCAGTATAAGAGTAACCAAAAGCACAAAGTGCATGTCCATGAGAGGTAGATTCTAAAGACAAATCTAGGATGATGTGGTGCTTCTTAATTACTGCTTCCAAGGCTGCCATATTCTTGAAACACTTAAATTCATCATGATTATATTTCCCACAAAAATTGCAATGGCACTCAATATTCTTACCTTTTATCTTGGATCCTTTGTCATTTTTTTAAAGAAGGAGCTGACTGAGAGGGTTTGGGACCCTTGTTTGGCTTATTATTGCGAAAATTATGTTTCTTGGGATACTTGGAATTTTCTTTCTGTTGGGACAATAAGGATTTCCCAGATGTATCTGCATTGTTAATCATTCCAAGATGAATGAGCTTATCTTGTTCTCTAATTAAGGAATCACAAAAGGATTCAAGAGTAGGCTCTTGATAGCTAGTTGCATTCAAGGATTCTTTCATGGAGTAAAATGTAGATACAAAAACAGAATATGCAGGTCCAAGTTTGGAAAGAATATTATAAATACATTGTTTGTCTTCTTTCTTAATATTGTATTCTTCACATAGGAGTCTAAGAGTTTTATACTTAGATAAATAATCTTGAATGCATGAAAAATCACTTGGATTGAAAGAAATCAACTCATTCTCAATTTGATGACCTCGAATTTTATTGTGTTTACCAAATACATATTCCAACTTTTCCCAAGCTTTATCAGGTTCATCAATTCCAGATATATGGAATCGCAAAACAGTAGAGATTGGAATCTCAATCAATCCACGAGCTTCATCACATATATTTGCCCATTTTATTTTCTTATCATCATAATGAGTTCTGTTTCTTTCCCTGAGGTAATTCTGAAAAGTCTCCTACTTCGTAAAACATCTTCTAGACGAGATTTCCATGAGAAATAGTTAGAACTGGTAAGTAGAATATCAAAAGGGGTGGCCATACTGTAAAATAATGGCTAAAAAAACAGAAACTAACTATCTGGATGCAAAGAGCTCAAAAAAATTAGGCTGTTTCAAAAAAAACGGCACTGAAAACTGATTCTAAATGATGAAGTTATGCTTGATCAAAGAAAATGTTGAAGATGTCCCCAATATTGACGTGGCAGATATTAACTTGACCAACTAAAAAAAAGAACCCCCTTCTTCCCAAGATGAACCTTTGACAATAAGTTACAAGAAAGTTGTTTTTCAAGTGAATCACTTTTGTAAAATAAGTGATGTTCACTTTTACAATAATGTTACTTTTAAATAGTGCGGTAATAAATTAAAAGACTTAAGTGACTCACTTTTTATTTTATTTTGTTTAAGTGAGTTTCACTTTTACAATAAAGTAACTTGAAAATAGAAATTGCACGCACTAAAAAGTAACTTAATAAGACTTGAATTCAAGACCTATTAAGGAATAAAGCAACTTTGAACCAAGTGAGCTAAGTTTAAAAGGTATGTAAAAGAATGGAAAGAGAAATGGGGTTCTTTTTTCTTTTTTTTAACTCTTCTCTCTCGTTCTCTGTGCTTGCATTTTTTTCCTGCAAATCACAAAAAAAAATGAAAAACAAAAACAAAACAAAAAATTTCCACACTAGGGTTAGATCTTGGTTAAATTACCCGGAAAGTCTATGTTTTTAAGTTTTCTCGTTGTTTCTGATTCGTTGTGATCGCACAAGGTGCACGTCAAAGAGCATATGTAGCTGAGAAGACAAGAAAAATAATTTTCTCTTTCTGTTTTAGATTCACCGTGATCGCGCAAGGTGAAATGCAAAGAGCATACGCAGCCAGGGAAGGCAACAATCCGAGACTAAAACAATAAAGATCTAATAATAAAAGTGATAAAATATTAGAGATATAAAATAAAATAAAAAACAAATCCGTCACTGTAACATTATACCTTCAAATTTGCCGAAATGGGTGTTTCTTGATCAAATGGAAACGGTTTTCGATGAAATGAAAACTATTTCTAAATGGAAACGACGCTCCTTACGCAATGGAATAGCTCCCACAGCCCAAAAATGTACAGAAACTCTAGAACCAGAAACCCTTTCAAATTTTTTGCAACACCGGTTCCAGATCTTGATCAAAACCGGAAGCGACTCTTCATAAACGCTCTGATACCATGTTTGAGTACACATCATACTCCCAAAAGACCGAACACTTTGAGCAACCACTTCACACAAATAGATCATAGATCAACACACCGATGTTTGTCACATGGTTAAAACTCTCGAAAGAGAAACCGTCCACGGCCCTAGCCAAATAGCTACTTGGATCAATTTATTATCCAAAAGAAAATAAGTTACAAATGAGCTTCTCATAATCAATCAACTACCCAAGGACCCTCCATGCTCTTTAAATATAGATCATGGACCAATTGGGTGTTAAGCCAAAAATCAATGGTAGGTATGATCTAAGAGAAGTTGAAAAGTCGGATCACTTTATGTCTAGAACATATCGTGACCGTCGGATTAGAATATTTACAAATGCATACTAAAGAAACACACTTTACTCGACGAATATATTACACAAGTTGATCTTAACTAACTCCTAAGTGTCTAAATATCCTAACATTATGCATGTCTAGAGATCTAGATTTAACATGATTTATAAGATTATATGCATGTTATTCTAATATCTTTGTTTATGTATTAACCGGATCTCACAAGCATCTTGTCAAGCCTTTGGATTAGTTGCAGGTTCCTAGCTTGGAGAGGGTGTTGATCTAGTTTGCTTCCTCACTTTCTCCAAACTTTCTCAAATGCATAATCCCTCGACATTCCACAGGAAACCTCCACGGTTGATCATTCGGGCACTAAGCCACCTCTTCACTCTTTCTTCTTTTTTATCAACACTTCCTTGGTTACTTGGATTTTATATTTTAAATCTGATGTTTCAAAGCTGGTATCTTTCTAGATCTGAACATACAGGAGTTGCATGCATAGATATAGTTTCATTTAAGAAAAAGATTCAAGTCCTTTCTCTTTAAAAAATAGATCTAGCAATAAAAGTATTTCATTTTTTATAAGCAGTTTTAAGTGCAATCTACGATACGTCCATTAAGGGGAGCGTGGATCTGGATACCTGGGAAAATCTTCGTATGGAAGAGGAGCATTCAGAATTTTTACATGATCATTCAGTCATATCATGCAGAGCCGCACAAAGGTATCAGTATTGAAGACATTGAGAAGCAGTGTTGTGAAAAGTCAGATGTGATGCAGTTAGTGGAATATCAGTCTCAGCCATCTTCCTCACATATAGAGGGTCCTTATGATTTGGAGCTACTTGGGTCTTATGCAATGATTTATCATTTGATAAGCCATGATGATCAGTATGATGATGTAGTTAGTCTGCCTCATCTTGCCGATTGGTATATCATTCCTATCCAGTCACGGAGGGAAACAGCATGTGCGAGCACATACCAGTTTGGGAAGAATTTTAATGACATTATTCATGCCTATGATTTCCCATCTAGCCCGCCCATTACGGTTCATCACGCAGGTTTGCATTTTCTGAATAAAGTATCCTTACTTTGGCTGGTAACCAAAGACAAGGCAAAAAAAAATTGTTAATAAAATTCTTAGGTGGTTACATTGGATTTTTTATTACACTTAACCCTTTTTATATCATGCTTAAAGTAGGAAAATAAGCTCCTTAAAAGAGAGCATTTACTTTCTGCATTTTTGTTTTATACTTAGCTATAATAAAACTTTTTCTTTTTTTTCATTAGTTAGTTAAGTTTATTTTGTTTAAATAATTCAGCTTAATGGTTCATTTCAATTTTATATAAAGCTTGTGCTACTGAGGTTTTTTGTCAAGTTGAGATGTTTTTATAGGGTATATAAACCAGAGATTTTCGTGTTCTCGTATCCTCTCATTTCCCTATGACCAGATCAAGCACACATTCCGCAGTTGGAACTAGATGTTATTACCTAAGTTGTACTTTGTGGTGTTATCAAGTGAGCCTGGTGAACCGAGCAAAGATAATTTGTTCGGACTTCAAAAGACCTTCAAGCTTGCTTCTGGGAAGTGTTTTTTTATCTACCTGTTGAGGCCTGGAAAATCGCAGGTAACAACAGTTAGGGATTATCCCCAGTAAAGTTTCCCAACTAGCCCATTACTGTTTGGTATGGAGAATCCGTCTAGTTTACAGTCTGGCTACCGTAGGTCAAGTAACAAAATAAAATGTTTTACCGGTTACGGCCCGGTCCACCATGTATATTTTATTTTTTGTATTTAAGTATGATATGCAAGTGCCTATCTAAAAATGCAAATTGATAGAGAATATGAGGAGCGGTCATGATGTGATGCGCAGGTTCTTACCTCTTGTCTTAACTCTCTCGCATCTAAATCACATACAGCAAGAAACTAAAACTAACTATCTAACCTATCCCTAGCGAGCAAGATTATCATTTATCAATGAGTAATGTATTTGTACGAATTCATTAAGAAAAATCATAGATAGTTGTTACTTAATTCAAAACACATAAACATTAATAGATATATGAACAACAAGATAGCTCATTGTTTATTAAAAGCCTTCATTACTCATAGTGGAATTTCATGGAATAAACTAGAGCGCATTCATAACAAGAACAAAGGTTCAAATAGTTAGAACGATCTCACAGTTAATGGACACAAGCTGAAAACGAAATAGTTCACATTCAACAAATCCATAGCACAACATTTGAAATCTTCCACCAAGCTTTCTCCAACATGAAACTTGTAATTATTATTGCAAAAGGAAATAGTTTTTCTTACAACATAATCTCACAAATCTATCTGGGAAAAAGTCCCCCTTACATCTAATTCTCCTATATTTATACAAAACAGCAAAACTTTTGGGCTCCCCAACCGTTTAAATCCACAATTTTGTCTTTTAGTGAGTGATGTACAATACGTTACATTAAACTAAAATTTAATAGCACTTTTATAAAGAGGGACCAGCTTGGTCGTTGATGAACTTTTCCCAAGCATGGGCCTCTGCTGCTATCGATTCTACTCAGTAATCCGTTGGTCTTTTTGAGATCCTGTTGATCTCATACCTTCACGCTCCTCTTTTCTTGAGCAACATCTTCGGTTCTTACTTTTCCTTTCTTCAGCCAACTCCCTTATGTTGTGTCCTTTAGATATGTCTTCTTTGCAGCAGCAATCATCAAACTTGGTCTAAAAAAATCTTCTAAATCCGTCTGCAGTTAAAACGAAAAATTCATCATTAATCCAGACTGAATTCAAGACCATCTAACTTTTCAATAAAAAGTAAACCACAATATCAATAAAACTAATCATCAAATTTGAGGCCCTGTACTACGTTCTCGTCGTGAAATTCTTAACTTGATCAAAAATCAGAAACCTCCGTCACCCATGGAGTAGGGTAAAGGCTCACAAAAATGGTGCGAAAAACCCCCACCTGTGGGAAAAATACTAAGCATCGGGTTGACAAACTCATCATCGACGAACGGAAAACTATACGTCGGATGGTTAGTTCACTAAGCCGATGCAACGACGGAAACCATATAGACTAGGGGTTCCGGGGCAAAATAAAAAACATCGGCGGTCGGCAACTCTAACGCTAAAGGTCAGAGCTCATAACCACTAATCATCGGTGAGATAGTTTACTAGAAAACAACAACGACGGAAAGTGGACAGACAACAGGTTCCGCAATAACAAAAATCATTGGCGATCAGAAACTTTGAGGACTATGTTTTGGCGACCAAAGGCTCAATGCTGTCGCCGTGTCGGCAACACAAAGGACTAGCCCCCCGATCGATAGTCAAAACCATTCCAATAGCGAAAAACAAAACATTGCAAAGTAAAATTTGATCAATAAAACTAAGGCATCGACGAAAATCAGAGCTATCCATCGGAACGTTCGCCATCTGCCCTCCGAAACGGGGGCGACTTAGAATACTAAAACTCCGACTACTTGTCAACAACAATTTTGATAGCGAAAATCATCAAAAAGAAAAAAGGTTTGAACCAATAAAAACACAGAATCGGCGACAGTAAAACTATCCATCGGCCCATTCTCTATTTTTCCTCTGAAACGGCAGTGATATAGAAGGCTAATGCTCCGACCGTGATAAAATAAAAACGCTGACAATCCAAAGAAACAAATGAAATAAAAGTGCATTGGTGAAAATAAGAACTGTCCATCGGGAAGTTCATTACTTACCCTCCGCAACGGCGGCTGCGTAGAGAACTACCGCCCCGATTCAGACATAAATAAAATTTCGACAGCGATGAAGGAAATCATTTTTAAATCAAACTTCAAGTTCCACAGTCCAAAGCATCGGCAGACAAAAAGCAGCTTTCCGAAAAGAAGAAAAATAGTTGACCTCAATTCAAATTCAAATAATCCAAAATGTAGCAGAGGGAAAAAACAAAGTTCAACAATCTAAACACTCCCAGGCAAGATAAAATTAAAAGGAGGGTCCAAAATTTAAAAAAATTGGGAAAGTTGTTGCAGCTGCAACACTACCACGTGTTCATACCCCCTTGGGGGAGTTGTAATAAAATGTTCTAGCATGGTAGTGTATGCAAAAGACTCGATCTATTGGACTTTATCTGTTAATCCGATTAGCCCATAGTGTTTTTTCCCTTGGTTATTATTGGTTGTTGAATAAACGACTGATAATTTCTGAGTTGTTCACTCAATACCTCCAAATTTGGGGTGGTCGGCTTGGCATTTAGGCCTATTGAGGTTATTAGAGTCTATGTGGAAATGTATAAACATGATAGGCATTATGGTCGAGTCATATGAACATGTGCTAAGACCCCCTAGGTTTTTTTTTTTAATTTTAATTTTTCCACAGAACTTAGGCTATTTTTTTATAGTCTAATTGGAAAAATTGGTCTTGTAATAAAAATAGGGTTAAAAGTCAGATTCATTGATGGGGGTGCTCATTTTGTAACTCAGAGCACCCAATAAACCCATAAACCCACTTTTCCTAAGTTTTGAGTGATTTGTCCATCACTTAAGTGAGAAAATCCAAAAATTAATTAAATAATGGAGCAAATCCAAATTCCTAAATCAGTGAATTTTGCTTCGATTTGACTGAAGTCAGTCTCATCGGCTTCAGATTGATTGGAATTTCCCAATCCTTGACTGAAGGCATGATCAGGGCTGAAGGGGAGCTTAACTGGCTCATGCAGATCTAGGGTTGTGCCCTCCTTTCTCTCTCCTCCACACGTGTGGATCAAGCTGGGAGTTGTTTGTTGGTTGGTTCAGTTCACTGAGTGAAGTGTCACTACGATTTACAGTTCTAGTCCAGTTAGACTCAGTTCGTCTAGTTAGACTTAGTTCATCATCAGATCAGACTCGGCTTGACTATCAGTGAGCTTCAATCTCTCTTTCAGTCAAGCATGCGCCCCTCTTGGCCAATCTGGCTATAAATAAAGCAGTTTTTTCTTCTTCCAAGCTAGTTAGAGCTGGGAAAAAAGGATTTCTATTGTGTAATATTGTATTGATCGTCTTTTTTGTTGAAATAAAGAGAAGCTTTGAAAGCAAGATGGTGACATATTATTATGTGTGGATGAGCATTGCCATGTTTCACTGAGGTAACATGTATCTATGTTCATAACTTGCTTATTTTGATATTGTGGATCCAGTGCTAGAATATTGATAATAATTTTATTATGGTATTGATAGGAAAGGAATTTGTTAATAAACTTATTCACTGTCTCTTTTTCTTTTATGTGTGTCTAGAGATCTAGATTTAACATGCTTTATAAGATTATATGCATGCTAATCTAATATCTTTGTTTATGTATTAATCGGATCTCACAAGCATCTTGGCAAGCCTTTGGATTAGCTGCAAGTTCCTAGCTTGGAGAGGGTGTTGATATAGTTTGCTTCCTCACTTTCTCCAAACTTTCTCCCTCAACATTCCACCGGAAAGCTCCACAATTGATCGTTCAAGCACCAAGCCACCTCTTCACTCTTTCACCTTTTTTATCAACACTTCCTTGGTTACTTGGCTTTTATATTTTAGATATGTTGTTTCAAATCTGATATATTTCTAGATCTAAATATATAGGAGCTGCATGCATAGATTTAGTTTCATTTATGAAAAAGATTCAAGACCTTTCTCTTTAAAAACTAGATCTAGCAATAAAAGTCTTTCATTTTTTATAAGCAGTTTTAAGCCAAATCAAAAGCTTGTTTAAAGTAAATAGTATTTCTTTATTAAAATTTAAATCCAGCATCTAAAGTGCACATTGAATTAACTGCCCCCAAATCTAGCCAATATCCTCAAGAGCACTTGTCCTCCTGAGTTATTTTTGTTTTTTCTTAAAAAATACTTTAACTTAGTCTTTTTCAGTAGTTTTTTGGGGGTTGTCCAAAGACATTTTTAAAGTATTTTTGGGAATACTGGTTTTTAAAAGTTCCATTCGAAAAGAGGAGGAGGTGTTGTCCGAAAAGCGATTTTTGGGCCAATCGAAACCCACCAGGGGTCTCCCCATATTCCATAATCATTATTGTTGTACTTTGTAAGCCCTTAGGTTCGTTCGGTATAAGAACCAAGCAGCATTTTTTTAATTAATTTGTTGATTTTTGTAACCCTTAATAATAATAAAAATTACTTCGAGTAGGCTCTTTCAAGCCCACTCCCCATCCCCTCAGCGAGGGCTCTACATTTTTTGTGATTTTGTGAATTTTTCAGTTTTCTTTTTTAGTTTAGTTGTTTTTAGTAGCATTGTATACTTTGATTCGTAAGCATTTAAATATCTTTTACAAATTCAAAGTAATCATACTAGTTACCCCATGACTTCTCGATTGACCTGAAAGGGGAAAGAGATGTGTGGTAGGACTAATTAGATAACCTGTAAGTTGTGTTTCGATGTTTGTTTTATTTTTTATTTTTTATCATCTAAAATTAACGCCTCCTCGCTTTCCCGATTGAGGTCCACTTGGACCAAAAGAGATTCTTGGAGATTCTCCTTTTTAAAGAACACAGCTTAAAATCCTTAAAAAACTTATCAAGGCTCCGTTGAGTATGCTCTGCACCAGCTGTGGTTTGCCTGATCAGTCAAGCTGCATCAAAAGCAACGCAAGTGACTAAAATAATTAGGATTCACTTTTCCCAATTAACTACCTCAAGCGAAAATCCAACGCCTCGAATAAACCATAAACAGTGGCAAAATACTCAAAGGAAGTGGGAACTACTGGACAATGACCTCGAGGGGCCGGTCTCTCTTACACCCTAGAGGGTGTATTATGAACACAGTCTCAAAGACTCCATTCATCCCACACATTCCTTGTGGGTAGCCATAGCGGTTGTTATTTTTGGACATACTCCAAGTACCCCCTGGGTATATCTGGAGTCCCCCCGCCTAATTTAATCAACTCATCATACATTAACTTAAAATTTGACCAAGAGCACTTGCAACACCCATTTGTATTTCAAGAGCAATCTCATTTGTGGACTCCATTATTGGCACTGATCTATTTGATATTATCATATGTTTCTGCATTATTGCTTATCAAGTTTTGATTTCTATGTTGTTGTGGTATGACAAATATTGCAAATATCTTATGTCGAATTCATTTGTCAAAAATCCTAAAATACTTACTCATTTAATACCACCATCATCTAAGTAACTAGCCTTAGTAACTCGTAGGGTCTACCCCCCTTGGCTTCATTAGGAATTTGCCTAAACGAAGGAGTCAAGATCAAGGTGACAGCCTTGACTTGAGACTTTCCCCCAAGGACACGCCGAGTGGCTTGAATATTTATGCCACGGTTCCCCCCCGGGTGTGTGAAAGGCGGCAACATCTTTTGGCGCCGTTGTCGGAGATAAATCTTTTTTATTCTCGGAGTATGAATTTTGTTTTCTTCCTTTTTGTTTTTGCTTTGTTTGATGAATTCTTAGAGTAGATCTTTAATTTTCATCTAGCAACTCCACTCACCTTTTTCAGTTTTTATTTTTACAAAGAAAAGAAAAAAAAAATTGTGAAAGATTTATAAATGCTTATTTTTCACATGGCGACTCCATTGAAGGGATAAAACCTTGTTTTCTCATAATTTTGTTGAGACTTGTTGTGTGTAGATGAGCTCATATGACATAGTAAAACTTTAAATGCTCATTATTTGACAGCTCCGATTCAGTACAAAATACATGGTTGATATATGCTACTAATAAGCCATTATGGATGATGAAGATTATGGTGCTCTAATTTCCAATGCATATCCTCCCATCTATTTCTCGAGCATCCCGGGTTTTCCTAACTATGAACCATATCTCCAGGATAGAAGATATTCTCAGGCTCCATTTTTTTGTGGAAATGGTGATTCAGCTGTATCATATCCTTCAGCTGTATCATATCCTTTCTTTCATTTGTGAATAAACTCAACATACTTCATAGGGATAATATGATGCAAATTTTTGCTCATTATTTGAAAAAGAAGGCATGGATATGGTTTTGGTCTTCCTTATAAATGAATTACCTCCCCTGAATACTTATGTGCTATGTTGTTTGAGAGGTGGCATAATGGTGAGGGAGATATGGTAACTGTTGTAGAAAGGGCCCTCACCTACCTGAAGGAGCTAAAGGAGCCAGTGACTTCCATTATAAATGAGCACACTCGGGATGATCCTATTGAAGAGCTTCATGACAAGCCCATGATTGAACACATTGTTGAAGACTCTCCTCATGTCACCATAGTTGAAAACATTGAAGATTTGAGGCATTCTCAAGTTTGTTGCAATGCTAATATTTTTCCAAAAATCCCTCATGAGGAAACCATTACAGAGATCGACACTTATGAAGAAATTTATGATGTGTATTATGACACTCCTCTATGTTCATCACTTAGGGATGAAGTTTTGGAAAGTTTAACTTCTTGTAATATTTTGAAACCAAAACTTTAAAGGATGATTATTATGAACAGGAGGAGGGTAGTTATATCTTAGGATGTGGTACCAGCAAGGAAGACTCTCTCATATCCAACATAGATGGGAGTGATGAATATTGGAATTTCATAGATAATCCAACCTGTGAAAATATTATTGAAAATCCCATCCATGATATGTCCAGCAAGGGTAGTGTCTATTCAAAAATTTGTGGAAGTCCAATGTACGATACGTCCATAGAGGGGAGCTTGGATCTGGATACCTAGGAAAAGCTTAGTATGGAAGAGGAGCATTCATAATTTTCACATGATCATTCAGAGTCATATCATGCAGAGCCGCACAGAGGTATCAGTAATGAAGACATTGAGAAGCAGTGTTGTGAAAAGTCAGATGTGATGCAGTCAGTGGAATATTAGTCTCAGCCATCTTCTTCACATATAGAGGTTCCTTATCATTTGGAGCTACTTGGGGCTTATGCAATGAGTTATCATTTGATAAGCCCTGATGATCAGTATGATGATGTAGTCAGTTTGGCTCATCTTGTCGATTGGTATATTAGTCATATCCAGTCATGGATAGAAGCAGCATGTGCGAGCACATACCAGTTTGGGAAGAATTTTAATGACATTATTCATGCCTATGAATTCCCATCCAACCCGCCCATTACGGGTCATCACACAGGCTTGTATTTTCTGAATAAAGTATCCTTACTTTGGCTGGTAACCAAAGACAAGGCAAAAAGAAATTATGTTAATAAAATGCTTAGTTGGTTACATTGGATTTCTGATTACACTTAACCCTTTTTATATCATGCTTAGAGTAGGAAAATAAACTCTTTAAAAAAGAGCATTTACTTTCTGCATTTCTGTTTTGTATTTAGCTATAATAAAACCTTTTTTTTTCATTAGTTAGTTGCGTTTATTTTGTTTAAATAATTCAGCTTAATGGTTCATTTGGATTTTATATAAAGCTTGTGCTACTGAGGTTTTTTTGTAAAGTTGAGATGTTTTTACAGGATATATAAACCAGAGATTATGGTGTTCTCATATCCTCTCATTTCCCTATGACCAGATCAAGCACACGTCCCGCATTTGGAGCCATATGTTACCACCTAAGTTGTATTTGGTGGTGTTATCAAGTGATCCCGGTGAACCGGACGAAGATAACTTGTTTGGACATCAGAAGACTTTCAAACTTGCTTCTAGGAAGTGTTTTTTTTATCTACCACATGTTGAAACCCCCTTTGGGGAGTTGTAATAAAATGTTCTAGCATGGTAGTATCTGTAAAAGACTCAGTATATAGGACTTTATTTGTCAATCCGATCAGCCCAGACTATTTTTTCCCTTGGTTATTATTGGTTGTTGAATAAACGACTGATAATTTCTGAGTTTTTCACTCAATACCTCCAAAGTTGGGGTGGTCAACTTGGATTTAGGCCTATTGAGGTTATTAGAGTCTATGTGTCAATGTATAAACACGCTATGAATTATGGTCGAGTCATATGAACATGTGCTAAGTCCCCCTACGTTTTGTTTTTTTTTTTTTTTTTTTTTCACAAAACTTAGGCTATTTTTTAATAGTCTAATTGGAAAAATTGGTCTTGTAATAAAAGTGGGGTTAAAAGTCAGATTCAGTCATGGCGGTGCTCATTTTGTAACTCAGAGCACCCGATAATCCCATAAACCCACTTTTTCTAAGTTTTGAGTGATTTGTCCATCACTCAAGTGAGAAAATCCAAAAAAAAACAAATATTAATTAATTTAATTAAAAATTAATTAAATAATGGAGCAAATCCAAATTCCTAAATCATTGGATTTTGTTGCGATTTGACTAAAACCAGTCTCATCGGCTTCAAATTGATCGAAAGTTCTCATCCCTTGACTGAAGGCATGATCAGGGCTGAAGAGAACCTTAACTGGCTCATGCAGATCTAGGGTTGCACCCTCCTTTCTCTCTCCTCCACAGGTGTGGATCAAGCTGGGAGTTGTTTGTTGGTTGGTTCAGTTCACTAAGTGAGGTGTCACTCCGATTTGCAGTTCTAGTCCAATTAGACTCAGTTCATCATCAGATTAGGCTCGCCTTGACTCTCTACGAGCTTCAGTCTCTCTATCAGTCAGGCATGCGCCCCTCTTGGCCAATCTGGCTATAAATAAAGCAGCTTTTTCCTCTTCTAAGCTAGTTAGAGCTGGGGAGCAAGGCTTGCTATTGTGTAATATTGTATTGATCATCCTTTTTTTTGAAATAAAGAGAAGCTTTGGAGGCAAGATGGTTTCATGTTATTATGTGTGGATGAGCATTGCATGTTTCACTGAGGTAACCTGTATCTGTGTTCATAACTTGCTTATTTTGATATTGTGGATCTAGTGCTAAAAGATTGATAATAAGTTTATTATGATCTTGATAGGAAAGGAATTTGTTAATAATTTTATTGGCTATCTCTTTTTCTTTTATGCATGTCTAAAGATCTAGATTTAACATGCTTTATAAGAATATATGCATGCTATTCTAATATCTTTGTTTATGTATTAACCGGATCTCACAAGCATCTTGGCAAGCCTTTGGATTAGTTGTAGGTTCCTAGCTTTGAGAGGGTGCTGATCTAGTTTTCTTTTTCACTTTATCCAAACTTTCTCAAAGACGTAGTCCCTCGACATTTCAGTGAAAAGCTCCACGGTTGATCATTCAGGCACCAAGCCACCTCTTCACTCTTTCTCTGTTTTATCAACAATTCCTTGGTTACTTGGATTTTATATTTTAGATCTGTTGTTTCAAAGATGGTATCTTTCTAGATCTGAACATATAGGAGTTGCATGCATAGATTTAGTTTCATTTAAGAAAAAGATTCAAGTCTTTTCTCTTTAAAAACTAGATCTAGCAGTAAAAGTTTTTCATTTTTTATAAGCAGTTTTAAGCCAAATCAAAAGCTTGTTTAAAGTGAATAATCTTTCTTTATTTAAAGTTAAATCCAGCATCTAAAGTGCACATTGCATTGACTTCCCCAAAGCTAGCCAATATCCTCAAGAGGACTTGTCCTCTTGAGTTATTTTTGTTTTTTCTTAAAAAAATACTTTAACTTAGTCTTTTTCAGTAGTTTTTTTGGGGGTTGTCCAAAGACACTTTTAAAGTGTTTTTGGGCACTTTACACTAATTAAAGCTTGCTTGTTTTTATAAGTTCCATCCGAAAAGAGGAGGAGGTGCTGTCTGAAAAGTGATTTTTGGGCCATTCGAAACCCCACAGGGGTCTCCCCATCTTCCGTAATCATTATTGTTGTACTTTGTAAGCCCTTGGATTCATTCGGTATAAGAACCAAGCAGAATTTTTTCAATGAATTTGCTGATATTTGTAACCCTTAATAATAAAAATAATTACTTCGAGTATGCTCTTTCGAGCCCGCTTCTCATCCCCTAAGCGGGGATTCTGCATTTTTTGTGATTTTTTTATTTTTTCAGTTTTCTTTTTTAGTTTAGTTGTTTTTAGTAGCATTGTATACTTTGATTCAAAAGCATTTCAATATCTTTTACAAATTCAAAGTAATCATACTACTTACCCCTCGACTTCCCGATTGACCCGAAAGGGGAAAGAGATGTGTGGTAGGACTAATTAGATATCCTGTGAGTTGTGTTTTGATGTTTTTTTGTTTTTTTATTTTTTTATTTTTTACCATCTAAAATTAACCCCTCCTCGCTTTCACGATTGAGTTCCACTTGGACCGAAAGATATTCCTGGAGGTTCTTCTTTTTTAAAGAACACGGCTTAAAATCCTTTAAAAACTTATCAAGGCTCCGTTGAGTATGCTCTGCACTAGCTGCGGTTCGTCTAATCAGTCAAGCTACATCAAAAGCAACGCGAGTGACTAGAATAATTAGGATTCACTTTCCCCAATTAACCACCTCAGGCGAAAATCCAACGTCTCGATTAAACCGTAAACGGTGGAAAGATACCCAAAGGAAGTGGGAACTATTGGACAGTGACCTCGAGGTTCCGATCTCTGTTACACCCTAGCGGGTGTATTATGAACACAGTCTCAAAGACTCCATTCAACCGACACATTCCTTGTGGGTAGCCGTAGCGGTTGTTATTTTTGGACATACTCCAAGTACCCCCTGGGTATATCTGGAGTCCCCCCACCTAATTTAATCAACTCATCGTACATTAACATAAAATTTGACCAAGAGCACTTGCAAAACCCATTTGTATTTCAATAGCAATCTCATTTGTGGACTCCATTATTGGCACTGATCTATTTGATATTATCATATGTTTCTGCATTACTGCTTATCAAGTTTTGATTTATATGTTGTTGTGGTATAACAAATATTGCAAATATCTTGTGTCGAATTCATTTCTCAAAACTCCTAAAAAACTTCCTCATTTAATACCATCATCATCAAAGTAACTAGCCTTAGTAACTCATAGGGTCTACTCCCCTTAGCTTCATTAAGAGTTTTCCTAAACGGAGGAGTTAAGAACAAGGTGATAGCCTTGACTCGAGACTTGCCCCCAAAGACACACTGAGTGGCTTGAATATTTCTGACATGTTCCCCCCAGGAGTGTGAAAGGCGGCAAAATAACCTACCACCATGACTAGAACATTCATGTGTGTTAACATTCATATGTGTTATATAATTGGCTTGACTCACCCTTTTTTTCAGAAGAAAAAATCTTGACCTTGATATTCATTATGAATCAAAGGGCATCAAAACAAACATCTCATTCTGGGGAGTTCATAGAGTTACAGCATGATAATAACTGAAAATCAAGCCATATAGGCTAGCAAAAGACAACTAGGATCTATAAAGATCCCAAAGGAAACTCAGAAACTGCTACAGAAATTATCAAGAGTGATCACTTCAAGGACACAAATCAGTCAGACCAAGAGCACAAGGAGAGACCAGATAGTTGAAACCAGAGATGCCCGCCCCTTAGACAAGAAGGATCTCAAAGATATTCATAAACAAGTGCCCAAGAAGGATAAAAGGAGACTAAGCTCCGACACTGAGCTCCAAAAGAGCTGAAATTCACCACTCATGTCGATATTGTCATCTAAAATTTCTGAAAAATGACATAGGCCAGGAGGCAAAACAAGGGCATATTTGGATAAGCTATCTGCTCTCTGATTGTGCTCTCTATAGACATGACGGATTTCCAAACAGAAAAAATAGGAGATCAAATGTATGATGTTATCACACCAGTGACCCGGCTCCAAATAAGATAAGGATGACTTGTTGTTTTCCCAGTTGATGATAACAAATGAGTCACCAAAAATATGCAATGAAGGGAGACCCATTTCTTTTGCCACAAATAAAATATCCCATAGGGCCAGAAGCTCAGCTATCGTATTCGTACAGCATCCACATCCGAGTTTATTTAAAGTTAAGTGCTCAAAGCAAGGAATAACCATACACCACCCAAATTATCAGCTACGACCCATCAAAAAAACCATAAGGATAAACCAGCTTAGGTGTTGAGCCAAATTTCTTGGTCTTCATCTTTTTTTCTGGTACAGGGTAATAATGCACAAGATAATCCACCCGATGTACCATACTGTGGACAGAGGCCGCTTTATCTTCAAAAATACCCAAATTGCGCAGTTTCCAGGTACCCCATAATACAAAGAGAGGTAGGTAACAACACTTTGAATACTTTGTATGCTTAGTAAACCAAAGCTCCAGAAATTCCATGAGGGAGCATCCAAAAGATGGGGGCTCACAAATGTTGCAGTCTCACCCAAAACTGCTATGGGGTGCCGCAGAACCAGATTTCTGCAAGCAGAGAGGGATATTACTGTACCTTTAACTTTTAACAGATTATAAATATAAATCACAGAGCTTGGCATTCACTTATTTAGCTTCGCAGTTAGATAAACAAACAGTGCCTTACGCAGCCCTTTACTGGGAATTCACAGCGAAGTTACCGTTTAGCAGTGATCTCTACTTATCAGATATATAGAAATAAATGCATGAGAGAACACAACATAAACAATACACAGAACCACGACAAAAGATATAACGTGGTTCACCCCCGGTGTAGGGGTTACGTCCACAGAACTATGTTTTATTCAATCTTTCTACAAAAACCACAGTTCTGATCTGCGCACTCAGCTGCAGATCCCTTCAGTCCTCAAAGCCGCGCACACAGCTGCAGGCCTCTGCGCACACAGCTACAGATTTCCTTATCACCCAAAACCCTTTGCGCACACAGCTGCAGAGGTCGTCCACGCACACAACTGGGACTTAACATTTTCTTACAAAATTAGCCTTAGCTTCGCATCAATTCCTTTTACACAAAAAGCCTAACCTTACTTATTTACAAAAGTGTTTATTTATAGTGCACCTGTTACAAAACCATGGTCTTAAACCATGGACACCCCGAACCCTAAACCCTGGACTTAAACCATGGGTTATTACAGACAGAGGACTTTGACTCAACCCCGACACCCCTAAGACTATTTTGAGCCGTAGCTCCGCTTACAAACTTCAAGAACCCGCAGAGTTACCCACCTTAAGGACCATTGGGGTGCGCGCCCCAACATTAGCAGCTCATGCTTAGTCAGCTTTTTCTTCCTGCCTCTTAGAACCTGTAAAGTATCCAATTCCTCCAAGGTAAGAATGCCCGAGGAACAAACAACCAGAAGGGACTTGATTTCAAGGTCAAGCTCAAGAGAAGCCCTTTTCATTTTCAAGGATCTGGTTCTAATCCAAGCTTTCACCCTTTGCTTTAGAAACATGAGCTTTTGATTCAAGCTGCTCATGTCATCCTGGAGGGATCAGGCATCAAAGAGAGCCAAACATCCTTCACCAATTGAGATAAATCATCATCCAAGAGCCAGGAAGGATTGAATTTAAAAAGGTTGTTATGAGCCAAAGCCGAAGCATTCCACTCAAGACAAATCGGGTAGTGATCAGAGACATCAGAGGGAGCCGACCACAATCTATGCCTAAACAAACAAGGAACCAGCGACGATGAAATCAGAAATATGTCAAGCCTTTTACTAATTCCATCATCACCTGCCCTACCATTCCTCCACGTAGGCCCGGCACAAGAGGGGGCAAGATCAACCAAGTTGTGATCAAAAATGAGCTAAGAGAAGAAATGGGATAGAGGGTCCAACAATTCCTTTTTACCCCAAATCTTATGCTGCATTTAAAGTGAAGTTAAGGTCCCTGGCCAAGATCAAGTTAGGTCAAACAAGCATACCACCATCCACCACCCTTTTTCCAGAAGGAGTCCCAATTTCGATAAGGTCCATAGCAATTAAGAATAGAAAAGGTAGTAGGAAGACCACGGAACCTAGCCGTTACCAAAATCCCCGCCACGGTTTCGAAAGCTTTACATCTCACCGAGAGAGGATCCCAACCTGTCAGTAGACCTCCCGAGAGGCCGACAGCATCAATGGCGCAAAACTCCTAGCCATCCAATAGCTTCGAGAAAGAAAGGAGAGCATGGTAGTGACTGCACATTGTTTCTTGGAGCAAAATCATGTCAGGAGCAAAGGAAAGAAGGAGAGAGCGGAGGGTTCTTTGCTTTACTACCCCTCCAAATCCACGCACATTAAGAGAAACAATCTTCATCAAGAACCTCCAAGAGAGGGTGACATAGCTCTAAGTACCCTGGAATGAGAGATGACCTCTAGCATCATTTTTTATTCTTACCGATAGCGGAGTATAAGGAGGTGCACCAAAACCCAACACAAAAATCAGGAATGGATTCTTTTTAGGCTTCCTAATCGTAACATTTTTGAAACAAATGGAATCAAGTGGAAGTGTGGACGGGGATAAGGGAGATTTCACCGAGAAGATAGCTAGAGACTTCATAAGTGCGGGGTTTGAGAAGGACGAGAAGAGAAAGGGCTGGAGGGAGATCGAGCCAAAGGGACAGGGGGACCTTCACCAACTAGAGGAGGGAAGTCTTCTGGAGAGAAAAGAGGAGCCTCATCCCTTGGAGATGGAACCTATTATTACTCCCGGAAACTCCTCTAGGTTGTAGCTCGAGGATGCCTGGTAACTTAAAATGTTTTTAGGGTTTTCTGATATAGATCAAATCAAGTGACCTATATAACCTTCCACTCTCAAGACATGCATGAAACTCACTCAATTACAAGGCTTTTAGCTACAACTATTCAGAAGTTGACAATAAGGTGCAGAGATGGAGAACTCATCAGGCTGGCAAATTTACATACAAAACAGATGCATATAAATGGCTAAATCATGATAAGGATGGTACTTATAAATCAAATCACATTAACACACCAATAGGATGACAACTATTAGTTATTAATCAACTTGAAAGTAACCTAAATACACATTCAGGCATAAGTACAGTAACGACAGAGATGAAGGCTAAACAAATCATAACAAAAGAGCTTATATTCAAGAATGAGCAAAATGAGACGCTGACAATAGTATAGGTTTATAAATCTTTGAAGTCAAACTTTTTCATAAAATCAGTCTTAGGCTTTATAGCCTCTTACAAAATATACAGATCCTAAACACTTTGATCTGTTTTTTACAAAAATAAACAAAAGTAATAGTTTTTGCAAATTAGAGTTTAAAACCCTATTTAACTACTTGTCTTAACTTAACTGAAGAATTAGTTCATTGAATGAACTTTTAGATAACTGAAGTAACTGCTCATGATTACTGCTATTGGTCCTCTACCAGTTAAGCCACTGATTTCTCTTGACAACTAGGGTTGGTGGCCTTTTGTGCTGTTATGTCATAGTAGAGCTTAAATAGACCCTTTTCTGATGCTTCCCTCGGCGTCTTTCATCTTTAGATTACGTCCCTGAGCCACCTATAGTTGCCCAAAACCGGTCCTCTATGCCAAAACTTGCTTTTAAGCCTCTGTCTGCTTTCGGTGGTTAAGAGGCCAGTCTATAGGAACCATTAGCTGCCGAAAGTGGCGCTTTCGGTGGCTAATGAACTGCCCTAGCATCTGCCTAAGCCACCGAAAGCCCTGTTTTGCAAAAATTATTAGGTTTTTCTCAAAAATGTATTTTTAGGCATGTTTGCTCAACTTTCTTCTTCTGCAAGCTTCGTGCTAGGAGTGTTAACAGCACCCTAGCTAGTTTCAGGACGCTGGAGACTAATTGTTGCTAAAAGCTAGGGTTTCCAAGGTGGGGTGGCTGCTAGGGTTTGCCTTGGCCTCCTTCCGCTTTTGTCTTTGGATCCTAATCATCCTGTATACAGCCTTGTGTTGTATTTTATGTATCTCATATTTCTTTTGACCTGCTTGTCTTTAGAAGAAGAAGGAGGTTGTTCTGCTGTTGTTGCCCTGTTATGTCAACTTTTGCCCTAAAAATTTGGCCAAACTGCTGAAAAATGGGGCTCAGAAATGGATTTGTTCCTTCAAATATGTGACACATGTTTATAAACTGAAAGAGGTTTTTGTATATTGGTTTGTTCTAAGAAAAAATTTCTCTCAGTTTTTTGGAATTCGTTTTAATTTTCCCGGGATCTGGATTTCAAAAACATGTGTCAAACAGGAAATTCTGAGATCCGAAAATAAGGTATCAGAGATGGATTCGATTCTCCCAAGATGAAACACCTGTAGAAAAACTGAGATAGGTTATTGTTATCTGCCCTGTTAGGAACAAAAACCTCTGAGCGTTTTGCAAAATGATTCTCTAGTCGCTCATAATCATTGTTTTAAAATGATGTCTTTTCATAGTAAAATGCCCCTTTCGGTGGCTAATGAGCTGTTGGAAAGCATGTCTAAGCCACCGAAATTCATTTTCCCAAAATTTCATAAACAAACGCGATCAGCAGGCTTTCGGTGGTCAACATGGTCCTGTGTTAAAACTGTTAGCTTCCGAAAGGTGAACTTTTCGGTGGCTAATGAGTTGTTGAAAAACTCGCCTAAGCCACCGTAAGCTAAAAATTTCAAATTTTCTTAAAAAAAAGATCATATATCCCAAGCTTGTTAGTCATCCCAATATTTTTCATAGTATGGCCTGAAACCTTCATCAATGATCAAAAAATAAATTGTTTTGAATGAACTTATTGAAAATTTTATTTATGAGATAATATCTGGCTCCTACTCGGGGATAGGAACCTCCGTGTGAGGTCCCAAGGACCCCAGACCAAAATGTATTTCCTGAAAAAGAATAATTAAAGCCATCTTCTAGTGTTCCATTGGGCATGAAGTCATTTGTTTTTTTATAACTGATCCCCTGCAATCTTCCTATAGCCTACTTTGCTTATTCACGAAAACAACTAAAAATGACCTAGCTACTCATATTAAAAGCTTATTTCCCTATCTACTCCTACTCCTAATTCTTAATCAGTAGAGTCTTCTTATCATGTGACATCATGCTTCCAATGAAGCCAAGTCAGAAGTTGATCTGCTGAACTTATCCTTGATCTTGACCCGAAAAATAAATGAAACCCTAGCATGCAGCAATGTAGTTTCGAAGGGTGACAGAACCAGCTATCGTCTGACAAAAATATTTTGATATCTATGATGCTCATAAGTACCAGATAGTCAGCAACGGGGTCATAAAATCCAACAAGAAATACATTTTTATGTTGTTGTTCCAACTTAATGAAATGTTGTTGCTGACTGCTTTCAGTGATCACTATGTTAACTATAGATTGCTCAACCTCTGACTGGGAAGGATGAGTTATGCCCTGTTGTTCTGGACTTTTTAGATCATCATCTTCCTCTTCATATCTGTTGCATTCTTCCTTTGTCTGCAAATCAGAAAACTGAGGGCTGCCTTTAGTATTTGCTGCATATCCAAATTTGTTACATGTTGTTCCTTCAATCTGCTCATTATCTTTTAGGTTTCCAAAGGGGGCACTGATCTTCTTGACACCCTAAGTCAGCAAATGCATTAGGTACAAAGTCAAAAGCATCTATATTATGGTTAACATTCTGAAGATCATTAATATCTCGATCACAATGAGAGGTGTCCCCTATTGCAGCATACTCTTCATAGCTATCATTAACCACAACATGCATATGTCTCTGATCATCTCTTTGTTGAAAAGTAGAACTAAAATAATTTCCAGAAGTGGACCAATCCTCACAAAACTTAAAATCTTCTTCTTCATCATTAGCAGCCTTTCCATCCTGAGAATGCAACTTATATTCTTCACAACAAATATCAAATGCAAACTCATCTGAATAGTACCTTTTACAGTGCTCAGTGAATGCTTTGTGAAAATCCTTCAATGATGAAATACTGGAAGGAGGTAAAGAAAAATACCACTGACGTGCATCACCATATAATGAATACATGAACATCTCCATGCTGTTGATCTAATAGATCCATGCACTCATAAAACTTGAGGAGGTGCTCTGCAGGACTGTCTTCTTCCTCCTCTTTGAAGACAGGTAGAAAATCTCCCCATTCAGATATATCAAGCACTGGATGTGGGAAACCAGGAACGGAAGAGAAGTCAAGAGGTGCAAACCTCCAAGCCAAAAGAGCACCAAATACTTTTGACATATTTATATTGTGGAGTCACCCCTGAATTTGTCCTTCATGGAGTCGACAGGGATGAGATCTTCACAAGCAACAGTGCTTGAAGATTCCTCAACCCTAAAATTTTCTAAAGTATTTATAAATTCTTGAGATTTGTATGTTTCAGTAGAAGAAATAATATCAGAAATATTTCTTGAAATACCTAATGTAGCTTCCTGTGCAGCACTGTTGGTATGCCTTAGTGAAGCCCTAGCTCTTCTCAGAATCTCTTCTGGATCTTAAACAGGTGTTGTCGGTGGCCTTTTAGGGTTTGCTCTGGTACTTGGCCTTCTTAAGCCACCTTATTTCAATGGAGTCGCCAGATAGATGATTACAACCAGAATAGTGTCCAAGCTTTGTATATCATCAAAGCGAGGATCTATGTCGTCTCCCATGGAAGCTGAGCTTCAGTTTTCTCTCTCCAGCAATGATGCCAATTTGTTATCACTCCAAGAAACTCCTCTAGGTTGTAGCTGGAGGATGCCTAATAACTTAAAATGTTTTTAGGGTTTTCTGATATGGATCAAGTCAGGTGACCTATATAACCTTCCACTCTCAAGACATGCATGAAACTCACTCAATTACAAGGATTTTATGTACAACTGTTCAGAAGTTGACAATAAGGTGCATGGATGGAGAACTCATCAGGCTGGCAGATTTACATACAAAACAAATGCATATAAATGGTTAAATCATGATAAGGATGGTACTTATAAATCAAATCACATTAACACACCAATAGGATGACAGCTATTAGTTATTAATCAACTTGAAAGTAACCTAAATACACATTCAAGCATAAGTACAGTAAAGACAGAGATGAAGGCTAAACAAATCATAACAAAAGAGCTTATATTCAATAATAAGAAAAATGAGAAGCTGACAATAGTATAGGTTTATAAATCCCCGAAGTATAACATTTTTCATAAAATCGGTCTTAGGCTTTGTAGCCTCTTACAAAATATACAGATCCTAAAAACTTGGATCTGTTTTTTACAAAAATAAACAAAAGTAATAGTTTTTGCAAATTATGGTTTAAAACCTTAATTAACTACTTGTCTTAACTTAACTGAAGAATTAGTTCACTGAATGAACTTTTAGATAACTGAAGTAACTGCTGATGATTACTGCTACTGGTCCTCTGCCAGTTAAGCCATTGATTTCTCTTGATAGCCAGCGTTAGTGGCATTTTGTGCTGTTATGTCATAGTAGAGCTTAAACAGACCCTTTTCTGATACTTCCCTCAACGTCTTTCATCTTTAGATTACGTCCCTGAGCCATCTGTAGTTGCCCAAAACCGGTCCTGTATGCCAAAACTTGTTTTTAAGCCTCTGTCCACTTTCGATGGTTAAGAGGCCAGTCGATAGGAACCGTTAGCTGCCGAAAGTGGCGCTTTCGGTGGCTAATGAACTGCCCCAGCGTCCGCCTAAGCCACCGAAAGCCCTGTTTTGCAAAAATTATTAGGTTTTTCTCAAAAATGTCTTTTAAGGCCTGTTTACTCAACTTTCTTCTTCTACAGGCTTCATGCTAGGAGTGTTAACAGCACCCTGGCTAGTTTCAGGAGGCTGGAAACTAACTGCTGCTAAAAGCTAGTGTTTTCAAGGTGGGATAGCTGCTAGGGTTTTCCTTGGCCTCCTTTCGCTTCAATGTTTGGAGCCTAATCATCATATATACAACCTTGTGTTGTATTTTATGTATCTCAGATTTCTTTTGACTTGATTGGCTTTAGAAAAAGAATGAGGTTGTTCTGTTGTTGTTGCCCTGTTAGGTCAACTTTTGCCCTAAAAATTTGGCCAAACTGCTGAAAAATGGGGCTCAAAGATGGATTTATTTCTTCAAATATGTGACACCTGTTTATAAACTGAAAGAGGTTTTTGTAGATTGGTTTGTTCAAAAAAAAATCTCTCTCAGGTTTTTGGAATTCGTTTTAATTTGCCCAAGATCTGGATTTCAAAAACATTGTGTCAAACAGGAAATTCTGAGATCTGAAAATTAGGTCTCAGATATGGATTCGATTCTCCCAATCTGCAACACTTGTAGGAAAACTGAGATAGGTTATTGTTCTCTAACCTGTTAGGAACAAAAACCTCCGAGCGTTTTACAAAATGATTCTCCAATCGCTCGTAATCGCCATTTTAAAATGATGCATTTTCACAGTAAAACGCCCCTTTCAATGGCTTAGAGCGTCCTGAAATTTCGGTCTTAGTTGTCGAAAGTCTGCTTTCGGTGGCTTAGAGACTGTTTTGAAACCACGCTTAGCCACAGAAACCTGTGTTTTGAGTTTTTTGAGCGGGCCTTTTCTCCAACACATTTCACTTGCTTTCGGTGGTTAATGCCCTCCTTCAATCACCCGATAAGCTGTCGAAACCAAGGCTTTTCGGTGGCTAATGAGCTGTTGGAAAGCTCGTCTAAGCCACCGAAATTCATTTTCCCAAAATTTCATAAACAAATGCGATCAGCAGGCTTTCGGTGGTCAACATGATCCTGTGTTAAAACTGTTAGCTGTCGAAAGGTGAGCTTTTCGGTGGCTAATGAGTTGTTGAAAAACTCGCCTAAGCCACCGAATGCTAAAAATTTCAAATTTTCTTAAAAGACAGAACATGAGATATCCCAAGCTTGTTAGTCATCCCAATATTTTTCATAATATAGCATGAAACCTTCATCAGTGATCAAAAAATAAATTGTTTTGAGTGAACTTATTGAAAATTTTATTTAGGAGATAACAGAACCTCTAAGTTAGGGTTAATAGGATCCCCTGACGAAATCAATCGTGGAGAGAGATGAGTCGAAGAGGGGGAGCCTAAAGAGAATCAGCCAAGGGAGGGTTAAAGGATACACCAGCCGCTGAGGACTTCATCAAAGTCGCCCCAGCCTCGACATCCAGGATAAACAAGAGTTCCCCAGGAGTAGCATCATCAAACAAAGACAGATCTTTGAGAGTACATACCAGCCGAAGGAAGTGGCGAGATGATAGGGCTGCAAACTGCAAAGGCAGACCCTGACGATCCGGAGAAAGCGACTCTTCCAAAAGACTTGAAGAGTCAGTCCCATTTAGGAGAAAAGGACACGAACAAAGCAGATGTCCCGCGGCGTGACATCTATTGCATCTGAAAGGGATGTTTAAATAATCAAGGCTTTGACAGATAGGGAGATCGTTGTAGAGGATATCGACTTTAGCCAGCAAGCCTTTAGAGATGTCCATCTCCACCAGGATTTTTGCCATCCACTTATCAAATAAAAGCTAAAAGTCCTCTTCAATAGCCACGAAACAACCAATGGTATTCGCCAGCCCTTCTAGAAAGCCTCTGCTCCAAAGGGGGAAGGACAACGCAGGAAGTAAACCCCATAAATGTCGCTTCACCACCCATTCACGCAGGGGATCAAAGTCCACATGCCAACGACTCAGAACCAATGATTCTTTACCAATTTTCCAGAGTGAGTCAAGAATGACAGATGCATGCTCATCCTCCAAGAAGACAAAAACGAACCAACCTTTTGCAAGCAGACTGATTAGCGAAACATAGGTGAGAATATGCTTCCAATTCTGTGTCGCCCACTCAATCCAGTCTTTTTTCCCCATTCGGCAATACTTGAATCTGCCGACCAGCGCCCTGCTACAGAGAGCACCAACCCTGTCCATATAGATATGAAGGCCCAGATCATAACAAACCCTCCCCTCCTGCGCTTTAATGGTCTTTCCATTACACCGTCTACGGGCCTTGGACTGACCCTCCAATGTACCAATGCCCAGCACATGCAAAATCTAATGGGCCATAATGGCCCAGAAACCGAAAGATCAGGCCAACACGTGTCAGACGTAACCACCCTCAGGAGCCCAGCACAAAGACCGACCGACCAGAAAACACTAAAAAACCTTGAAGGGATAGTGACCATTTGAAAAAGAAAGCACCCAAAGGATAAATCCTAAGACGAAAAAGAACCCGATACCCAAAGAACACAAACCACTGGAAAAATGCGCAAACCAAGTTCAATCAACACACACACCAGAGTTAAAAATCTTTAGACGAAGCACAGACACCAAAGGGGAGCAAAACCCACACCCCTGAGAGAGGAAACACGACCACCGGAGACCCTCCTCACCCCCGGTTAAAACAGGTTGAACGAGAAGAAGGGGTAACCTCAATCAGTGACACACCGACAGGGGTGCTGACCAATTGACATAAAACACGGTTGAAGCAGCTCTGTAAAGAATACTGAGAAAAAACACGAGTCAAACCCCTCGACCACCCCAAAGGAAGCGACGCAAAACACTCATGAGCAGGTGAGAAAAAGGGTAAACCCCTAGAAGTCAACCCCGCAAGAGACGGTCACCAATACATCATCCAAGACCGCAAAGGAAGGAAAACAAGCAGGCAGTACCAAAATAGTCAAAGCCCAAGAATCCCGGAACAAAATAAACGTGAACGACGTAAACCCCATGCATCAACCAAAAACCAATAAACTGCTACAAACCAGTCCACCCATAGGGATAAGAGAGCAAAAGAAGTAAAACCAGCTCTAATAACAAACAAACACAAGAGATTCCCACTTTTTTAAATCATGGTTGGTACTAGTCCCCCGGAAAGGGGGAGGGACTCCATGAACACAGTCTACAAGTGAACAAAAACCGACGAGCAAACAAAGAAACAAGCACACCCAGAAATCCAAAAGAAGACTCAAAAAGGTTCCGAAAGACATGAACTTACCTGAAAGAAACCCAAAAGGAGCGTCGTAAAGAACGACGCGCTACCGGAGGGACAGCGCCACGAGAGGACAGGCCGTGATACCAAATGCCATAGCCTCAAACCCTACCATGATCAGATCACCAAAACCCCTAGGATTTACTTACTTCTCTCACCCTATGACTTACATTCACATGAAATGTAGAAGTGGCATTAATTGTGTTGTTAATGAATAAGATTGATAGTGTGAAAACAAATGAATATAACAATCAGTGAATTGGGTTTAGCTTAGGTGGTTGAGAAGTAATATTATTCTCTTCGTTGATTATGTTGTTGATGAATAAGATTGATAGTGTGAAAACAAATGAATATAACAATCAGTGAATTGGGTTTAGCTTAGGTGGTTGAGAAGTAATATTATTCTCTTCATCTATCAAATCCCACATCTGACATGGTTTCTCTTCATGAATTGAATGTTGATGAGGGATCTTTCTAAGCCAAAGTAATATTATTCTCTTCATCTATCAAATCCCACATATGACATGGTTTCTCTTCATGAATTGAATGTTGATAAAATCTTTCTAAGCCAATCATTGTTGGAGATGGAAGGTACTAGATATCTAATTATTTTTTATTAACTTGAAGGTGGGATGAATTGCATTCCAAAGGAAAAAATGAATACAACAAACCAAACTCTAAACACTACCCTTTCAATGTAACATAATATCCTTAAGGACACTACAATGCAGAATATTGGAATTAAAGTCCTCTTTGAAAACATATAAAGTCTATTTTTTGAAGGATTTGCAAGAGTTCTTTATTTTTAAAATATGAAAAATGACAATGAAGAAAATAAGTGAAAAATAACATGAACTTGGAGAATGAAAATACAACACGTAGAGAGAAATTCTTCTACAAAGATGAGGTGTTAACATGGTTCAACTCAAATAACACCTCCTCCTAAAAGTTACCAGCAATCCACACTATTGAATTTTGATAAAAATCAATTTCAATGGGCCTCTAAACATAACCAAAGTCCCTTGGGAATTGGAGGTGATTTTAAAATCACAAGGCCAATATTATCATGCTATTTTAGGGTAATAGAAGTCATGACCCCAACAATGCAACCAAATTGCTAGCCTTAGAAAAGGTATCAAGTTAGCAAGCATTCACATGATTTCCACACTTGAGAGTCGATGAGAACTCTCAAATTATAATCAATGCTTTCAAGAAACTCCAACATGGTTCAATGATGAACAAGCTTACCACCAATTGGCATCTCTTGAGAGATCAAATTATAGTCAATTTTTTCCAAAACTCCAACACGATTCTAATGTAGTAGCATACCAAGGTGGACAAGCTTACCACCAGCGGGCGTCTTACCACCAGCGGGCGTCCTACAAGAGGGGTAGGGAACTAGGGATCTTGTTGGACAAGCTTACCACCAAACAAGGTAGACAAGCTTACCAACTCCAACATGGTTATCAGGTGGAAAAGCATACCAAGGTGAACAAACTTACCACCAAACAAGGTAGACAAGCTAGCCGACTCCAACATGGTTCTAAGGTGGTAAAGCATACCAAGACAAACTTACCACCAATTGGCGTCTTACAAAAAGGTTAGGGAACTCGTTGAACTAATACAAGAAGTTCAAGGAATCATTTCGATGCATGTTGAATGTTAATCCAATGGTCTGACTTACCGATTAGCTAACGAGGAGTACTATCACAAAAAGTCTCCACAAACACTAAGATAGCTTTGAAAAATTTAACTCTCAAAACTGATTGCAAGGAGATTCTTCGATCTAATTCCAATACCCCCAATGGGATCAAAAAGTGTGACACTTAAGCTGGTTATGAGAAATGGAGATCATTCTTGATAAGCTCTAGAGGACATTCATCCTTGAGACTAGTTAAAGAGATGGGCACAACCTAGAATGCATCCTTTCTCGCTCATTATCGAAAGAGCGCCAATTGGTTATTTCATTCAACATTGTAGAAATGTTGTTGGGAACGACAAGGATTTAGTGGAAAGAAATTCGTCCATTATCATTGGCATTAACAAACATGGATACTCCATCCCCAAGGGTCACCCTAGTAAACAAGGCATGCTCGATTCTCAAGAGATGAATTCCAATAACAAACAATAAAGGGCAACAGAGGTAAACCAAAGGTTTGATCAGTATGCCCATCACAAGGTGGCGGGCACTGAAACCAAAGTGGAAAGAAGGCTACCTGATCCAATTATAGATGAAAAATATACCATCACGATATTTTGGGCATATAAAAGGCAAATATTCAAATTATAAAAAGGTTTTAGCGTTGTACCAGAAACTCAAAGGCAGGTTATCAAGGCATGGTTATGTATGCCCAAGACACTCATGAAACTCAATCTTGGTACTACACAGGCTTGACCAACTGGAAGCCAAGTTTTGAAAGAAATTTACAACATTAGAATACCAGGATGAATAATGAAGATACAACCAGCCACAAACACTGAAACAATCACGAGATTTTGGGCATACACAAGGCAAAGATTCAAAGTATAAAAAGCTTTTAGCATTGTACCAGCAACTCAAAGGCATGATTATGTATGCCCAAGACACTCCTGAAACTCAATCTTGGTTCTACAAAGGCTTAATCATCTCGAAACTAAAATTGATGAGTTTAACCAACTGGAAAACAAGTTTTAAAATAAATTTTCAGCATTAGAATACGAGGATGAATGATGAAGATACAACCAGCCACAAACACTAAAACAAACCAATGGAGGCCAACAATGTCATCACTATACCTTTTAGGTATAACTGATAATTCTCTCTTTACTTATGATATGAAAAATGACAATGAAGAAAATAAGTGGAAAATCACATGAACTTGGCAAATGAAAATACAACATGTAGAGAGAGCTTCTTCTACAAAGATGAGGTGTTAAAAAAGGGAGCAATCCACACTACTACTAAAAGTTACTAGCAATCCACACTATTGAATTTTGATAAAAGTCAATTTCAATGGGGCCTCTACTAAACATAACCAAAGTCCCTTGGGAATTGGAGGTGATTTTAAAATCACAAGGGCAATACTATCATATTATCATATGAAATTGGGGCTCTAAACATAACCAAAGTCCCTTAGGAATTGGAGGTGATTTTAAAATCACAAGGGCAATACTATCATATTATCATGCTATTTGAGGGTAATAGAGGTCATGACCCCAAACAATGTAACCAAATTGCTAGCCTCGGAAAAAGGTATCAAGTTAGCAAGCATTCACGTGATTTCCACACTTGAGTCGAAGAGAACTCTCAAATTATAATCACTACTTTCAAGAAACTCCAACATGGTTCAATGATGAACAAGCTTACCTCCAATTGGCATCTCTTGAGAGAGATCAAATTATAATCAATGTTTTCAAAAACTCCAACATGGATCTAAGGTGGACTAGCTTACCATGGTTCTAAGGTGGGAAGCATACCAAGGTGGACAAGCTTACCACCAATTGGCATCTTACAAGAACTCATTGGAAAAGCTTACCAACTCCAACATGGTTCTGAGGTGGAAAAGCATACCAAGGTGAACAAGCTTACCACCAAACAAGGTAGACAAGCTAGACAGCTCCAACATGGTTCTAAGGTTTCAAGAAACTACAACATACCAAGGTGAACAAGCTTACCACCAAACAAGGTAGACAAGCTTACCAACTCCAACATGGTTCTAAGGTTTCAAGAAACTACAACATGGTTCAATGATGAACAAGCTTACCACCAATTGGCGTCTCTTGAGAGAGATCAAATTATAGTCAATGTTTTCAAAAACTCCAACATGGTTCTAAGGTGGAAAGCATACCAAGGTGAACAAGCTTACCATGGTTCTAAGGTGGGCAAGCTTAGCACCAATTGGCGTCTTACAAGAACTCATTGGACAAGCTTACCAACTCCAACATGGTTCTGAAGTGGAAAAGCATACCAAGGTGACCAAGCTTACCAACTCCAACATGGTTCTAAGGTTTCAAGAAACTCCAACATGGTTCAATGATGAACAAGCTTACCACCAATTGGCATCTCTTGAGAGAAATCAAATTATAGTGAACGTTTTCAAAAACTCCAACATGGTTTTAAGGTGGAAAGCATACCAAGGTGGACAAGCTTACCACAAATTGGCATCTTACAAGAACTCATTGGACAAGCTTACCAACTCCAACATGGTTCTGAGGTGGAAAAGCATACCAAGGTGAACAAGCTTACCACCAAACAAGGTAGACAAGCTTACCAAATCCAACATGGTTCTAAGGTGATAAAATACCAAGTTAGACAAACTTAAATTGATTTTAAACAATTCTTCTTTCCAATCCTCAATGATTTTATTCTTCTACCCTAACCTACCTTCTGTAACTTACTGATTTGAGAGTGAAAAGAGGAGAATTATATAATTATCTCTCAATTTTTCAGCATGCCAAACAATCTCTGTTTATTTTTAAGAATTAATGGTGTCTTTTCCTTGAAACATTATACTCCCCAGCTTCAATATAAGAGGCTTGGGATGGTTCTCTGACAATGAACCTAATATTCACTTAAGAATATGCAATGTGAGGAACGAAGCCTCTTGTGATTTGTTGTATTTTTATAGCAAATCCAACATGGTTATAAGGTGATAAAATACCAAGTTAGACAAACTTACCACCAATTAGCGTCTTACAAGAAGGTTAGGGCACTCGTTGAATTAATACAAGAAGTTCAAGGAATCATTCCGATACATGTTGAATGTTAATCCAACAGTCTGACTTACCGATTAACTAACGAGTACTAACACAATAAATCTCCAAAAAAAAGTAGATAGCTTTGAAAAAGTTAACTCTCAAAACTGATTGCAAGCAGATTCTTCGATCTAATTCCAATACCCCGAATGGGATCAACAAGTATGACACTTTTGCTGATTATGAGAAATGGAGATAATTCCGATACATGTCGAATGTTAAGCCAATGGTCTGACTCACCGATTAACTTACGAGTACTAACACTAAATCTCCAAAAAAACTAGATAGCTTTGAAAAAAACTCTCAAAACTGATTGCAAGCAGATTCTTCGATCTAATTCAATACCCCGAATGGGATCAACAAGTGTGACGCTTATGCTGGTTATGAGAAATGGAGATCATTCAAGGTAAGCTCTCTAAGACATTCATCCTTGAAACTAGTAAAAGAAATGAAAGCACAACCTAGCATTTCATCCTTTCTCGTTCATTACCGGAAGAGCACTCATTGGTTAATTCATCCAACATAGTAGAAATGTTGTTGGGAATGACAAGAATTTGGTGGAAAGAAATTCGTCCATTATCATTGGCATTAACAAACATGGATACCATCTCCAAGGGTCACCCACAAAAACAAGGCATGTTTGGTTGTCAAGAGTTGAATTCCAATAACGAACAATAAAGGGCAACAGAGGTAAACCACCAAAGGTTTGAATGAGTATGCCCATCGAGGCAACAAGATGTTTACCACCAAAGGTTTGATCAATATGTGCCCATCACAAGGTGGCGAGAACTGGAACCAAAGTGGAAAGGAGGCTATACCTGATCCAATTATAGATGATAAATATACATCACAATATTTTGGGCACATAAAATGCAAATATTCAAATTATTAAAAGGTTTTAGCGTTGTACCAGCAACTAAAAGGCAGGTTATCAAAGGCATGGTTATCCTGAAACTCAATCTTGGTTCTACAAAGGCTTGCCCTGCCTGAAACTAAAATTGATGAGTTTGGCCAACTAGAAGCCAAGTTTTGAAAGAAATTTACAACATTAGAATACGAGGATGAATGATGAAGATACAACCAGCCACAAACACTGAAACAATCACAAGATCCTGAGCATACACAAGGCAAAGATTCAAAGTATAAAAAGCTTTTAGCATTGTACCAGCAACTCAAAGGCATGATTATGTATGCACAAGACACTCCTGAAACTCAATCTTGGTTCTACAAAGGCTTAATCATCTCGAAACTAAAATTAAAATTTATGAGTTTAACCAACTGGAATCCAAGTTCTACAAGAAATTTACAGCATTAGAATACGAGGATTAATGATGAAAATGCAACCAGCCACATACACTAAAACAAACCAATGGAGGCCAACAATGTCATCACTATACTCATAGATGGCTGGTAATTCTCTCTGTTAGGTATAGCTGGTATATTTATATGTAGGAGTATATTTATATGTAACCTCATACTAGATAACACATCCCTAACAATGTATATAGTCACACAAGTAAGCGGCTAGACAACACATTTTTAATATAGGAAATATAATAAACTCTTAATATAGGAAATATAATTTTATTTCCGTCTTTAGACATTAAAATTTCTCTTATTTATGATTTTAAAAATTATTAATAATTTTTATTTATAATTTTCATTTATGATTTATTCTGGTTTGTGATTTAAAAAAACATTGGTAATTTTCATTTATAATGTTTCAAAATAATTAATAAGTATGATTTATTCTATTTTTTATTCAATAAAATAAACTACAGAAACTACGGAAGTGGTCATAGTTAACTAATACAAGAAGTTAAATGTTAAAGGCACTCGTTGAACTAATACAAGAAGTTAAATGTTAAAGGCACTCGTTGAACTAATACAAGAAGTTCAAGGAATCATTCCGGATACATGTTGAAGGTTAAGCAACTGGTCTGACTTACCGATTAACTAACGAGTACTAACACAATAAATCTCCCAAAAAAACTAGATAGCTTTGAAAAGATAAACTCTCAAAACTGATTGCAAGCAGATACTTCGATCTAATTTTAATATCCCGAATGGAAACAAGAAGTGTGACACTTATGCTGGTTATGAGAAATGGAGATCATTCTGGGTACGCTCTCTAGGGCATTCATCCTCGAGATTAGTAATAGAAATGAAAGCACAACCTAGAATTCATCCTTTCTCGTTCGTTACTGAAAGTGCACCAATTGGTTAATTCATCCAACATAGTAGAAATGTTGTTGGGAATGACGAGAATTTGGCGGAAAGAAATTCGTCAATTATCATTAGCATTAACCAACATGGATACTCCATCTCCAAGGGTCACCCTCGTAAACAAGGCATGTTTGTTTCTAAAGAGGTGAATTCCAATATCGAACAATAATGGGCAGAGATAAACCACCAAACACCAAAGGTTTGAATGAGTATGCCCATCGAGGTAACAGAGGTTTACCAACAAAGGTTTGATCAGTATACCCATCACAAGGTGGAGAGAACTGAAACCAAAAAAATTCTCTAGTGGTTAAACTCGTATAATATGGACATCCTATGGATTTGAATTTATTCATACATTCAAAAACATGATTTGAATATTTCAGATTTGTCCTATGCATGTCTCGTCTTTGGTGAACACTGTTTTGGAAACAGTGCCAGTCGCCTGCATCTCCGGAAAAACATAACACTTATAGAATGGAAAGAAATGGCATACCCTCGGTCAAGTAATTACTAAAACAGAAACTTAGCAGATTGGTAACTAAAACACAACTCGGCTCGGTATTTTTTAAGGAACCCACTGTGAAAGAGAATAACATCAGTAAATTCAGTCTAGGAAACAATCATGGTATTGGAATCAACTAGCCTATTTCATGTTTGCTCCTTAATCTCCTCGTCCTGCACTTTCATTTGATATATTATACAGTGGTGTTCTATTAGTTAACGTTTCATGAGGCAGGCCACAGTTCACTATGGTATTGGAATCAACTAGCCTATTTCCGCAAAGGAGTTTTCTGGTGAAGCCTTAAATTCTATTTCTATTCAAGTGTCAAGTTATAACCAAGCTAAACCTGTAGGAGGAAACATGTGGGAAGTTGAGAACCTCAAAACACATTACACTACGTTGGGGTAATACATTCGCTCCACCAAGAAACGATAAATGCTTTAAACATTCACTAATGACAAGGATCAAAAATCCTAGCAAACTATAGCTCTATAAAGCTATTGCAATATCCTTTCTTGGTGTATAGCTAGTTTGAATTGTTGTTATTGGAGAAAACGACTTGCAATCTCCTTTTCTTTAAAAGTTCGACGACATTCATTGGGGTTTGGAGAGGGTACCCTATGTAATGGAGTAAATATAATAAATCGCGGCGAGCTCTATAAAGCTATTGCAATATATCCTTTCTTGGTGGGTAACTATAGTTAGTTTGAATTTGTTGTTATTGGAGAAAACGACTTGCAATCTCCTTTTCTTTAAAAGTTCGACGAGCCATTCAATGGGGTTTGGAGAGGGTACCCTATGTAATGGAGTAAATATAATGAATCGTGGCATGGTGTAGCGGTGCACACACCAGTACAACAGAATTTTTAAATCTGGACTGGGATGTCCTTTTCTTTCATTTTTCATTTTTCTTGGAGGGCAGGAAATCAAGAAAAACCACACATCATGGCAGTGTAAATAGGCAAGAGCTACCCATTGAGCCATAGAGCATTTAATGCTGCTGCAGCAGGTTTAATAACCGTTGAATCTCAAGCAACTCAAGATCCAACTATCAACCGTTGAATCTCAAGCAACTCAAGATCCAACAATCATCAAGCTTGCTACAGCTGCATTAAATACTCTGCAGCTCAATAAATAGCTCTTGCCGTGTGAATATGCACACCACCTAGAGCTCTTGCCGTCTGAATATGCACACCCACCACCTAGAGCTCACAAGGTAACCCTAACACCACCTGGAGCTCACAAGGTAACCCTATAGAGCCCGATAAATGAAAAGTAAATTAGAAAAAAGACCAAAGGTCAGAATAAAATATGGATACGAGTCGTAAATTAAGCCACGTAATATCATTGTAGAAAGAATTGAAACAAGACTACGCTCATGAAGACAAAGCCTCGATACTAAACACTAAAAAACGACTCATGCAGACACCACAGCGCACAGGAACACCTCAAGGCTGTGACACGGACATCGTAAAAAAACAACTCATGCAAGCATCCAAACAAATAGCAAACAAGAACGACAGGCTACAAATCCTTCAATATCAAAAATACGATTCATATAGGCACACAAAACAACAAGAACCCCCGGTGAAATAACACTGGTCCAGATGGGTTTGAAACTTTTGAGTTGACCAAAAATGTTTGGATGTCTGCAAAAGTGAACCTGGGAATAATGTAGTTAAAAACAAATATCCATGAAGCCAGCCTGTAGAACAGGAACTCCAGCTTCGAAGAACACAGGCACTCGAAAAGACAACCCCGCAACGGTTGAACACTAACATGTACGACGCAACGGTGGAACACTAACAAGTACGAAGGGAGGAGCAGAGGTACACTTGAAATTGTTAATAACGCATCCTTGTAGTCGCCCATTAAAACAGGAGCTGCTGCATAGAAGAAAATAGCCACTAGAAAAGACTACAACCCGCAACGATGGAACCCAACCGAGTAAATCAGGAACTCGAGCTTAGAAGAATATAGCCAATCACTACAACCCCACAGAGATGGAACACTACCAAGTACACGAGTCAAAGTAGCAAACGTATATTGCATATATCTGCAAAAGTAGTACATGAGAGCCTTTTCCCAAATTGATTAATGCCTAAAAACCCATCGCCATGGTCAACTGAGATTTCAATCTCTCAACGGTATACCATTACATATATAAACAAATTTATAAAACCCATACGGTACCAACAAACAAATTATATCAGATAAATAAGCAATAAACGTAAAAATGTACATTCTTAAAAAGTACTTACTGATTTAACGTATTCTCTATGCAGTTCAAACTGCTGTTTACCGTATTCATCGCATGCCCCATTACGCTCTCAAAATAGTAAAAAGAACTCAATAATTTAATCACGCACCAAATTGTATCGAATAAAGAAGTTATTTTCAAACATCTTCTCGGTGAAACAGGGCCGACTCCCTGTACAAATATGGCTTGCGCTTTCAACCGTGTACATTATGGTAAAAAATACAAGGCCAACTCACAATACATATATGGCATGCATATTCACATCATATAAAAATATAGATAAATCTTTTCACAAATAGAAAATCTGGAAAACACATGACCAAAACTATTTATCCCCTGAATAATAATAAATAAGAAAGATTCTACGGCTGCGCAATTGAAAGTACGAAAGCAGGGAATAGAAGTAACATTAATAACTTGCCAAAACTACAGTTAAAATAGCAAAAAAATAGATAACAAGTCTTTCCTCCAAATATCTTTTTGAAGAGATTCAGAGCCTGCGATAAATATCCAATCGAGAGGGCGAATTATTATCATAAACAGACAAAATTTACTTGGTAATCCCATTTATTTTAATCTCGCAACAACTAAATTTTTATTCCCTTATTAATTCTACAAATAATATCCTAGGCGATTTGATCCGACTCCCAGTAATAAATATAGCTTGCAATTTCAACCGTACATCAGGTGAAGGAATACATGGCCTTTCTCACAGTGAACGTATATAGCTCGCCAAAATACATGGGAAAAGTGAGACTCCAAGTGCTACAAAATAACCTACTAGTCCACCATAGCAAACTTATTCCAACTTATCACATACATAGCAGAAACGTGGCAGTGACAACCCTACATACCAGAAACATAGTGGCACATATGAACACGGTGACATAGCATCTGACAAACCCACCATAGAAGAAACATAACTACTTAATTTTGAAGAATCAGAGCCAGCAAGACCTGATAGTTGTTTCCAGGCCCGTATGCACCCCTTGAATCTGATTTTAAATCTGATATTATTATAAAAGCATGACACATTCAAATACCAAGGGCATTGGACCAAAATAATCAAGGCAGCCAAACTTGCAAAACGCTTAACCAAAAATCACAACTCCTCCAGAACATATCAATGCAATATATGTAAAATGATCGGATATCTACACCTCAGCTACTGAAGACCTCGTCGATTTTCAACAAATTAAGAAACATAACCCAAAAGATATAATGCTAACAACAAGCAATTGGAATGTACAACTCTTAGCCGTGACTATATATATAAACATCACGACACAATTCTTGTAGTCATAACAACAACTAATCTCTCATATAAGTAACGACAATTAATCTCTCATAAATAAAATCAAGAATCTTCGCATTTTTAAAGAAATGCATTTAAGAATTAATCTCTCATATAAAGAATAAAATCAACTAACATTTTTGAAGAAAACATACAACAACAATTAGGAAACTCCGCATTTTTTAAGGAAACAAACATCTCAGTAATTTTCGGATACTAACGAAGAATCAAAGACAACTAAATCCTGATAGTTATTTTCAGACCTGTATACAACCCCTTTAAAATATATAACAACAATTAATTTCTCATAGAAACTATAAAATCAAGAATCTCTGCAATTTTGAAACAAACATACATTTCAGTAATTTTTGAAAATTGTTGAAGAATCAAAGCCAACTATTTGACATTATAGTTATTTGCAGACCCGTATACAACCCTAAAACCTGACCATAAATCTGACACAAAATTTAATGCCAAATACAGACCTCCGTCCAAAGAAAAAGGCTGCGAAACTATTTGACACGATATATCTTTACAGGCCCGTACAATACACCCTTTGGTCTAACCATATATCTAACATATTATTAGCTTGACACGAATTTTAATGCCATACATACATTGAGCCAATATAATCAAGACGGCCAAAGTGGCAAGAAACATCATCCAAAACCAAAACTCCTCCAGAGTTTATCATGTAAACAACTCTTGGTCGTAATTTACAATAAAAACATCGAGAACACAATTCTTAAAGTCGAAATAGCGACAACTAATCTCTCATATAAAGTATAAAATCATTAGTACGCTTTAATACCTCTGCATTTTTAAAAGAACATTCATCTCGATCATCTTTGGAGATTGGTCAAGGGGGCAATTAGATTCTACTTTTTTGAAACCTCGGATAAACGGGTCCCTGATCACTGTAGTGCTCATTTTTTGGTTCAAAAAGGAAAGCTGAGGAAAAATATCAAGGGAACCGTTTAAGAGCTGAAGAATAGTATCGCAGGAACCCTTTAGTGAAAAACTGATAAATCCATAAAGATTTAAGAATCACTTTCTGGGACCTGTAAGGATCTTAAAAAGCTCAAAAGCATACGGATTATATCTGTCAAAGAGATTTTTCCCAAACACAGATAAGTAAAAATTGATTAGAAAGTCATCTATTCAGCTTTTCAAGTTCCTTCAAAAATTAGAAAGATTAATCGAGTCTCGGTTTTTTTAATGTTTCGGTTTTTCACTTCAAATACTCATTCACATCAGTATTTTCCATTTACCTTCTACGCTAGAAAGATCTAACATTTCACTGACCACTATGTTTCAATGTAGAATTATGTATAGGTAAAAGCCTACCAAAACAGTTTGAAAACCCAGCAAACCACGAGTTGCATTTTACCAACAACACGAAAAGATTAATAGGAATTTTTCTAATAAGAAAATCAAAATAATGTGAGACTTTATTCGTGGTTAATATACTTATATCGTAGAGCCATAGGGCTGCAATAGCATTTAAACAATACCATTAGATAACCCACCGAATCATACCCTGAATTCTACTCATTCAAACATTCCATTCGCTAGCATTAAAGAAAATTGGTTATTCCTAGGAGTCCCCAACGAATACCTCTATGTAATCGTACAAGGAAGATCAAGGTTTGACCTTCTCATATGTTGAATACGACTAACTAGTAGTAGCCTTGTAACAAAGGTTATGAAGCTTTGACTTGCATATGTCGAATAGTTGACTTGCATATGTCAATTTCAAAGCAACTTACCTGTTTCAGAAATAACAGGACTACCATAGACAAAATAGTTGGACTGACACCACAAATAGGTTGGCCGAATAGTTGGAACGACACCAAAAATAGGTTGGTATTGAATATTAACAGGCTTGCTCTTGATCGATTTCAAAGCAACTTAACTTCTCTCAGAGATAATAGCTGGACCGACACAGCCAGAATAGTTGAGTCTACATCACAAATAGGTTGGTACTCCACAACATCCAGTTAATCCCAAATACTCAAAACCCAGATGTCCACAGAATGGAATTTTCAAAGCCCTAATATCCAGAGTCGAATTTTTAAAACCGTGATAAATCTAGTGATAAGAAAATTAAAATCAAATGACAAAATTACTTGGCCAAGAATGGAAAGTATGAATAACATTCGGACAGATAAACATATGAAAAACGATAGACAGATACAAGTGAAAAAACAGTAAAATGAAAACCCTATCATTCTCGAGTAATTTATGAGATCTAAGATGTAAGGTGCTAGTACAGAACCCAGACATTTTACAATAGACACAAACCAAACACTCGTACAAAGAACGTCAAAGGAATAAAATGTGCCAATCAACCATGATCCTGGCATTCTGCTGGATTTCGAAAGAACACTTCAATTATAAAATTTTGCATTGTAGCAAACTAGCACGAGATCAACAAAATGAACCTTAGAATACATAAATAAATATTAACCATCATTTTCGAACGTTAAATACTTTCAAATATTGAACACCCTGAAGCACACAAACCTCACAAAATGATACTAGAAACCCGTCTTAAAGCCAAATTTATCCCATTGACAACCACCCGTCAACACGAAACCAACATCAACAATGGGAAACACAATATCCGATCACAAAGTGATACTTAAAACCTGCCTTAATGCAAGATTTATTCCATTGACAACCACCCATCAACACGAAACAAAAAAAATATCCGAAAAGTACATCGCACTACAAAAAAAACCAATGGAATATCTCGACCAAAATAAAAATAAAAACAATCAACAGAACATCCAGACAAAATTCATAACCCTCATATTAAACAGCTGAAAGACATGTAATAAGCCTCCAGAATTGAAATATAAAATACAAATATAATAACATGGCAAAAGACTAAGATGCCTCTTTTTCATGATTTGAGACGAAATTTGCATGCATGGGTCATAAGCAAGAACAGATAAACCTCGTACCGAACAAGGGCGAATAAAAGAACCATGTGTTAACAATAATTACGACCAACTAAAAACACATGAATAAAAACTACTGCACAATGAACAGTGAATCAAATAAACCAAATCCATATGTAGTTCCAAGTAAAACATCACATAATAAAGAATCTCAATATTGCACCAAGAACGTTGAATTAAGATCCATAATCATTACCTAAGCTTCCAATAGTTCAAAATAAAGTAGCATCTGAGGACAAAAACCATTCACGGCGGAGCGGCTCTTACACGAGATATAACAGTTAATCACCGCCTAACAGATCAAAGGAGAGAGTGTTTATCCCTAGCCAATAGCAGCAAAAATAGAACGTCTACCGCCAAATTATGGCCCGTCTCCACTTCTAAAGAGTCTACGGATAAATAGTTCATTGAGTACCTTACATTACATTAGAGAACCATACAAACATAACTAAGCCTGCAAATTTCAAAACACGGTAAAATATTTAAGCCAGACATACCCAAAATCGGAGCAGGCTCACAACAACAAAAGCCACAAACCACGAAATCTCAGTGAAGACGTGAGAAGCAGCAGCGGGAACAACATTCAAAACGCTGGGATTGAAAAGAGAAACAGAGGGGAAGCTTCCGAAATGCCTAACCCTCACGGTTAGGGCAATCTCGGGCGAAGTGACCAAAGTCACCACACTGATAGCAACTTCCACCGCCTGCGCCGCCGCCGCCGCCACCGCCGTTGCCGCCGCCACCACTGGTACAGTCTCTGGCAAAGTGGCCAGATTCACCGCACTTGTAACAGCTGCCGCCGCCGCCTCCAGCGCCACCACCTCCTCTACCCCCTCCTCGACCACCTCCCCGGCCACCACCGCCGCCTCCGTTCCATCCACCGCCTCCGCCATATCCACCGCCTCCGCCATATCCGCCTCCTCCGCCATAGCCGCCACCGCCATAACCACCGCCGCCTCCGCCTCTACCACCGCCTCGGCCCCCGCCGCCGCCGCCTCCACTGTTACCCTGGACGAAGGCGCCATCAGGCCCCGTAACATCTAAGGCTTTGGTTCTGCCGCCATTCTCATGCTCCACCGTGTACTCGACGGCCTCTCCCTCGGCCAGCGATCGAAACCCGTTCGAATGTATAGAAGTCTGATGGACAAACAGGTCCTCGCTGCCATCATCAGGGGTTATGAAGCCATAACCCTTAGTCGAATCGAACCATTTCACCTTGCCAGATCTCTTCCCCTCAGACATGGTTCGAATCCCTCAAAGAAAACCCAACACAGAACGAAAAACCCTCGTCTCCGAACCCTCTCGACTCCTCTGCTGCCCTAATTCATAACACTCACAATCCTCTAACCCCGATCTTCTTAAAAGCCCCGTCGATGGAATCAGCGAACGGTTCTGATCTCCCAGGATTTAGATCGCACGGCCCCGTAGGTTCTTTAAGATCCGACGGCCCTGGCAGCCTCGGTACACCCAGAATCGCAGATCAAGGGCTGAGAGTATTTGTACTCTCTTACTTAACGCCCTGTCAACTCGCCTTAACTCCGGAGATCTCTCTTGCCCTAACCAACCTCGGAATTAATTACACAATTAATTATAATAATATATTTATCTATGACTATGGTCTTTTCAACTTTAGAACTAATTAAAATTTGACCTGACCCTCAACCCCTACCCTAGACATGTGTACCACATTACGTACGTATTTTATAAAGGGGTTGTACATTACTACTATTAGTATATCTTGCACTATGGCATTTTGTATTAGTATATATTGTTGGAATTGGTCTACCTATAAATACGTCATTGTCTCTACAAATAGGCTCTACATTTTAGTATTGAAACAATAGGTTCTTTATTCTATAAAGCAAATATTTTTTTTAGCTTTATATATAATATTCCAAATGAATATATTCACTAACTATACAAAAAAGTAGAAGAAAAGTAGGGCTATTTAGTGTAAATACATCTTCTATATTGCATTGAAGTGGCACAAGCGCAAGGTGCAAAGTGTATGGTTTTTTGTGGTTCCATATCATTATGTTTTTTGTTGTTAGGTTGACACCTCACCTTTGTCATTTTGAGTCATCCTTTGTGAGCGTGCTCTTCAAATAAGCTTAGAGGGCCTATTGTGTTAGAGCTTATTTGCTACGTTGCTAGGTATGAGCAATGTTCTATTACCATCACATTATCACATCTTGAAGCTTCTTCAAGCTAATTGAATCAAGGTACAAATGATTTGTGAAACATTGTACCACTAAGTGATATGGAAAGGTGTTGGTAGCTTGATTTGGAGGAAAAAATATGGGTTTGTGGTGTCTTTACGTTATGATGGTTGTTTAGTCTTTTAGAGGGCAAATTGGGTTTGTGGTGTCCTTACATTATGATGGTTGCTTAGTTTTTTAGAGGGGAAATTGGGTTTGGTTCTACAAGGCTCATAGGGCAAATTGGGTTTGTGGTGTCCTTACATTGTGATGGTTGCTTAGTCTTTTAGAGGGGAAATTACGTTTGGTTCTACAAGGCTCATAAGGTGTTGTGCTGTGTCTCTCTAAATGTCTTATTACCACATGAACTAGCGCCCTTTAGGAGCTCATGACCCTAAAAGTTTTATGGCTCTGAAGAACCATGGAGGCTAGGGTTTGGAGCTGCAGAACCATGGAGGTTATGTCGGCTAAGGCACCTCAGCCATCAGACTGGTGGTGTTTGGTCTCTCCATGACCTATTCTTGGCCTTTCGCCACCTTTCCCGTGTTTTGGTACTTTGTTCACTGTTGGATGATTTCTGACTTTTCTGTGCCCTTCCCCTTTCCACAGGTGCTTTCACGGGATCTGGGCACTTTTTTTTAGCATATTTGATTCTGCATGGGCTTTTTGGCTATGACTTGGTGAGTATACTACATTATTGTTTGACTTTCCGTTTGCTAGTCGACTTGACAGCTCGGCGGTCTTGTAGTCACCCTCGGACCTAATTTCTCGGGCATCAACGGTTCCAAGGCGTCCCAGGACTTATCTAGACCTGGTATTTGAGATATCTACCTATTATCCTTGCTCTATCTATTTATACTTTTGATCTGGTGGGTATTAGGGTTCTACTGTCAGGATGGTTTCGGTTGACTTTTATTTCTTTATGGATTTCACCCTCCCTCGAGGGTTAGTACCAACCATATAAAAAAAGTGGGAATCCCCTGTTTTCTTTCCTTGGTTTTTTGGGTAGAAGGCATGTCGTTCGTTTTTTATACTTTACCTTCTAGGGTTTATACTCACTTGTCAGTTTTTGGTGGCTGGTCATCTTGATTGTTTCCGACTTCTCGGAGATGGAATCTCCGGAGCTCTGTCCTCCTAGGGGTCATTCAGGGGTTTCTGATCGCGCTTCTCAGTTTAGCCAGCGCAGGAAAGCCAAATAGTTGAAAGTGCTTAACTCAAAATGTCACTATGTTTTGGGTAAGGATGTGATGCTTGATAGGGTATCTGAACTGTGTTGTCGGGCCTTGATTGGGCATGTTGAGTATTGTAGCCTAAGTAAGGACGAGTGAGTAGCTTGGGCGACTTTACACTGGAAGCCTATCCTTAATTATATCCCTACTATCAGTCTCCTGGCCAACCAGTGGCTGGTCATTGTATTTATCGAAGACGATGATGCCTCTCGCATCCTTAACACCCTTTGGACCATCGATAATGGCTCGTTGGTACTCAAGCATTGGCATTCTCAGTTTGATCCACTCAAGGAAAGAGTGGTTAAACACCATCTCTAGGTCTTGCTATCAACCCTACCCTTGCCCTTGTGGAGTAGATACTTTCTAGTTGGACTGGCTAATACCTTAGTTCAGTTTGTAGCCCTGGAAAAGGATTTCCACCTTCTTTTCAATAAACGATTGGCCCAAGGTACTAGTTGAACTAGATGTCTCTAAGGGTCTTTTACTTGAGGTAGAGATAGACTGTGGTAGCTCGATTCTTGTACAGAGGTTGGATTATTTGAACATACCCTTTCATTGTAGCTACTGTCGTGATACGGGGCATTTAAGGGACAAATGCTCCTCTCTCTGACATGGTCGCCCCTTAAATCTTGGCTTTTATGACTCTGTCCCCTCTCCTATCCTCCACCTCGGTGGCGCTTCTCCCCTTGATTCCTTAGACCCTCCTCCTCTTCTGGATCCTTCTCCTGACTTACACTTGGAGGGAGCTTCTCCTGTTCACTCCTTTGATCCTCCTTCACTCCTGGATCCTTATAATTCCTCGACTATCTTCGGTGAACTTTCCACTGTGGACTTACAAGTTATACAGGACTTAGAAAGCAGAGCTAGGTCTTCCTTGGGTTTGTCGACACAGACACCTACCTTACCCTCTTCTCCTGTCCTTGTTGTTTCTCCACTTTAGCCTCTTATTGAGCCTCGATTGAGCTCACCACCTGCCTCTCAGCCTCCTCTGACTCATCCTTTGGACTCCTCTACCACTTCTCCTCCTCCATTTACCATGGAGGAATACCCACCTTTGTCTAGAACCCCCTCTCTTGCTATTGTAGAAGATCCTCATAGTCCTATTTCCTCTCCTGCTTTTAAGGATCCTTCTCTTCTGAAATCCCTTGATATTTTTTCGGATAAGTCACGCATCTCCCCTTCTACTCATCTTCTGGACTCTATCAGATTTGAAAATGTCACAGTCAAGAAATCAAGGAAAAATAAATCCTCAGATGCCTCTGGCCCCTTTGGTCTCTACACCCCTTTATCAGCACGGATCAAAGATGCTACTAGGTCACAACACTCCTCTCAAGTTCTTAGAGCATTGTCACTTGCCCATCAGGTTGACCCATGAGAATTATCTCCATGAATACCCACGAGTTCGGATGTCTCACCAAACAAAGAGCCCTTTCTTCTCTCTTCTCCTCTCTGAATCTTGATATGATACTACTGCAAGAAACTATGTGTGACCACTACTCTGCTCTCTTAAACTTTTCCAAGATGAAACCTGGTGGTATTATGGTTGATTTGGTAGGTATTATGGTTGCTTTAATATAATAGCTTATTTTTAAGGGCTCCCTTGTTCCATTTGACCTATCTTTTTTTCTTTTGAGGGAAATCGATTGATGTATTTTGGTTATATTAGACTCTTATCTTCTCTAAGATGGCCTTTTGTGTCTTCGTTTGTGGGTTGATATAATATGCTTCTTGCCTTCTCTGACATCTTTAGATTATTATTGAGGAAGATTCAAGTCCAGAGTATGGATGGGCTATTTTGTCTTTAGGTATCATGATCCACTCTCATCTCCATGGATGGTTTCATAGTCTTTTCTGGATGATATCTTGTTGTTTAATATTTCTTCATTTGCCTCATTTAACATGATTCCCATAGCCTTTTAGTCACACCCGTATGCATTTCTCGTACAATGCATTATTCAATTAATGCAACAAATGCATTGATATGATCTGAGGGAGGGCATATATGTCATATCATTACATTTAAATCTATATATGGGGTTAAATGATAGCATATTATCCAAATAACATGTGGGCTCTTCATTAGGTTGACCACAATTACATATACATTTACTTCATTGCATAGACAATTTAACTCCATATGTGCCCCCATCAAGGTTATGTCATATACATTTAACCCTATATATTCCCCCCCTTGGATCATACCATGCATCTTGTTTTTTCTTGGTTTTGGGATAGTTGTTTCACTATGGACAATATCAATCTTACTGTTACTACTATTTTGCGCACTCTTCAAGTTCAATCTATCTTACTTCTATATAACCAATTATCTTTGGCTAGTGGATTTTAAATGGATATACAATAGTTTAATGATGAGCAGTAATGCTTCATTATGATATCTTATACCTTCTTCTATGGTGACTAGTGTACACTAGTTCAAGATATGGAGGATTTTAAAACTATGACCTATGGAACTAGCCTCAAAGTTTGGTGTTTCACTCATCAATATAATTCACCCCCCTTTATGCTTTTGATGTTGATGTTGGAGGTGAACGGTGTTGAATATGGGTCTTTTATGGGTGGTGGGATGCAACAAAGCTCTACAACTACTACATGTTGGGTGTGTGTTATATTCTTTGTATGTGGGTTACACCAAAGTAAGATCTCTTTCGACAAAGTCCTTTTTATATGCAATGAGCATCGCAGGGGAGGTTTTAGGAGGGTCACCTAGCCCCCCCCATAAAGATGGTTCAAAGAACCCTCCACGAAGCAAATATCGACAAGGGGGTTTGGCCTCGAGGTTGGGGGGTTGGGGGCAATACTCTAAAGATGAATAAAATTTGTTGTTATTGTGCTTTTCAACCAAATGTGTATTTTAATCCCAATTAAGGGATTGGGTTTGTATTCTAATCCAAGTTGATGGATTAGGGTTTTGACTATTGTGGAACACCTAAATATTGTATTGTGAATGGTTAAATGACTACAATGAGAAAGAGAGAGGTGTGGCTCTAAGTTTTGTTGGTTTTCCTAGTTAAAGGTTTTGAGGGTAAGTCTTAATGTATTGTGTGTGTGTCATTGTTTAATTTATATTTTTCTTCTGAATATGTATGCATGTTTCACTTCATAGGTTTAAAACTTACACTGAATCTTTATTTTCACCATAGTGGCCATCCTTTTTTCAAGTTGGTAGACTTGTTTTGATATATATGATATTATGGCAACGTAATGATGTTTTATGTCTCACAACAATTTTGTATGCATGGCAATCATTGATTCATTGGGGTTTTATTTTTTATTGAGGGGATGACTAATGTTGTACTATGTTTCAAGATTTTCTTTGGGGTTTTACTCATGAATAGGTTTCTAATTAGGGAATTTTTAAACATGTGGGACCCCTACATAGGGTTATAGCCCTAGATTTGTAGATTTGCAACTATTTTTTTTACAAGCTAGACACACATTATATTACTTAAATGTAAAAAATGCATGGTGTGGTGTGATTGGTTTGCCACAAGGGAAACTAGACCAGCCATGAAACTATAGTTTAACAACAATTTTCCATATGGAGTCTTTCTCATAAGTATTGGAGTAATATTCTTAAAAGGGAGAGAAAAATCTAAAAAGTATGGGACTAATATCTCTGGCATCTATAAGCTTATACAAACTATCATACTTATGAACAAAAGAAGCAGGATTAACAGTCCTGGAAAAGAACCATACATAAAATAATTAAGTGCTTATTCTTAGGGTCATCATAAATAATCACAAGGGACAACTCAAATTTCTCCTTCGTAGCATTGGTTCTCTTGGGTGGGACTTGTTCCTTAAAGACCATGCCAGTGGTAGCATTCACAAGCACATTCATTTTGGCCCCCATATCTATTTGAGTATGAGAGTGGTTTTTATGCCATTGAGCCTAGCCTGAGTATCTTAATCCTGATATTGAGCACCCTACCTCTCTTCAACACGATCCATTAGAGCTTTCCCATAAAGGTTTTGACATATCAATAAAGACTAAGAATCTTCATGATTTGTTTCACAAGTTCTACATGACCTGGCATCCTTAACCATCTGCCTAAAATTGGCCTTTCTGTCACATGGGTCCATTACTTCTTGCTTATGTGAGACCTAATCCTCCAACTCCCTAATTTTCAGTTGACTAGAGATTGTGGCCATGATGTTGTATTTTGCTACGGGTACATCATTTTCCCATATGACTCTTGACATATGCATGTGATGGCCTTTGTTGGTCTGCCTACATTTAATCTACTTGCTCCTTGTCATCCTACCTCTATCAAGCCGCCAAGCTAGGTGTCCCTCAAGATCACCATGTTTTAATTCAAGCACTGGAAGCCCAAAATGGTAGAGTTGGGACTCCTACATTCCTTGCCCAAACTCTAAAAAAGCATTGGAGCTAGACATAGTCAATTTGAATTTTAGTAAGGTTACTTGCCACAAAGTTGGGCCTTCTCAAACCACTATCATGAGGGTTCATGAAAGGGTTGCAACATTTCCCATAATCATAATTCACAAACCAATATGAAGCCAAGCAATAATGTTCACAACCGATGTAGTAATCGATACCATGTTATTATCGCCAAGTAGGTCGATTAAACCTCTCCCACAGGTACTTCCACACTTTGCCATCGTCCCATTATAAACATATGCCAACCCAAAAGTTAGGACATGTCCCCTTTTTTGTCAATTATCTGTCTCTTGCTGCCACTTGTCACTCACCTCGTGCTAGTTGTCCATGTCGTAGGTGTGATATGATTGGGCACCAAAGTAGCCCCTGATCGTGCTTCCACCACTTGTTGTGGGGTATGTAGATCTATAATTAATTATTTGAGTTCATTTACGTTAATAAAAATCCTCTAGTTTTATTTATAAAATTAAAAGGGCATGTAATGGTTGGCCCATGATAATTGTATTGGAAAATTCAATGCACCTTCAAATATTGTATATAGTTATTGTGTAGAGATGCATTATATGCCCAATCTATTTGAAATTAAGTTATTGTAAGTACATGAATTAGATGTTGTGATGAAACATTTAAACAAGATATATTTTTTTTGTGTCAAATGGTTGCTATAAGCATAGGGAACAAAATTATTATTATTATAATCGTTACAAGGAAACATTTTTAATATCACAATTATTTGTTTAAAAAGAGTTGAACATGTAGAAATATAGATTTCACCCATATCGTAGATGAGCCTCAACATGAATAGAAAAAATAACAAAACAATGATATGTATATTACTTTGTTGTGTAATAAAAAGCGATGACCCAAATTTATAGAAAAATAAAGAAAGGTTCACCTTGTAATTTGTTGGTATGCTAATTGGGTAAACGAGGTGTACCAACTTTCGAAGAGAAGTCTACCAATCTGATGGATAAGTTAGCCAATGTAATCTCAAAAAAAATTACTTACGTTGATGCCCTCCTTTAAGCAAAATGTATGGAGAAAAAATTGGTCCTAATAACAAGCCCTGATTAGGTGCTTAAGTACAGAACTCTCATAAGTAAGGAAAATGAGAAAAAATGTTGGAATATCACCAATGCTAGGGGTGAATTAGTATTGAGTACTTTTTACCATTTCGAAACTTCAAGCACAACATGTAAACACTAAACATTAACAATTGTGTTCATCATGACATAAATTATACACGGTGCACAATAGATTTTACGTGGAAATGACCACGAAATGATTTTATTATATTAAAACATGATTACATTCATAGGAAGCACCAACTCAAAGGAGGATACAACCCCTAGCTTTACCATCTCCAACTGGAAGGAAGAACTCACTTCCTTTATTCTCTACCACCCACTAGAAGGAGGCTACAACCTCCTAAGATCACAGGCTCCAACTTACCCTAACACCACCCTGCCACCCTGATATGAGTAAGAGTATCAAGTTGTCACTGTCACTATCACCGTCTTTGTCACTATCACTGTCACTGTTACTATCATTGTCATTATCTAGAAACAATCATCCATAAACTTCATCATCCTTGGCTCCTTCAGTCCTTAAACATAATCTTAAAATGTTAGGTCATTCCAAGAGAGGAACCCTAATTCATGACTTTACCAACCTTTATCAACATATCAAAATCCTAGCCCATGAACCAAGATCAAAATGCAACCCTAGTCCATGAGAAACCTTAGATCACATAGATTCCCCAAGATATAATGCATCTTCTTCTTCAATTATAGCCTTCATATACACTTTTGCACCCTTAACCTCTTATAACACATCCTATTCTGTTTTGCGCACTTTAGACTTGATCACTTGAATGGATCATGTAAATGCACCGCTTTTTAAGCTATATTTATACTAATGCACCACCTTTTTAATTACAGTAAGGTTAGGTTGTCCTTAACAAAATTTTGGCCTAGTTAGGTCGTCCTTAACAAAAATTCTAGCCCAATACAAAGAAAAGTTCATATCTTCTCAACCACGCGGAGTTAGGAAGTGTTCCACCTATCACCAAAAAAGTCCCAGAGTAGGATATATGATGATGGAACTTATTCTCTCATTTATGCTACCTTTATGGGGGGAATTCCCTTTTTTTTCTTTAGAATCATTCTCATGAAACTCCCCCTGGCTTTGTGTTCATGACCTCTTGCTTTATGTCATAACCCCAAAATTTCATAAAAATTTAAATTTTTTAAACTGACATAAAATGTCTTAGATCACAGTTTAGTAACTGCTGGCGGTTAGCGGAAAATGAAACAATTTAACAAATTTTTAAGGATTTGTTTTACAAATAGAAACACTTAGTATAACTTTAATTTTTATAAGTCATAGAAACAGGACTTGCATTTCATTGCTGCTAGTTGTACTGATGTTTTTACTTTTGTCAAGTAAGTGAGAATCTATCTTTGAAATTCGGGGCTTACTTAGCATTCTGCTAACTCAGATGGACTGTTGGTTCTTACAGGTTTAGCAGGTAAGCGAATGATCAAGTAGGACTTTATTTTGTATGATAGCGAGAAGTATTTCTTTAGCATGATAAGATGCTAGTAAATAAATTGATAATTATGATGCAAGACTCCGATGAGGTAAAGTAAATTCCTTAGTTTTTTTGGATCTATGACAGTTTTTACATTTAAGTCATTGCGACTTTTAACCTGAACATAATTATTGCTATTTGCAAGAATGAGTTCTTCCAATGTTTCTTATAGTGAGCATAGAGTTCATGATCTTATCATAAAATTTCTTCTATTGTATCATCATCTTACTGCTATTGTCATGTTTAAAAACTTCAAGTACACTGCTCTTTATGTATGCACAAGATCCTATGTTTTTCAATGTAAAGTTTACAATGAAAGATTAGTTACTTAAGAGGAACTCTTTCCAATGGTTAAGCATCAGTCTTCTAGAAGACTCCTTCCTTTATTAGCATCAAGTCTTTCGGTTGAGAAGTTTAGAGCTCTTCAGTTTGGAAATAAATCATAGTGTTATTATTTTAAAACTCTATCTATCCTTTACTAGTCATGTAACATTACCAATTTAATTGATTTATTGCAATGATGATTATCATCTTACACAACTAGTTTACAACTGTAATCTTAAACTTCAGGTTATAACCATGATACAAAAGTTATTGTAATAATACAATTATTATATAATATTACCACACACAAAACTACTTGTATCCTAAGGTAGTTTTACTACCTAGTAACTACTATGGTGTAGTCGAAACTATGGCAATAACATTATTTAAAGTTTGCTTTTATATATAGTAGTTCCAAAGTATAGTTTAATAAAATCGATGGCAAGGTTTGTATGATGAGCAAACATAGATATGATAGACTATGGTCAAAAGCATAAACTTTATTATGAGCAATGATAAGTACTTTTACCATATAGTCGATTGCAATATTTTTATTGTGGCAATGATATGAACTATTTATAACATATCGTTGATAGCATGGGTTGCATTATTGGAAATGATAAGTTTTTACATACGAATGTGCAGTCTTGACAATGGAATTCGACCCACTCTTGGTTATATTTCTAGAAGGGCACGTGGATGCGTCTCCACCATGCATTGGTTGACTTATAATACAACAAAACCCTATGTTCTTGCATTTTTCATCGAGGGTTTGCTCTGCGCTGTGAGAACTCTTTGTGGCTACGAGAGGCCTGCTCTTCCATAACCTTTGGTACTAAGTCTGCAATACTGTGCAATGTGGTGTAGGGTTTCGTAGTGGGTGTTTTCAGTTTTCTGCAGTGAGTTGAGAGAATACGGTGTGCGTGGTTTTGAACTCCTTTAAGTAGCTCAAAACCTAGAATTGGTTTTTACCCTTGTATCTGCCTGTTCTTTGCTTTAGCATCGAGGAGGTTGAATGTTGTATCCTTGTTGCCTCTATCACAGGGTTGGCATGAGGGTTTGCTTGCTTCTCGGTGTAGTTTACTCAAGTTGGTGACTGTTCCTTCTTGCTCACAGGTAAAATTTTTACTCTTTAATCGAAATTTCTCTTGTCAATAATATTATTTAGGCTAGGGTTTAAACTTATGAACAGAGTCTTGACTTATCGTTCGGAACTGTGTTCTTGTAGGTACCTACAACGGCTCCAAGCTTTAAGTGGAAAAACAACCTCACGCTTTGGTAAACTTCGTGGCCTCCAACCGGTAAGCCCTGGTCTCGATGTGGGTTCTCCCTACTTACGATAAGGGTTGTTGGATGAAGTTTACAGTGGTTGGAAGCATGGCTTCGGATTCTTCATTGGTTAAAATGTTTAGTTTGTTTATTACTCATATTTTAAGTGAAAACCCTTACGGTGCTCGCTAGGTGGCACAGGCTCTTGAGTCGTGATGTGTATTTGGTTTTGGTTAAACAAATCAGCCTTATGGCTTGATAATGTAATACAATTGACTTAAGAATATAAGAAACTCCTTATGCTCTGAGTTTTTTTTAAAGAGCTCTGTTTCGTTTGCTTCAATTTTACTTTTATATGCAGACGGTGAACCGTGTTTCGTTTAACCTGTCAGTAATGTATTTAGTTTACTGTTAATATATATGGTTTAATAAGGAAGACTGTGGATCCGTCTAGTTGTATAGTTCGCAGGATTTTTATTTTTACAGTTAGATATGTAACTGGTTATAATTTATTACAGGAATTTTTATGTATTTGGTTTTTAATAGTAGAAAGGGTTTCAACCCTTTGATCCTCACAGGCTATAAGCCTGCTTGGATTTGGGTTTTATAATGCACATATATAATGATTCTTAGTTTATTTTGTTTGTTATTTACATATACATTTTAATTGTTACTACTTTGTAAGTTGTATTTACTTTTAAGCTCTATAAAGAAGATAATGTTAACTTCTAGATATCGGCTTTTAAGGGTTAAAAGAAATACTATAAACCCTACAGTTTATGAAAATTTGTTTCTGCTTAAAGTATTCTTGACTCTGTTTGTAAGAAATGGGATAATAGAAGATAATATGAATTACAGTTGTACTTTTGATGTTAACTCTGTAGGATAAAGAAAATATTCTAGCAGTTTTACTCAAAAACTAGAATAATCTTGACTCTCAGTAATTTTGCAAATATGAAAGGATTATAAAAGAATTCCTAATCTGGTTTTATTAAGTTAATATTTAAAAATTGTTTTCTTATTACCTTTTTATATGATTTCTCAAATATCAGTTATTTATTTTACTATTAGATTTTTATTTCCTATCAGTATACTAATACTGTAGTAATAGTGTATTTACTATTTCGTATACCTGTGTTTTCATTTAGTTAGTTTAAGTAAAACAATAAGTGTAAGCAAACATAACACTGCTTTTTCATTGTATTCATAAACATTGAAATAAAATCTATTTCTATTTACATACAGATACAAGAATCATATCTACTATTTTCATTCTAATAAAAGAATTATTTCATTTAATTAAAACAATCTAACTGTGCTAGAGTACGACCTGGGTTCAGGTGTGGAAAAACACAGCTTAGAAATTTAATTTCTATCTGTTTCACTATTTACATAATCATTTCCATTTCTATAAATAATCTACAAATTTACTGAATCTAACATTTCACAGTTACCTTTCATTCATAAACCCTAAACATTTAACATGCATGTAGTAGATAAACTAAGATTTACTTAACTAAGACAGTAACATAAAATAGAACCTGTTGAGGACAAGACGACAACAGCTTAAGGAGCCCATTCCTCCCTACCAATCTCCTGGAGAGCGCTCAAACAACGCTTCCTCAAGACCCCGAGCCTGTTCCTGGTCTTCTTGGCTGAGAACTGGGTGGAGAATGCAACTATAAAAACCTCTGTCACCTGACTGGTTCAATTACCTCAATAATAACAATCTGCTCTCAGCAGTATGATATTCAGCTAAAAAGCTACAACTAGATCAATCTCAGCAGTTATCCCCTCAAACACATTCCATACTCCCCTCCATTGAATTTCTCTTGAGCAAATTCATTCACCCTGAATGATCACTTCTCTAGAATGAGCAGCCTCATCTCTCTTCAATGGGAAATTTATAGAGATGCCTAGGTCTTCTAGGTCAGTTTTCATTAAATGAGCCACCTGCTCTAATTCCACTTTCTTGGGGAATCATGACCACAAATATAGGGAGATTGCCACTTACAATAGTTGGAAGTGGTTTGAGGATGTTGCCACATGTCAGTTTGCTCTCCACCCAGTCTCCTCGACCAATTGACCAGTAAACACTCTTTTAACAGCTCTCCTAAGTTGTTGTCTCCTCATTTATTTATTTATAAATAAAATATTATGAATTTACATTAAATATTCTTGACCCCACTGGGTCATCAATTACAACTTAGCATAAAATTTAACACAATGTTCCTCAAATAATATAAAATTGTTTTTACAAAATTGGGCATGTGACATACACACCCTCTTAAATTAGAACATCGTCCTCGATGTTATTTATTCCTCGTCCTCAGAGTTCCCCTGAAATAGAATTGGATATGCATCCTGCATATGACTTTCCAATTCCCAGGTTGCTTCCTCTGGACTAAGGTGCTTATATTGCACCTTCACTTGACCAATGGTGTGGTTCCAAAGTGTGATCTCCCTCCGCTCAAGGATACAGTTCGGTTCCACCAGAAAATCTCCTTCAGGTTCCACATGTACATCATTCCAGTTAATAACATGAGTAGCATCATGCTCATATTTCTTTAATACATAAATGTGAAAAACATTGTGAACTCTTAAATTTGGTGGTAAGGCTAACTGATAGGCTACCTGTCCAATCCTGGACAGTATTTCAAAAGGACCACAATAACGAGGTGCTAGTTTGGCACAACTACCCAACTTTAGAGAACTCTTTTTGGGTCTCACCTTGATGAAAACATGTTCACCTACCTGGAACTCTTTTGGAGTTGTTTTAAGGTCTGCTTGACTTTTCTGTCGATCTTGCGCAATTTTCAGATTACCTTGTACCTGCTTTACAATTTCTTCCATTTCATTCAATAATTTAGGTCCTAATACTAACTTGTCCACCGGATTACTCCAAGAGATGGGAGTGTTACATTTCCTTCCATACAAAATTTCGAAAGGACTATATCTAGCTGAAGCTTGATAATTATTATTATAAGCGAATTCTACCAGGTGTAAATAATCTTCCCATTTACCTAGCTGTTCTTTTACATACATTCTTAGTAAATCTTCCAGTACCTGATTTACTCTTTTAGTCTGTCCATCAGTTTGAGGATGGAATGAGGTACTAAAATTTAACGTAGTATTTAATCCTTTAAACATAGATCTTCAAAATTTACCTGTAAATTTAGGGTCTCGGTCTGAAATTATGACCCTTGGTATCCCATGTAGTCGAAAAATTTGCTTTAAAAAGATATCAGCTATGTTTGCAGCTTTATAAGTAGTTTTTACAGGTATAAAATGGGCTGCTTTACTCAATTTGTCAACCACTACCATTATGGAGTCATTTAAGTTCCGATTTTTAGGCAGTTCAATAACAAAATTAAGATTAATTATCTCCCACTTCCAGCTAGGAACGGGCAATGGCTGAAGTAATCTAGCTGGATGCTGGTGTTCAGTTTTTACTCACCGACATTCAAAGCATCTAGCAATATATTCTGCCAGTTCAGTCTTCATATTTGGCAAAAAATATTCTTTTCTTAACATGGTTATAGTTTTCTGATAACCCGGATGTCATGAGGAAGGAGTTTTATGGATTTCATCTAAAATTAATAACTTAACCTTAGGTACATTAGGTACATATATTCTGTCTTTATACAATATAAATCCTTTTTCATTCAAGCTGTACCATGTACTTAAACTTTCTATTTGATTTTCTTTTGCTTTTGCTTGTAACTTTAGGTAATTTTCATCTTGTTCTAACCCCGCTTTAAGTTGTTCTTCCAGATCTCTTGTATAAGTGTTGATAGTTGCTATAAAATTTAGCTTTGCATTCCTACTTAATGCATCAACAACCTTATTTTCTTTCCCTTTTATGTGTTGAATTTCAAAATCATATTCACTTAGAAAAGCTAGCCACCTAGCTTGTATAGCATTCAGGTTGGGTTGATCTAACAGATTTTTAATCCCTTATTATCTGTCATTAAAATAAATTTTCTTCCAATTAAATGATGACGCCACATCTTCAAAGCATGTATGATAGCAGCTAATTCCAAGTCATAGGTTGCATAATTCTTTTCATGAATTTTCAATTTCCTAGACTCATAAGCAATAACATGTCCTTCTTGAGTCAATACTCCGCCTAAACCGTCATTGCAGGCGTCAGTACATACTATAAAATCTTTATTTGGATTGACTATTCTTAAAATAGGTGCGCTGGTTAATAAGGTTTTTAACTTTTTAAAACTATCCTAGCACTTCTAATTCCAATCAAATTTCTTTCCCTTTTTTTGCAAAGAGGTTATCGGATTTGCGATTCTCGAAAACCCTTCAATGAACCTCCGATAATAACCGGTAATCCCCATGAATGATCGGACATCAGTTACGTCTTTGGGAACTGGCCAATCTTCATTTGCCTTTATCTTTTCAGGATCCACCGAAATTCTTTCTTTAGTCACCACATGACCTAAATACTGGATTTTATCTTTAAATAAGTCGCATTTACAAAACTTTGCAAAGAGTTGATGATCTCGCAACTCCTGCAAGACAATTTTTAAATGTTCTTTATGTTCTTCTTCAGATTTCGAATAAATTAATATGTCATTGATAAACATGACCACAAATTTATCCAGATATTTATGCGTTACATTATTCATTAGACACATAAAAACAGTTGGAGCGTTAGTAAGCCCAAATGGCATGACGACAAACTCGTAATGTCCATATCGAGTCCTAAAAGCTGTTTTAAAGATGTCTTCGTCTTTAATACTAACTTGGTGATATCCAGACCGTAAATCAATTTTTGAAAATACCATGGCTCCACGTAGTTGATCAAACAAATCCTCTATGTGAGCTAACGGGTATCTGTTTTTAATAGTCATCTTATTTAATTGACGATAATCTATGCATAATCGTAGAGTTCCATCCTTTTTCTTAACAAAGATGATAGGTGCCCCCCAGGGAGACACACTGGGTTGAATGTAATTATTATCGATAAGTTCTTTTAACTGTGACTTAAGTTCATTAAGTTCGAGTATATTCATCTGATAAGTGGCCTTTGAGCTGGGCACTGCACCAAGTACCAGCTCAATGGTAAAATCTAGTTCCATTTTAGAAGGCAGTCCCGGAATTTCTTCCGGAAATACATCTGCATATTCCTTTAAAACTGGTGTATCCTCCAATCCTTTAAAACTGGTGTATCCTCCAATTTTAATTTATCCATGTTATTTAGATTTTCCTCACTGGTTACTATTACTGCATAAGCCTTACAACCTTTCCTAACAGCTCTCTTAAGCTGCAGAGCAGAAATCTGCCTTACGGTTGCTTTTCTAGGGATTCCCTTTACGCTTATTAGTTTTCCATCATTATTTATACAAGTAAAGGTTTTATCATAACAATTTAAGACCACCCTATGCTGCTGTAACCAATCCATACCAATTAGTATGTCGTATGAACCTAGAGGTAATACATTAAGCTTAATAAAAGTTTCAAATTGATCCATAGTTACTGCACAATTCTTTACAAAACTAGTTACCTTTCTTTTTGCATCAGTAGCTAACTGAACTAACCAAGAACTTGCAAACTTTTCAACAGGCAATGTGCACTTTTCTACCAAGTTAGGAGAAATATAGCTTAAACTAGCTCTTGGATCAATTAAAATAGATATGAGTGTTTGGTTTATCTTACCTTCTACTTCCACCATGGAAGTTTGATAGTCTGCTTGCCGATTCTCCAAAGCTGCATTGATCCGGGGCATAGTCCTCGCTAAATCTCCAACAGTCATCTCCTCCTGTATTGTGTGGATATTGCTGACAGTCTTTTTCCGATTGGGACAGATTGAGGCATAATGTGGACCATTGCATTCCCAACACTTTAAGGGTTCTTTTTGTTCAAAGTTCTTTGTGTAATTACTATGATTATTAGCAGGCTCTTTATTTTTTTTATTGTTCTGTGAATTATTCTTATTCCCCTGGAAATTCTTATTAGAAAAATTTCTGGCATTATTATTTTTAGAATTCCGATTAGGCACAAACTCTTTCGTCTTTTGATCATAATAATTATTATTTTTTGCCTTCCAGTTGGCCATACTCTCCTTTTTCCGATTCTATTCATAACAGAAATTTGCTTTCCTCATAGCTTCTTCCAAGGTTTTTGGATTGTCATACTCAATCCTATCCTTTATGTGATAAGGTAAACAGCTGAGAAACCGCTGTACCTTCGATTTTTCATTCGCAAGGTATAACACATACCTAAGCAAACTTAAAAACTTATTTTTCAAATCTTTCATAGTCATTGTACCTAGTTTTAACTCATAGAATTCTTTAGCCCTTTCTTCATAGTACTGTTCAGATAAAAAATTCTTTTTAAAGTATTTCTTGAATGTGCTCCAATTTATGTTCTTCTCTCTTATACCTTTCAATCTCTTTAAATCTTGCCACCATATATCAACTTTCCCTATGAGATTATAAATAGCCATCCTAGCCTTTAATTGGTTAGAATAGTTATAAATCTGGAAGTACTTCTTCATCCCGGATAACCAGGATTCCGCTTCCTCCCCCTTTTCAATTTCTCCATTAAATGTTGGGGGCTTGATCTTCTTAAACTCTCCAAAAATTTCTTCATAAGGTTTATATTTTCTTTTCCTAGTATTGTGGTTATCCTCACTACTATCACTAGTATAATGAAAATTACGTTGATCACCAAACACTTCGGAAGATGAGCTACTTTCATTTTTAATCTGTTTAGTCTTTTTATACTTATGTTGGTAACTTCAGCTCTTTTACCCCTTCCCTCAGTATGAAATCTTTCTATTAGGATCTGATTCAGCTCCTCCTGAGCTCTCAGAATCCTCTCATTTTCTTTTTTAACATATTCCATTTCAGATTTTAATTCTTTTAATGTTTGTAAAAGTTATGAGGAATTAGTGGTTATGTCTTCTTGTATAGGTTCTCTTTGTAAATTATCTTGTTCAGTATAGGGAGATTCCTCTTCCGCGTATTCTTCCAGTCTTTCCATACCTGTTGTTAAACTCAGAAACAAATTTCTCTGTTGATAACATTAAAAGGAAACAACATCAACAAAATGATTTAAATTCACTGTTCCATATAAGCAAGTTGAGCTTCATCAAGGCCTAGTGTTTGAACCGTGCTCTGATACCACATGTCATAACCCCAAAATTTCATAAAAAATTTAAAATTTTTAAACTGACATAAAATGTCTTAGATCGCAGTTTAGTAACTGCTTGCGGTTAGCGAAAAATGAAACAATTTAACAAATTTTTAAGGATTTGTTTTACAAACAGAAACACTTTATATAACTTTAATTTTTATAAGTCATAGAAAGAGGACTTGCATTTCATTGCTGCTAGTTGTACTGATGTTTTTACTTTTGTCAAGTAGGTGAGAATCTATCTTTGAAATTCAGGGCTTACTTAGCATTACTTAGGGAGACTCACGTGTGTAAATTGAATAAAGCCCTGTACGGTTTGAAACAGGCACCTAGGACATGCTACGACATAATTGATAACTTCTTATACAATTTGGGCTTTACCAAAAGTAAAGCAGATTCCAACCTTTACTACAAGGTTGAAGATGGGAATCCAGTGATACTCCTATTGTATGCAGATGATCTGTTTGTAACAGGTATGGATGGGTTGATTGCTGATACAAAGAGGAAGCTTGCTGTCGAGTTCGAAATGAAGGACTTGGGTATGATGCACTATTTTCTAGGCATGGAAGTGTGGTAGAATGCAGATGGATTCTCCCTCGGACAAGGGAAGTATGCAGTAGAGATCTTGAATAGGTTCGGGATGATGGACTGTAAGGCCATGACCACACCCATGGCATCGAATCTGAAGCTTCTAAGTGATGCTTCATCAGAGACGGTTGATGCTACAATGTATTGTCAGATGATTGGGTCCTTAATGTACTTGACGAATACAAGACCAGATATTTGCTTTGTTGTGAACACCTTGAGCCAGTTCCTGATGGATCCGAGACATGTTCACTTGATTACTGCAAAGCATATTCTGAGGTACCTAAAGGGTACAGTTGATTATGGGCTCAAGTATAAGGCTGATCAGAAGATTAACCTGGAAGGTTATGTTGATTCAGATTGGGTAGGCATTGCCATCGATAGAAAGAGCACTTCAGGGTGCTGCTTCAGTATGGGATCAGGTATGATCGCTTGGTTTAGCAGGAAACTGTCTTGCGTGGCACTGAGTACAGCTGAAACAGAGTATGTTGCAGCTTGTTCAGCTAGTTGTGAGGCAGTATGGCTAAGGAAGCTACTGTCTGATTTATTTGATATACACTTGGATTCTACTTGTATATACTGCGACAACCAGAGTTGTGTGAAGTTATCTGAGAACCCAGTGTCCATGACAAGTCGAAGCATATCGAGATCAAATATCACTATATCAGGGATATGGTGCAGAGAGGAGCAGTGAAGCTCCAGTATGTTGCGACGAACGAATAAATAGTTGATATGTTGACTAAGCCATTGGCCTGAGTGAAGTTTGAGTACTTCAAGGAGAAGCTTAGTGTTCTCCAGATTGAGGCTCCCTCTAAGGGGAAGTGATGAGTCCATGAGCCATTTTGACATGGTGAGAGGATTGGTTCCTTCCATGGTCAGATGTAAGTGTTGAGCCATTCTAAGGTGACTGTGGGATGTGTTCCCACATGATCAGATATAAGCGTTGAAGGCTATTCTATGGGAGAATGGAGGCACCTGGTTAGTTACTAGGAATACTCAGCCTGGAGCTAAGGGCCATTCTGATGTGACTGTGGGATGTGTTCCCACATGATCAGATGTAAGTGCATAGCCATTCTGATGTGACTGTGGGATGTGTTCTCACATGATCAGATGTAAGTGAAGAGCCATTTTGATGTGACTGTGGGATGTGTTCCCACATGATCAAATGTAAGAGCAGAGCCATTCTGAGGATACTGTGGGATGTGTTCCCACATGATCAGATATAAATGCTGAGCCCTTCTAGCATGGATGCGGGATGTGTTCCCCACATGTCTAGATAAAGTGTTGATCCCTTATATCATGGATGCGGGATGTGTTCCCCACATGGCTGGATATAAGTGTTGATCCCTTCTGACATGGTTCTTAAATGTGTTCCTCCCACGGTCAGATATAAGTGTTGAGCCTTTCTGACATGGTTCATGGATGTGTTCCTCCCATGGTCAGATATAAGTGTTGAGCCTTTCTGATATGGTTCTTGGATGTGTTCCTCCCATGATCAGTTGTGAGTGCTGAGCCTTTTCGGTATGGTTCTTAGATGTGTTCCTCCCATGATCGGATGTGAGTGCTAGGCCTTTCTGACATGGTTCTTGGATGTGTTCCTCTGTTATACCAAAATCTTATCACCATCATGTTATAAGATATTTGACATACCTACTTGCCCTGAATCCCAGCTTTTGGAGTGGAAACTAAATGGTTTTTCATCAATCTGTCATACAAATTCCCAGCACCGCACATGCCCCTTTATCCAGGAGCGGTACCCCTGCTCGCACCGCCTTTCATCGGTTGTCCACAAGCGGTGCCACCGCCCATTTCCCTTGGTCCATAGACGGTTATTACCAGAACTGCTCTGTCATAGAAGGAGAAGCGTGGTACCCTGGGTAAAAAGGGAAAAATAGAAGCTTCTCGAGGCTTCTAGATCACAGAGGCTGTCCACAGGAGGTGAAATATTCCAGCTAACAAATCTGGCGACTCTGCTGGGGAATAAAGTATTCAGTTGTTCTGATCTTCCTTAGTCTACAACTCTTGTCCGAATCCAGGCTTTGTTTTCTTCAACTCTTTTTAGTTAGATCTGCTTTCTGACTTGTATTATTTGGGTTTGAAATTTCCAGATTTGTTTAGATCTAAGTAATTTCGGTCTTTTATGCTCTGTTTCCATACTCAATTCAACAGTATTTTCCCTGATCTGGTCTTTTTCTGACTTGATCTATCATTCTCTTTGTGTTTTGGATTTTTACACGGAACCGCACATGCTCTATTGGCAAGGAGCAGTGCCACTGCCTGAGTCTAGTTGTCCATACGCGGTGCCACCGCCTGAATCCAGTGAGCAAGGAGCGGTTCTGCCTCTAAACCGCCTGTCAACAGCTTCATTTGTGCGGTGCCAGGTAGGCTCTGTTCCAGACTTTGTATTTTGATTTTTTGTGTGTTTTTGGCTTACTTTTTTATGAAAATGAAGTGTACTTTTGAAAAAAAAATGCTCCCTCACGGTTGTGTATTATGCATTCGCTTTGAGTGTTATATTCTTTCTGCATTCAAAGAGAGTTTGTGTTTCTTGCATTAGATTTTGCATTATTTTCTTTGCTTGAAACCTCTTGCTCTTTTCTGTAAATATTATTCATTGGAATTGGAAATATACATTTCATTTTCATGAGTAGGTTTTGGTTTGTTTTGGACTTGGAATGCATGAGTGATCCATGTTGTTTTGAGTCTTCCTTTGCTTGGGTGATTCTTGTTTCCTTTTGCATGCTGATTTTTTCGGTGCTTGGTAGGAAAGGTTGGTTCTTCGTTTCCTTGTCTGTTTCAAAGAGAAGTTTTAGTTTTCTCTCTCTTTTGCTTCATTCGCAAGCTTGCTAAATGATTTTCTTCTTGTTTTGTGCATGATTGTTTGAAATTCTAGATCTTACTTTCATTGAGAAGAAATATCTATTTTCAGCTTTGCGTGCATTAGAGTTAGATTTGTTTGGAAACGTTAGTGAAATCATCTTTCCATTGATTTTTTATGCGTCTTTTTCAAGCATGAAAAGATAGGAAACTTTTTGATTTATGTTATATGTTCTCTAGATATATTTCTTATTTACTTTAAATATTGTTTGGGGTGCATTGATATTTCACTTTTCGTTTGAAAAGATAGAATTCATTTGCATTTGGGTGCGCATTTTTGGGAAGAAAAGTAAATCTCTCTCCCTCTCTTAGGTATAATTTCATTGAAGAGGAAAACTTGCATTATCATATAGATTAGTGTGCATCTTCTTTAATTTCAAGTTTTCACTCCATGGTTCCACCTAAATGCACAAGATAAAATTAACAGTAGTACTAGGTTAAAATTCACATAGCAATTTGAGTGATAAGTTAGAGACGTGTTTGGGCGTCATTAAGCATAGGACCCGTCGTTACTTGTCTGCATTACATCCCGGTATTCCCGCGGTTCTTCCACGTACTGTCGGTATATCGAATGGTCTTTCACGTACCCTTGAGGTATATAGAAAGGTACTTCATGTACTCAATTGTATATTGGAAGGCCCCTTGTATACGGTTATGCATTAGAAAACACTACTACCGATTTGAGCTCCCTCGTACCTTGTGTATATCGAGAGACCCTTTTAGGAATCCTCAAACCATCTGAGTTATCCTTTTGGCTTGTCCTGTGAGGTTCCTGACTCTTATCCACTCCTTTCACATGTTTGCTTGTTGATTTTAGTTTGAGTAGTACTTGCTTGTGCGTGGTAGTTAGGGTGTTATTAGAGAGTTTAGAGATGGCATCCTCATCTAAGACTACCAATAAATAGGTCCCTTTCCAAGGTGTACCTTTTGTATTCCCTCCAAGTGAAGGTATTGGTCCTCGCTTTATTGCCACTCTAAATCTTCTTGGATTAACTATATGATTATCAATTTGGCTGTTTAATCCGGTAATTCCTGTTACACCTAATGTCTCAAATGTCACCTCTCCTTTGGGAGAGGATCAACCTCAACCTAATCCTTCTCCTTTGCCGGTTGTGGCTTTAGCTCTTTCTTCTTCTTCGCTTGAACAAAGCTCTACGGTTAGTAGTCATGTGGATAAGAAGAAGAAGAAAGGGAAGATTAAGAAGAAGAAGGATAAGAAAGAGAAAAAGCAACAACCATCTGCTCTTGATGGTGCTCATTCTAAGAGAACGCCTGGAAAACCAAAGCTCCCTTGTAAGCTTTGCAAGGGGGACCACCTTCTTAAGGAGTTAACTAGTCTCTCCCATGTACAAGAAGAGTGGTCTAAAAGGCCCAAACTGTCTGTGTCATCAACCTCTGATCGTCATGTTGACGATACTCCCTCAACCAATGACCCATTGGTAAAAGGTCGTAAGGGCAAAGTCTTGTATCCTTGTTTGATATGCAAGGCTATGCATCGTACTTTTTTTTGTCCAGGCATGGATAAAGCTTCGCATTGGTCGGAAAAATATTATTGATCATCAACAGGTGCTTCCAACAAGTGATAGTAAGTTATCCCTCGATCCCCCACTGGTTGACCAAGTGGTCAATTCTGATTTATCTATGATTGATCCCACTCTTCCTTCGGAGAGTGAAGTGGTCAAGTCAGTGTCATTTCCACCCAATCCTGCTCTTTCATTAGAGAGTGTTAAGACTGAAGTAGTCTCTTTGACCAAATCTTCGTCTTGTTCTTCTCTTCCAGTAGAGAATGAACCAAAACTTGCCGAAGTTTTTATGCTTCATTCTGATTGTTCTCGACAAGAGAAAATTTTGTCTATTTCGAAGTGAGGTTATTTCCTTTGATTGGAGTAACCTAATAGAGTCTCGTCTTCATTCTAGTGTTCCTTTCCAGATAGTTGTGAATGTTACTGCTAGGTGGATACTTTGCACTATTGTTGACGAAGGGGCTTCTGTTAGTATTTTATCCTCAACTGCTTGGCAAGCTTTAGGTTCTCCTCAGCTTGTGCCAGCCACCGATCAGATACTGGCTTTTAATCGCAGGCCTACTGCACCTTTAGGGACCCTTCCTTTTTTGCCTATTACATTAGGAGGAAAAACTGTTTGTATCGATGTTATGGTGGTCCAAGGTCCTTTAGATTTCAATATGCTCCTTGGATGTGATTATTTTTATGCCATGAAGGCTGTTGTGTCCACACTCTTTAGAGTTATGCATTTTCCCCATGATGGGAAGATTGTGACCATTGATCAGCTTTCCTTTGTTACACCTGACCATCGCATTACTCCTAGTAATAAGACTGCCCTGAATGTGCCGCATGTTCTTGTGGTTCCTTCCCCTTCTTCTAGTTAGCTTTTTCCCATCATAGGTAAAATGGGGGGCATGGCTCTAGTCTATGGACATCATAATGGAGCTAAGCCACTAGCTTTTATGTAATGGGGGAAACCTACCAACCTCTGTATATCATATTGGGTAGGAGCAGGTTTTAGAGCATAGTTTACTTTTGGTTTCAAGCTCGTTAAAAAATAAAACCACTCCTTAAGCATAGTTTACGCTTTTGGTTTCAAGCTTGCATAAAAATGAAACCATGTCCTGAGAAAAGTTCCCATTCTATGTCAAGCTCGTTAAAAAATGAAATAACACGTGACCATCATGTTAGGTTCTAGCCATCATGTTAGTTTTCCCTGAGTAAAGTTCTCATTCTATGTCAAGCTCGTTAAAAAATGAAATAGCACCTGACCATCATGTCGTGAGCATAGTTCCCATTCTATGTCAAGCTCATTAAAAAATAAAATCGATCTCCTCAAGCATAGTTTACCTTTTGGTTTCAAGCTTGCATAAAAATGAAATCATGTTCCAAGCATAGTTACCTTCTGTTTCAAGCTTGCATAAAAATGAAACAAATCCCCTTCTCTTGAGTCGAGTCTTCACTTTAGTGTTAGAACTTGAACCTTCTTTCTACCTTCCTGATTCTCATTCTTCCTACCCCCCTGGTGAACATTTTCACATTAGTAACCAGGTTTTTAGGTTGGGTATGGAAGAAGAATCGTCAAACGAAACGAAGCTTGGGGGGCATGTTGAGCCACTAGGAACCATTCTATGGGTAAGCTTCGCTAGCAATCATGCTGGGGGCAAGATTCCAACCTCTGTATATCATGTTAATGGACTTTTTCAAGCATAATTTACCCATTGGTTTCGAGCTTGCATAAAAATGAAACCAATCCTCAAGCATTCTTTCAATTGATCTTTGAGCTCGTTAAAAACAGTAAGATGGTGTTAAGCTTACTTTTCATATTTCGTGCTCTGGTTAAAACATGCAAAGTGGTTTGAGCTTAGTTTATTACTTTTTCGTGCTCTGGATTCAAACATGAAAAAGTCTAATAGAGTCCTCTTTAAGCTCTTTTCAGACTCTTAAAATGTGAAAAGATTATCGAGCGATCTTGTCTTCTTCACGCTCGTTAAAGTATTTGAAAAGTCGTTCGTCCAACGTTAGGTTATCTCTTTCTCGGTTCGGATAGGACTATTTATGAGAAAGGAACACTCCAGCCAATCATGACTGAAAGAGTTCTCTAAGGTATGATTTTATACTTTTTCGAGCCTTAGAGACTAAATCATAGGAAAAAGGACCCCCATGGAGTTTTCTTCTGTATTCGTTCAGACTCTCTAAACATGAACGATACCGATTTTTCTTTCAGTGGACTCGTTAAATTAAACATTGAGAGACCCGTTTTGGGAACGAACCCCTCCTCTCTCAGGTTCGGAAAACATATGGGACTAGACTTGTCTTCTGACAAGCTATATTGAGTGTTTGTTACCCTCTTTGAACTCGTAAAACCGGAAAGAGGCACTCATCGATCATGATGGGGAAAATGGGAAAGGGAATCATTTTGCAAATAATGGCAGTTGTTTGTCGTTACCTTTGAACATGGCACTTATCTGCACAATCATGTCAGTCAATTCAGTATTTAGCTGATCTCCGTGATGATCCACTTTCATGAGTCATGCCAATCCTTTGAGTCTTTCAAAAGAATGCATTGTCCACTGTCGCATTGTGTATCTTTCTTGTCTAGTCATGCTACCAAGTCATTTTGTCATGCCTCCCAATGTTCAAAGGGGATTTCAAGAAGTCTTACCTCTGTAGTATACACAGCCTTTGTGTCAGTATCTTTGAGTCAGTCATATGGTTACTACATTCACATCATTCTAGAACTATGTTTCGAGTTTCGTGTCGTCGATGTGGGACTCATCATGGCCCTCCTTCGACAAGGCTATTCCTGTCGACATCAGCTCATCATCTAGGAAATAGTATTCGAAACAATATTTAGTACCTTGAGATCTGTATGCCTTAATGACAGATTCTCTCGCTTTCAACATAGGCTCACATCATTGACCTTTGATCGATAGAATCGACTGGGTGTTCGACATCAGGACATCTATTTGCACTCAGTTGATTGTACTAGGGTATCTTGGGAATCATTGACATTAATGGTGATCTCCCTCGTACTTATTAACGGTTCACATCATTGGCTGGTAATCAAGTGGTTTCTACCATGTTCGACTTCAGATCATTGTAATCACATGGATAGAATCGTACTTTATGGAAGATGAGACGAAGACCCTGGGTATTTGTTTAAAAGCGCTCATTGCTTTTTCCCCAGGTTGCGATGGAGTTTTGTGTATCTAGCATGGATCCGCATTTGTATGGTCATGGCTATGCTCAAATTTGCGTCTGTATGACATAGATCTGCGTTGTATGTCTGGTAGCTATGTCCAAGTTTGAATCCTCTATCACATGGATCTACGTTGTATTCTAGTAGCCATGCTTGTTTATTCCACTCATGGATCTGCTTTGTATTGGTCTGCAGCTATGAGTTTGGTTACTTGTGTTTATGAGTCAACATACTGATGTACTACAGATGCCTACTTGACTGCATACTTCGATCGAGCCAACATTTTCATCTCCTGGCAATGACTTGTTCTCAAAGCTCTCGTTTATCGTATCACTCTAAGACTCGTGCTTTGGGGGGCATCCTATTATACCAAAATCCTATCACCATCATGCGATAAGACATTTGGCATACCTACTTGCCCTGAATCCCAACTTCTAGAGTGGAAACTAAATGGTTTTTCATCAATTTGTCATACAAATTCCCAGCACCGCGCATGCCCCTTTACCCAGGAGCGGTACCCCTACTCACACTGCCTTTCGTCGGTTGTCCACAGGCGGTGCCACCACCCATTGCCCTTGGTCCATAGGCGGTTATTACCAGAACCACTCTGTCATAGAAGGAGAAGTGCGATACCCTGGGTAAAAAGGGAAAAAGAGAAGCTTCTCGAGGCTTCTAGATGATAAGCCTCGAGATATCCCTTATCCCTACTGTTGTGGGTTGGTTGAGCTCGAGATCCCTCATCCTAGGATCTTAGAAGCCACCGTGCCCACTAATTTCTCAACCTACTCTATCCATTAAAGCCTTATAAATAAGAGCTCACAGCCATGGTTGAGGGGGGGAGAGAACATTGAAGGTATTGTTATACTGTTGGACTAATTCTTGGCCCAAGATCATTTGGAGAGAGCATAGAGAGCTAGAGTCGGACCTTTTGGGGATGAAGAGTTGGTTTCATGGAGATGCATGTCAACACTAAGGCTTGGTTGTAAACTTCTTCATATTTATAATGGAAGTTGATTTTTTGTCCCATATATATTGTTGATGTTTGATTTCAGATATATATTGCTAGATTCCTTAGTCACTAGCATAGATTAGTAGATCATATTCTGGTTGCTTTGATCTATTTTGTGTTGAACTCTTTTGCAGGTACAGAAGTGAACTATCAAAACCTTGCATTCCAAATATCTACATCGTCTAGGGAGAGTTATCAGCCTCTATGATCTATTTGTTCTGGATCTGAACCATTCAGACCAGCGAAACACCTTGATGTCTGTAGGAGGTGAAATATTTCGATCAACATCCTCCCACGGTCAAGTGTGAGTGCTGGGCATGCCTTTCTGACATGGTTGTTGGATATGTTCCTCTCATGGTCATATGTAAGTGCTAGGTGGGCCATTCTGACTTAGGGTCAGATATAAGCGCTGAATAAGACCTACATGGAGGCTAGGCCTACAACCAGCATGGAAAAGGGCTGGCTCTATAGAACTTCTTATGGTGAGAAGAATCGAGAGATAGCACCAGTGATGATCCAGATCAAGTGATGATGACCCAACAGTGATGATCTAGATCGAGTGATGATCCAGATCTAGTGATGATGATCCAGCAGTGATGATCCAGATCGAGTGATGATCCAGATCCAGTGATGATGATCCAGTAGTGATGATCCAGATCCAGTAATGAAGATGACTTGAAGATGAAGATGATGAGAACTCGATGATGATCCAATGGATACAGAGAAGAATACCTGTGCTGATAAATTGTGTCGAGAGAATACCTTCCTATTTAAGAGGGAGTGTTGATGTATTTGTAACTTCAGAATGTATTCACTTGTATATTTTATGTATTGTACCTCGATGTTTATTCCGGGAAGTATCTGTAATGTAATTGAGTCATGTCATGCCCCGATGTTCCTATCGGGAGATTCTATAATGTAAACAAGTCATGTAAAGTCATAGAGGGTAACCCTTCCTATTGATCAAGGGTTAAAGTCCTCGCAGTTGTGGGGCCCTAGGGTTATTAGACTCTCCTAGAGAAGTCCGCCCTAGTGAGTTATTGTCAAGTCGGGAATTAGTATAAACAGAGAGTGAGTCTCTCTATTTATAACACATTCACACACACTTAGTTGTAGCGCATAGCTGAGGGAGAAGAAGTAGCTGGGACAAGAGAGAGAGAGACTACTGCTGTCGGGAGATCATCTTACTGTTTTGGGGTTTTGCTTTTGGTGCTGATTCTATCTCTGAGGAAGTTGTAGGGTTTTCTCCTTTATGGTTTCCTCGAGAAAAATCTTTGTCTCTATTATCTCTTGTGTTTGATTGCTATGCTTGTTATTCTCTCAGTTAAAGATCCTAAGATAATGCTAGCTTGAATGATAAAAATCTAACAAAAACATTGCTACCCATATCACATATCACTTCCATGAGTGGCGTTGTCACTGTAGTTTGTGCAAGATGACATGATCTTCCTTGATTGGTTTTTTAAAACCTTACTCCCCCTATTGCCAAGGATGTTGCATCCGAGTGCCCACAAATTAAGGAAGAAGCAATCCTCAAAGCACAACAGTTCAACCTTATCTATGCCTAATCAGGTTACCTTTACACCATCATCCTTGATGCTCCTTGTGCTAGCTCCTCATGGCGAGATACGCCGAGGGCATCACACGCTGTTGATGGAATCATTGGATTTGTCACCCAGCTCCCCCACCTATACATGACCTCTCCTTCAATGTCACCTCACTCTAATAACACCCCTATTGTTGCTCAACCTAACTACATCGCTAACTTTTCATGAGCAACGACTCAGTCTGAAGCCACACCTTCCAATGTGTCTCCTGCACTTGTTCCTCACGTTCATGGACTAAATTGCCTAGCACCTACATGTAATGGCCATACAGTAGGATTTGCATCCCCTCTAGTGGCTCATGCATACTACCCACCATCTGTGCAACCTAGACTTGCTTTGGCCCAACTCCTCCTGTTCCTCAAGGATAGCTCTATGCTCAACAGAGCCTCCCTAATAAACCTGCCCCCAATAACCAACAAGGGAAGGGAAGAAGAAAAAGATGTAGGAACAAGGGAGACTACCAACCTCGAGGGGGCAGTCAACAACCCCACTCTCCAACACCCCTGCACAGAACCCTTAGCTTCCACCTAGACATGGGCAGAACCCTATGTTACAAACTAACTATCCATGTACCATTTGTGATGTTTATGGCCATTATACACAGCAGTACCCCTAAATGAATTGAGTCCACCACTTATTACAAGCCAAAAATCAATGTGAAACCAATACTGTCGCTCTCGCATAGCCAAATCCATCAGCACAAGGTCCTCCACCTATGGTGCTGCAGAACCTATTATTGAATCAAGGAATGGTTGCAACCCAACACTTGGTACCAGAAAATACCACAACCGCTTCTTCGAGTCAACCCACCGATCCTGGTGTCCATCATCTTATGACATTGTCGTATGACGTCAACTTACAGACTCAACACAACCAATATGGTTCCACCACATAAACTATTAACCCCTCCACGACATCTACCTCCACTGCTCTCGATATGTCCTTACATTTACCAAGACCCCCCACAAACAGGACTGCCAAAGTCCCTGGGTTCCCCTTGCGTCGTGTTGCAAACAACCCCACTGGTAGAGCTCCTCTTAATTATTGTATCGTATATGGATTGGCCCAGTCTCCCTTTTCCATGTTCGCTCTGGAATTCTTAAGAACTTGTCCTTCGCAATGCAAATACTTGTTATTTGCTTTAGGTGTCATTGACCCCTATGATTCCAGGTTGATCACTTTCAACTTGGATAAAGGAGAACCTCGGATGCCATCATTCGTAGCCTTCTAGGTTCCCGTCACCGTTTAGAATTTAGTTATTCATCGATGAGGGTGCATGCACTTGTGTTATGTCAACCTTTGTTTGGAAGAAGCTTATATCCCCAACCCTTCAACCCTCAACCACTGCCCTTTGTGCTTACGATGGTCGCGCTGCCAAACCACAACGACGTTCTCACAAATGTACCCATTGAGTTGGTAGGTGAAACTGTGTTGATTGACATTAAGGTTGTGAATGCCCATTTAGATTACAACTTTCTACTTGACGTAGTTACATGTACGCAATGCGAGCCATTGCTTCAACCTTCTTTCGAGTCCTAATGTTCCCCCATGATGGGAATATTGTGACCATCGACTAGTTGATGTACTACGATCCTAAAGGACCAGCCACCCCGGAGCATGCCCTTCCTGCCATCGACACCACCATCTATATTGTCTCCATCCCCTCCTTGTATGCTATTGGTCCAGGCATATTTAGTGACGCCCATTTGATGGACACTTTTTTGTCCTTTCCATATCCTCCCTTTACGACTGACAAATCAGATTTGTGCACCATCACATCCGGTAAACTGTTGACCTCCTCACAACCTCAACCATAACCCCAATTGCAGACCACGAGCAATTATTGGGGTTCATTTCTCATACACATTATCCTGCTTCTCTTTCCACCCTCTGGAATCGTGAGTAAACTGGTTATGGCTACACTTAACCTTCCGAGACTCACTTTGGGCATTCCAGTGTGGTACCTTGATCCACCCAACCCCACCCCGATACCATAAATTATGTTGACACCAGTCCAACCTATTGAGAGAGTGTCACACCCAGGGATGATTTTAAGGAACCATACTTATTTAAAAGTGTATAAATGTTGGCGAATATTACCAATTCTTAAAACGACAACTATAAAATGATTGGCAATATTTTTCAAAAAATATTTTAATTTCCAAGGATTTTTAGGGAGAAAAATTTTTACCCCATCAAAATTGGGTGAAACAGGGCTTCAAAAAATGAAAAATGGCGAATCGTTTTTGGGAGAAAAACATGGAAAAATAGCCCACTGGGATAAAATTCGCCCTTAAAATTATCCCTGGTCACACCCACCTCCTAGTACAATACCGATTGCTCTTGCAACTACTCCTACACCCCATCCTCCCAGAAAGACTAGGGGAAGGGTGCCAAAAGCCCTTGCAGAACCACGTCCACCTCCTACTTGTGCCTTATGCAATGTCATTGACCATGCGACGCAAAACTATTCCAATTTGTCGTTTGTTTGCACCCACATTCACACAATAGTAGAGACCGATGACACTCTAGTTGTTAATGTACCAACCATCCCTGCGATTAAGAACAAAGTGCTGGGAACAAACCACCAATGTGTAGTTTGTGGCCTATACGGTCATTATTCCCAGCATTTCCCAAACCTGCCTGAGTATTGCTCTCTCCTTATTAACCTGCGCAAGCATTCTTGTGAGTCCGAAATCACTATCCTCGAGGAAATCCACCCTATGGCCTCTTCAGTGGACACCAACAACACCATCTATGTTATCTCTGCTTCCATTCGTCCTTCCCCCTCATCGACCATAGAAGATCCCTATGGTTTATCCAAGCCCCACTATCACAATGATGAACAGATCCTTGAAGCTCTTTTCACTCCTGAATATCCTTGGTATGATCTATACCATTGTTCATTTTTCATCCCGGATGAACCTTCCTCATTGTCGGACCAATTCTCTGTTGAAGCGAAAGTATGTATTCATGGAAGTGTCGATTGGTTCAAAAACCCAATCCTGACACCTAAAGCCTTTGAAGAAGGTAACATGACCAATATCTCACCAACCATCAAAGTCAATATCTTGAAACCCGAGAGTGTTGAGGATATTACGATCGATGCTTCCTACTCTCCTGAGGAAGTCACCGCCTACAAAACACGTTTTCATGAATTTTGTGATATTTTCACTTGGTCCTATACTGAGATGCCCTTATTCGTCAAACGTGTAGCGTTCCCGATGCTACGCCATTATTCTGATACCTTTCTGTACATGTACCCGGTGCCCATACACTCGATTGATATGTAGAGTAATTCAAAACTTATTACTTATTTCTTTTTAACACAGTCATGAGTCATGTAACATCTTTCAATATTCATACTCAGGCTTAAAAACCACTGTAATAGTCGTTCCTCCCTAGACAAATTCCTTCTGTGACCAGAAACCCGCTTCTGCATTGAACCTGTGATTTCCACACTCCACTTTTTGCACTTCCTCTTTTCGCTGCGGAATCCAGAAATCAAAAAACACAATGTGCGACAAAGTCCTTTGAACCTCTTTCTGCCTTCTACCTTATGCCTTCTGGTGCAGAACTCGGGAATCGGAAGACTAACAAAAAATGAAATCCTTTATCCATACTTCTGCCTTCCGCATTTCGCTTTTCCACCTTCTGCTGTGGAACTCAGAATCAGAAGACCAAATCAGTACCTTGAGTTGTCCACTTTCCTCCTTCCGACTTTTTCCCATTTGCCTTTCGCTGCAGAACTCAGGAATCAGAAGAACAACTTTTCGACGTAATCATTTAATGACTTTCCGTCTTCCAACTTTTGCCTTAGCCTTTTTTTATTCTCTCGACTTCCACCTTCCGACTTATGCTCTCCATAGCGGACTTCAGGAATCAGAAGTCCAACTTTTCCTTAGGACTTTTAGCCCTTTTTCCGCTTCCAACTTCCGCCTTCCACAGGCGGATCCCAGGAATCGGAAATCCAACATCTTGCCTTGTTTCCAATTGCTCTTTCCGCCTCTCACCTTCCGCCTTCTGCAGGCGGATTATGGGGTGCGAAAAACTTGAGACAGATGCACTCTGACTCTGTTAACTAGGCTTCTAGCCTCCATGATCATAAGCAAAATGAATTGAAACATACAAGGCATTCATAGATGCAAATGCAAGAACATTTAACCAACAATAAACTCTACTTCATTCATTAACAAGCATTCCACATAATTAACATATTCATAAGCAAATACATTGCAGAAATAACATAACAGAGAATACTTATCTTGAAGATGAAAATGTTCTGCAACTCGTTATGTCGCTGCAACGTTCCACCCAACCATAGGCCAGTATGTTTGTTAATCTCTCAACACCACTGTCGCCCACTAGCTCGGCATGATTTACACAAGGAAGTAGGGAACAACAAAATTACACACATCTAGATCATATCACACACAGTCAAGCCAATCTATAGTTGGGTTTAACATACCATTGATCTAGATGGAGATTGGTGGCCACCCACTTATTCCACTGGCTCAAAACAACAATTGTCCATTGTGGCAGTTTCCTTGTAAATTTTCTACAGTTTTTTGGGTCCCAAACTTTCGGGGCCATTTTGAGTCCCTCAACAACGTTTTTTGGTGATTCGAGGTCAGATGGATGCATTTGGCCAACCAAAAGTTGTAAATCTTAGATATACCTTTCGAACAAGCTATTGAACGCCCAAATCGGAGATCGTATGCAAACGTTATGACCCCGGGAAGTTGACTGTTCAACTTACCACCTTGGGGCCGCAAACTTTATGACGGTTCATCTTCTAGGGTTACGTTTTGGACTTTTGGGGTTCTCACCCTCATTATTATTATAAATAGGCCCATTTGGCCTCATTTTGTATTTAGCTTGGCACGTATGAGTGTAGCAGCCACATCTCTTCTCAGAGATAGCTACCACCATTCTAACAATTGTATTACAGTCTATTCTATTTCTGCCATTTAATAGAATATGTGTTTACTGTATCTCTATTATCTTTGCAAAATGTATGTGATTATGATTCTGTACATGTTCTTTCATTTCATTCACGTATAAATCTGGATCAACCATCCAGCCAAGCCAATACACAATTGGATTTCACAGAATGCTAAAGTAGTGATTCACACATAGACAAATGCATATCAATACTCAGCCAAACCAACCTTTAGTTGGGTTTATCAGACTACTAAGGCAATGGAAATGAAGAATTTCTAAGCTAGTGAGCTCATTCACAGAGCTAAGGACACCTCCACAAGATCTATCTGGCCTGGCATCCACAATACCTACACACCAAACACAAGGAAGTATCCCCTTCTCTGCTACATAGTTCCTCGGGCTATACCTTCCCTTCTAGTGCTCTTTAGGATGTGCATAGAGGTTCACCAGCCACTCTTATCTCTCTGTGAGGTTCCTCTCTTCAATATATTTACCAAGCCAATTCTACATCTCTTCCACTCCTAAGTCTTGCATATTATTCAGACCCAAACTAGGATGCACATCACAACAAACCTGTCACATACCCTAATTTGCAAAACATTTTATGTTTTAAGAAACCTTATGTTATAATTTATTATAAAGTTTGTAATTAATGACTAAGTGGGGTCAAGGATAATTGAATGTAATTGCTGAATATTTTATTAATAAATAAATGAAAGATGAGACAACATCTTAGGGAAGTTGTTAAATGAGTGTTTTACTGGTCACTTGGTGGAGTAGGCTGGGTTGAGAGCAGATTGACACTTGGTAGCATCCTCAAACTACTTCTAGCTGTTGCAGGTGGCAACTTCCCTATTTTTGTGGTCGTGCTCCCAAAGAAATTGGAACAAGAGCAGGTGGTTGATTAAGTGAAAACTGACCCAAGAGACCTAGGCATGCTAATAAAACTTTCCATTGAAGACAACTGAGGCTGCTCATTCTGGAATTGTGGACATTCTGGGTGAATGAAGTGCACAAGAAAATTCGATGGAGGGGCTAGCTGAAGTATGTTTTGAGAGGAAAGTGCTGAAGACCTGAACTAGTGCAGCTATTCTAAGCTGAGTTCATACTGCTGCATGCAGAACTGATTGACTACTGAACACTCAGTAGAGTTGCAGAGGATTACTAAACTACATCTCTCACCCAGTACTTCTACCAGGTGGACCAAGAGACAAGCTCAAGGGTCCTGAGATTTGTAGTCCATCTTTTTTCCAGGAGTTGGTAGGGAGGAACAGGTTCCTTAAGTTGTTGTCACCTCATCTACCCAGGTTCTACTTGATTTATCTAGCTTTCCAATTGGTAATTGTTATCTGGAAGTTTGAGTTTAAGCAATGATATGTTATGATTATGTTCTGTTGCTGCTAGGGTTAGTTAAAATAAATACTTTTACTGTGAAAAGATAGTTAAATGCTGGATTAGATAGTTTAGGGTAAATGATTAGAAGAATGTCCAGTTTTTACTGATAGAAAAAAAAATACCTAACTATATTTTTCCACACCTTTTATAAAGCTAGTACTATAGTACAGTAGGTTAGATTAACTTTAGATAAAGAATCAAATGAAGTATGCATGAATGTGATCTATTACCTTCTACAGGTTTCATAAGAGTAGTTTATATGTGTGTTTTTCCTTTCTATCTTAGATGTTTTTAATTAGACAAAGTACTTTGAATAACATAAACATATATGTCTTTGGAAATATTTAAAAGTATAAAACTTACTTAGTCTGTGTATATAATTACACAGTAGATATAATATATCATAGTAAGCTTATTACTATAATAATTACAGACTCTATAAAAACAGAAATTAAATAAGCAGGTTAACTAAATAAATAGTAAAATAGGGCTAAAAGTTTATTAAGATAACTTCATCATTAAACTGAGTAAAATGAAACTAAAATAACATTATAATCCAATTCTAATTAAGTATTTTAAACTAAGAGAAATTAGGGTTTATAAATAAAACCTTTTTAAAAGAACTGTAAAAATATAAATAACATTACCACCCCTTTTTTTCAATGTGGTTCACGCGCAGGCTTGACCGATGGGCTACATCCACGGAATAATTTCAAGAGGGCCCACCCGAAGGGGCCTCACTCTCGGCACACTTCATGCCTAACCCCAAGAGCATCGAGGAGAATGGATCCCGCGACCTCACTTGCCGGGAGGCCTAACTACGGTTTCTCGACCGATTGAGCTAACTCTTGGGGCTTATTACCACCCCTTTTTATAACAGAGGGGTTGTTCATTTCACTCCTAAACAAATCAAAGCTTATATACTTTGTTTATATAACCATAAGCATCAAATAAATGAATATATAAAAATTCAAAACATTATCCAATTGAAACAATATTAAAAACTGTATGATATATAAATTGAGAGAAAATAAGTAAATGACCTTTTAAATAAGCAAACCCAGGAAATACAGTAAAGTCTTAGTTTATTTATTCAACTATTCTTCAATCTATTTGCCAAGTAAGTCTTAGTTTATTTATTCAACTATTCTTCAATCTATTTGCCAAGTATTAACTTATTGGCAGTAAAAATCCAGTTCTATCATAGAAATCAACTAGCTGAACTTTTATTTATCTTTTAATCAAAATTAAACAACTAGGAACAACAACATAATAAACTTCTTAAAGATATTTCTTTAACTATCTATTCAATAAAACCAATATCAACTTACAGTAACAATATTTCTGTGTAAGATAAATTTAAAAGAATTTGAAAATTAAACCAACACAGATTAACATTACAGCTTGCCATCTTCTTTTAAAACTACAAAACATTTATATTATCAAAATATAAGTACAAACAATAAGCTTCGAGCTTATGTAAAATAGAAATAACATCTAAACCCTAGTACCACTGAATCATATCAGCCACGGCCCTATGACCTTTTACAAACAGAGTCATGGCTTAAAATCCTGTATAAAATAACTTAAATGTAAACAAAACTATGACTGAAAACAAAACTATGACTGAGAAGGCCCTTAATTTCTCAAGTCTCAGCCATGAAATCCCCAAGTTTCCATTATGAAATAGCCGCTAAGGGATTTAAATAATCTAAACAACATATTAAAGTATCGGCCACATGGCCTTCCAAAACTTTTTACAACACAATGTATCCACGGCCAAGCCGAAAACCAGAAACCCAATGAACTGCATCAACTAAAAATAAACACCATACACCACTGCAGGAGGAACCTCAGCGAAACTAAGGCTTACCAGAAGAAATGCTAACGTGGAGCCCCTTCTTGTGGTATATTTCAATCTCAAGATTTTTCGTAATGAAGCTTGCAAAAGTGAAGTACCGCAAATTGTTAAACCCCCTGTCAGTAGCAAAAATATTAAACCTTAGCAGTTCAAGAATGGATAAAAATTGAAAGAATTCATAACTGGATTTATTTCTTTGCCTTTGCTGTGAAGAAGATGGTTTATTCAAACCCTAGCCACCATTAAAAGTGCAACGAGCTTTAGGGAAGCACTGTCAGAAGAGAACACAACGCACAATGCTCAAATTTGAAACCCAAAGCCACGATGAGGGAAAGGTCAAAACCACATCAAAAAACAAGCAGTAAAACAAGAGAACCCGATACTCTCTAATAACACTCCTTTTAACAGTAAAAAACCATGCCCACTCTTTCAAGACAACTCTCACCACTCATTGTGTGGATAGTAGCACTTGCAGAGGCAAGGTAACAACAGGGGCATCGTTTTATAGAGCTAGGTAATGGCGACAAAAGGGGTTCTTCCACAGAACAAAAGACAGTGTCGAAATGCACCTCTACACACAGAAGAAGAACGACTATTGGCAAGGTAGCTTACACAATGGAGTGACAGTCAGGCCATGCGCCCTTGAGCCTACGACTCCTCACACCCCAGCAAAGACAAGGCAATGCGACTTTTTAGGGTTTTGTATAGTTATATACTGCATCTAAAGTCAACAAAACCTAATCATCGAGCTTCGACCACGTGGCAGCCCAATTATTTGACCAGTGTGGGTTTTGGGTTATAGTTCGAAAACCCCTGGAGTAGCATGCAAACAATAAGTGTATGATCATTAAAAACTACGTTATAACCTTATTATAATTTTTCTTATCCTTCATCATGGTTTATATGCATTGTTGGATCCCTAACAAATAACGAAGGAAAGTAGTAATTATACTAGGGTCTATAGTATGATTTATAATCTTTGCAATGGTTTAAGAAAAACATATGTAAGAAACTATTCAATGATAATTGCATAATAAAATACCTTGTAGCAAATTTAGAAAAATATAACAATTAAAATCAATTATATGTATATACTTGCAAATAGGGAAAGATGCATAGCTAGAACGTTCACTTAGATATTGAATTAGTATCATGTTAAAGATACTAGTATTTTGTTTATTAGTAACACCTTATGAGATGAGAAATTATACAAAGGTTAAAAAGGATAGACTTTTTATAGAAAATAATTCTTTCTTCCTTACATAAAAAGCAATAACACCACAGTTTAAAGAAATACAATTTGTATTAATGCATCTCTATTTGGTAAGTACTAGAATAGTAATAATCTATCTTATGCACTAAGTATTTGTTTTATGTGTGTTGATCAGTCAATGTACTTAATGTCTATACTTAGATCATAGGTTCCTAGGTTAACTTAACTCGATATTTGTGGAAACAAATACCTTGGAGATTAACTTAGCATCAAGTACATAAACAAAGGAAACTGCTATACGAGATGCCTTTCACTAGAGTTACATATAGGCATTAAACTAAAAATAGAATGATGAAAGTTAAATGAACAAGTTTTAGTTATAGCGAATTGGAAGAGTAACTGACCTAAGTTCAATTTACTAAAAATACCTATATTACTGGTAACTATGTAGAACATAAATAATCAAATCAACGATACCTCTTTTACTGCTCAAAGCTGTAAAATAAATAAATTTACTAGCATTCTATTTTATGCTAGTTGATATAATAATCTCGATCTTGAAACTGGTAACAAACTTCTTACATGTAAAGGACCTGTAAAGGAAGCATCACTTCACTGCATTAGCTATAAGCTAAGTAAGCCTTGATCTCAACTGAAGTTCTTTCCTACTTATCATAAGACAATAAAACAAACTTAGTACTAGAAATTAAACAGATGTTTCAATTCTAGTTATTCCAAACTATACCGTGCTAAATCAACTCCTTAACAATGAATTGTGAAAACAAACTAATAGGTATGCAGAACTAGAGATTAACAAAAGATTCAATTCTAGTTTAATACTGTTTAAAGTAACCGTTAGCAATTAATTGTTCCTAGGCACTGACGACTACAAACATTTTATGTTACATGAAAATTTTTAAATTTTTACCAATTTTTGGAGTATTACATGTGGTATCAGAGCACAAGTTCAAACACTAGGCCTGGATGTGGCTCAACCTGCATAGATAAATAGTAAATAAAATGCATGCATAGTGATTATTATTTTTCTTTTTGAAATGTTATTTCCAGAAAAATTTTCTGATCTAAACTGCAGGTATGGAAAGACTCGAGGAATATGCAGATGAGGAGTCCCCGTTTATTGAACGAAGTAATTCTAAAAGAGAACCCATACAAGAAGAAATAACTAATAACTCTTCTGAATTATTACAAACGGTTAAGGAATTAAGAACTGATATGGAAACAATCAAAAAGGAAAATGAAAGAATTTCGAGAGCTTAGGAGGAGCTGAATCAAATCTTAATGGAAAAATTTCAGAACGAAGAAAAAGATAAACGAACGGAATCTGAAGATATGTCCTACCAACACAAAAACAAAAAGTCTTAACAGTATAAAATCGAAAGTAGCTCATCCTTTGAGATTTATGGCGATCCACATAGGAAGAATTATTAGTATACTAGTGATAGTAGCGAAGATAATCATCATTCAAGAAAAAGAAAATTTAAGCCTTATGAAGAAATTTAAGGAGAATTTAAGAAAATAAAACCACCAACTTTTAATGGTGAAATTGAGAAAGGAGAAGAGGCTGAATCATGGCTGTCTGGGTTGAAGAAATATTTTCAAATTTACAATTACTCTAATAAGCTAAAAGCGAGAATGGCCATCTACAACCTAACTGGGAAGGCAGATATTTGGTGGCAGGACCTAAAACGAGTAAAAGGTATTAGGGAAAAGAACATTAACTGGAGTACATTTAAGAAATTTTTTAAAAATAAGTTATTGTCAGAACAGTACTATGAAGAGCGAGCTATGGAATTTTATGAACTGAAACTGGGAACAATGAACTTGAAAGAACTAAACAGTAAATTTTTAATTCTGCTTCGATATGTGCCTTACATTGTGGATGTGAAGCCTAATGTACAACGGTTTCTAAGTTGTTTACCTTTTCATTTAAAAGATAGAATTGAATATGATAATCCAAAAACCTTGGAGGAGGCTACGCGAAAGGTGAATTTTTGCTATGAGCAGAATCACAAAAAGGAAAGTTAGTCAAACTGGAAACTAAAAGATCTAATAATTTTGAACATAAGAAGAAAGGTTTCGTACCTAACCATAGTTTTAGGAATAACAACACACGAAATTTTCCTAATAAAATTTTCCAAGGGAATAAAGGTAATTCACAGTTAAATCCAAATGGCCCTAGACATAAAGAACATGTTAATAATCACAGTAATTACACTAAGAATAATGAACGAAAAGAACCAGTAAAATGTTGGGAATGTAATGGTCCTCATTATGCATCAGTTTGCCCCAACCGGAAGGGGATGTTAGCAACATAGATACGGTGCAAGAGGAGATGACTGTTGGTGATCTAGCAAGGACAATGCTCAGGATCAATGCAACACTGGAGAACAGGCAGGCATATTATCAAACTTCCTATATCTATTTTAATTGACCCAGGGGTTAGTTTAAGCTATATTTCTCTTGATTTAGTGTTCGGGTACACAGGGTACTCCCAAAAAGACCAAACACCTTGAGCAACCGCTTCACACAAATAGATCACAGATCAACACACCGATGTTTGTCACGTGGTTAAAACCCTCGAGAGAGAAACAATCCATGGCCCCAACCAAATAACTACTTGGAGCAATTTATTATGCAAAAGAAAGAAAGTTACATGAGCTTCTCATAATAGATTAACTAGCCAAGGACCCTCTATGCTCTTTAAATAGAGATCATAGACCAATCGGGTGTTAAGCCATGGATCAATGGTAGGTATGATCTAAGAGAAGTTGAACCGTCGGATCACTCTATGTTTAGAACATATCATGACTATCGGATTAGAATATTTACAAATGCATACTAATGCATGCTAAAGAAACACACTTTTATCTAACCGATATATTACACAAGTTGATCTTAACTAACTCCTAAGTGTCTAAATATCCTAACATCCCCCCTTAAGAACAACTTGGGATATGATTGAAGGATTTACAAAAGTGACATTATTAGGAGAATGAAGGAGCCATTAGAGCCTATCCCCCCTTAAGGACACATTCCTGAACTCCTAACATAGACCCAAGTTTAGAAAACTTCGCTTCTATAAGAGACTTGGTGAAGATATCTGTAACTTGATCATCTATAGGGCAATAAAGAACTTCAATAACACTATCATGAACAAGATTTCTGATGAAGTGCATGTGTAGCTCAATGTGTTTGCTGCGCTGATGTAGAACTGGATCTTTGGCAAGCTTGATGTCACTTTGATTGTCGCACCAAAGTGGAGTAGGCTATTATTGCTCGAATCCAAACTCTGAAAGGATCTGTCAAAGCCATAAAGCTTCCCGACTGACATTAACTACGGCTCGATATTATGCTTTTGCTGAAGAAAGAGCAAGAGCTTGTTGTTTCTTACAAGCCCAAGTGACAGGTCCAGATCCCAGACTGAAAACATAACCTGCAGTAGACTTTCGATCATTAGGATCGTCGGCCCAATCTGAATCAGTGAAACCAACCAACAAAGGTTTCCCCCCTGTACTATAATGAATCCCAAACTGAATTGTACCTCGAATATATCAAAGTATTCTTTTTGCTGCTTTCCAGTGACTTTCATGAGGAGTTTGCATATAATGGGCAACATGACCAATGACAAACGAAAGGTCAGGATGGGAATGAGTCAAGTATAAAAGACTACCAACAAGCTGACGATACAAGGTGGCATCTACTTCAGGGGAAGTACAAGTGGCAGAAAGTTTGACTCCAGACTGGAAGGGAGAAGGGGCTGGTTTATAATCTTCCATGTGGAAGCAACGAAGAAGGTCACAAGCATACTTAGACTGGGAAAGAAAGATTCCTTCTTTGGTTTGCAAGACTTGGAGACCAAGAAAATAATGCAAATGTCCTAAGTCTAACATTTCAAAATTTTGCTTAAGACTGGATTTCACATGGGTTATAAGTTTAGGGTCACCACCAGTAAGGATAATATCATCAACATAAATAACAAGTATGATGAGATGGTTTCCTACTTTCTTGGTATAGACATTGGGGTCAGAATGGCATCTAGAAAAACCAGTGTCAAGGAGAAAGCTATCCATTTTGGCATACCAAGCTCTAGGAGCTTGCTTAAGGCCATATAAGGATTTCCGAAGGAGACAAACAAAGCTAGAGTTATTTTGAACATATCTAGGAGGTTGTTCCATGTAAATTTTCTCATGTAAATCACCATGTAAGAAGGTAGACTTGACATCCATTTGATGGAATTCCCAGTTATGTAAGGCTGCAAGGGAAATAACAAGGTAGATGGAGTTCATTTTTGCTACAGGGGCAAAGGTTTCATTGTAGTCAATCCCTTCAACTTGGGAAAAACCTTTGGCAACTAACCTTGCCTTAAGTCTTTCAACACTTCCATCTGATGCATACTTAGTTCTGTAGACCCATTTACATCTGACAAGTTTTCTTCCTTTTGGAAGAGGAACAAGATCCCAAGTATCGTTCACCATTAAGGAACGATATTCTTCATTTATAGCTGCATCCCAATCTAGATTTCCTGAAGCTTCTGCACAAGTTTCTGGATCATGATTCTCGAAAAATTGAGCCAAAAGGGAAGAGGCTCGCTGAAACTGAGAACGTGTTTGACGTTGATCTCTAGGATCACCAGTAAGATCACCAACTGCTTCACATGTTGAATGAACCCATCGAGGAGGCATTGGTGTTGGTGCAATTGGAGGAACATGAGCAGGCAGAAGTGGATTTTCATCCTCACTGTCATCATCAAAAACTGGAGTTGGAAACCTGTCAAGGAAGTTGGAAGAAGAAGAAGAAGAAGGCATAATTGCCGAATCAGGCTTGCAGGCCAAAGATGGAACACCCACCAAGTTAGGCTCGCAGGCCAAGAGATTTTCATCAAATTTAACATCTCTTCTAATGATGATATCATGTGAATGGGGCTGAAGAAGTCTATAACCTTTTACATCTTATGAATATCCAACAAATATTCACTTTTCACTTTTAGGCTGCAATGCTTTCTGTTTTTCATCTAGAATGTGAGCCCATGCTTCACAACCAAACACACGAAAGTGACTTACATCTGGTTTAATTTTACTCCATGCTTCTTCCAGTGTTATACCTTGTAAAAATTTAGTAGGTTTGCAATTAACTATGTAATTTGCACAATCTATGGCCTCAACCCAATATTGAAGACTTAGTCCCTTAGATTGGATCATACAATTAGCCATTTCTTTTAAAGTGCGGTTCTTCCGTTTAGCTACACCATTTTGTTGTGGTGTATATGGAACAGTGTGCTGTTGTTGGATTCCTTGTTCAGTGCAGAAAGTAGTAAACTTGCTGTTAACATATTCTCCTCCATTGTCAGACCTTAACTTAATAATTTGATGACCATATTGTTTTTCAACAAGGGCCTTGTAGGCCAAGAACATGTTAAATACTTCGCTCTTAAGTTTTAGGAAGTAAACCCAAGTGCACCTGGATTAGTCATCAATGAAAGTTAAGAAATATTTGAAACCAGAAAAATATGCAGATGGAAGAGGACCACACAAGTCACTATGCACAAGCTCCAAAGGAACCGAGGCGTGCCAAGAGTCACGTTTGTCAAAATTGTCCCGATGATATTTTTCGAGTATACAACCGGAACAAACACCATCCTTGCAAGATACCATCGGAAGACCAGTCACCATATTGTATTTACATAGTTGTTGCAATGAGCGATAATTTAAGTGACCAAATCGCTCATGCCAAAGTTTGCTCAAGTTATCACTATGAGCAACAAAAACTGAAGGAAAAGGTGATGACCCAAAGTTGTTAAATTTTTACAACCTGGTAATATCATCAACAGTTCCAGTAGCAAGGACATTTTGAGGATTTTTAAAATCCTTGATTACAACTTGGTGAGGTGTAAACATCACAGTTTTACCTTCACCTGAATGAGTAATTTGATAGACTGATAACAAATTACAGGAAATTTTTGGAGCACATAGTACATCACTGAAATGACCATTTTCTGCTAGAACTATTCCAGATCCTAGAACACTTAGAGATCTATCATCACCAACAAATATTTGTTTGGTGTTACATTCATGCATAGTAAAAAATATGGCTTGATCCTTAGCCATATGATAAGATGCTCCAGAATCAATGAGCCATTCATTTGAAGTAGAAAAAGAAGATGTAGTATAAGAGTAACCAGAAGCACAAAGTGCATGTCCATGAGAGTTAGATTCTAAAGACGAATCTATGTTGATGTGGTGCTTCTTCATTGCTGCTTCCAAGGCTGCCATCTTCTTGAAACACTTAGATTCATCATGATTATCTTTTCCATAAAAATTGCAATGATGCTCAGTATTCTTCCCTTTTTGCTTGGATCCTTTGTCATTTTTTAAAGAAGGAGTTGACTAAGAGGGTTTGGGACCCTTGTTGTTTGGCTTATTATTGTGAAAATTCTGTTTCTTGGGAGGCTTGGACTTTTCTTTCTGTTGGGACAATAAGGCTTTCCCAGATGTATCTGCATTGTTAATTATTCCAAGATGAATGAGCTTATCTTGCTCTCTAATTAAGGAATCACAAAATGATTCAAGACTAGGCTCTTAATAGCTAGCTGCAGTCAAGGATTCTTTCATGGAGTAGAATGTAAATACAAAAACAGAATATGCAGGTCCAAGTTTGGAAAGAATATGATAAATACATTGTGTGTCTTCTTTCTTAATATTGCAATTTGCACATAAGAGTATAAGAGTTTTATACTAAGATAAATAACCTTGAATGCACGAAAAATCATTTGGATTCAAGGAAATCAACTCATTCTCAAGTTGATGACCCCGAATTTCATTCTGTTTACCAAACACATATTCCAACTTTTCCCAAGCTAAATCAGGTTCATCAATTCTAGATATGTATAATCGCAAATCAGTATAGATTGGCATCCCAATCAATCCACGAACTTTATCACATCTTTTTGCCCATTTAATTTTTTTATCATCATCAATGGGTTCTGTTTCTTTCCCTGAGGTTATCTTGAAAAGTCCGCTACTTCGCAGAACATCCTCTATACGAGATTTCCATGAGAAATAGTTAGAACTTGTAAGTATAATATCACAAGGGGCGACCATACTATAAAATAATGGTTGAAAAAACAAAAGCAAACTATCTGGATGCAAAGAGCTCGAAAAAATATACGGTTTAAAAAAAAACGGCACTGAAAACTGATTTTGGATGATGAAGTTATGCTTGATCAAAGAAAATGTTGAAGATGTCCCAATAATGACGTGGCAGATATTAACTTGACCAACTAAAAAAAAGAACCCCTCTCTTCCCAAGATCAACCTTTGACAATCACTTTACAATAAAGTTGCTTTGAAGTAAATCACTTTTGTAGAATAAGTGGGGTTTATTTTTACAATAATGTTACTTTTAAATACTCTGGCAATAAAGTAAAAGACTTAAGTGACTCATTTTTTATTTTATTTTATTTATGTGAGATGCACTTTTACAATAAAGTAACTTGAAAATATAAATCGCATGTACTAAAAAGTAGCTTAATAAGACTTGAACTCAAGACCTATTAAAAAATAAAGTAACTTTGGACCAAGTGAGCTAAGTTTAAAAGGTACGTAAAAGAATGGAAATAGTAAGGGTTGTTGTTGTTTTTTTTTTTTTTTTTCGTTCTCTGTGATTGCCTTTTTTTTTTTTTTCGTTCTCTGTGATTGCCTTTTTTTTTTCTTGCAAATCACAAAAAAAATGAAAAACAAAAACAAAAAAAAAACTTTTTTCACATAAAGGGGTTAGATCTTGGTTAGCTTACCCAAAAAGTCTACGTTCAAGTTTTCTCGTTGTTTCTGATTTGCCGTGATCGCACAAGGTGCACGACAAAGAGTATACGTAGCCGAGAAGACAAGAAAAAAACTTTCTCTTTCTGTTTCTGATTCGTCATGATCGCGCAAGGTGCACGACAAAGAGCAAACGCAGCCAGGGAAGGCAACAGTCTGAGACTAAAACATTAAAGATCTACTAATAAAACTAATAAGATATGAGAGATTTAAAAAAAATAATCCGTCACTGTAACATTATACCTTCAGATTTACCGAAATGGGCGTTTTTGGAACAAACAAAAATGGTTTTTGGTGAAATGAAAACTATTTCCCAATGGAAATGGTGCTCCGGACACAATGTAACAACTCCCACGAGCCACAAATGCACAGAAAATCTAGAGCCAGAAACCCTTTCAAAGTTTCGGCAACACCGGTTCTAGATCTTGGTCAAAACCGAAAACGACTCTTCATAAATGCTTTGATACCATGTTCGGGTACACAGGGTACTCCCAAAAGACCGAACACCTTGAGCAACCACTTCACACAAATAGATCACAGATCAACACACCTATGTTTGTCACGTGGTTAAAACCCTCGAGAGGGAAGTAGTCCATGGCCCCAGCCAAATAGCTACATGGAGCAATTTATTATGCAAAAAAAGAAAGTTACATGAGCTTCTCATAATCGATCAACTAGCCAAGGACCCTCTATGCTCTTTAAATAGAAATCATAGACCAATCAGGTGTTAAGCCATGGATCAATGGTAGGTATGATCTAAGAGAAGTTGAACCGTCGAATCACTCTATGTCTAGAACATATTGTGACCGTCAAATTAGAATATTTACAAATGCATACTAAAGAAACACACTTTTACCTAACGGATATATTACACAAGTTGATCTTAACTAACTCTTAAGTGTCTAAATATCCTAACATTTAGTATAAAAATGCAAGTTATCAGTAGAAAAGTTTGCAAAGTCATGGTTGGTTCAGCTAGCTACTGGCGCAAAAAGAAAAGTGAGTAGTTTTGTAAAGGATTGTACTGTAAATATGGATCAGTTTGAAACCTCTATGAAGCTTAACGTACTACCTTTAGGTTCTTATGATATGTTAATTGGTATGGACTGGCTAGAACAACATAGGGTAGTTCTGAACTTTTTTGATAAAACTTTTTCTTACGTAAATAATGATGGAGAAACAGTAAATGTAAGAGGAATCCCTAGGAAAATAGCTATTAGACAAATCTCTACTTTGCAATTAAAGAGAGCTGCTCGTAAGGGTTGTAAAGCCTTTGATATAACTATAATTAATAAAGAAAATACTAATAATGAAGATAAACTAAAACTGGAAGATATTCCAATCTTGAGGGGATATTCATATGTGTTTCTGGAAGAAATTCTGGGAGTGCCTCTGAAGAGGGAGTTAAACTTCACTATTGAGTTGGTACCTGGTGCAATGCCCAGATCAAAAGTCCATTCTCGGATGAATATATTGGAATTAAATGAATTAAAAACACAATTAAAAGAACTTATTGATAAGAATTATATTAGACCCAGTGTGTCTCCTTGGGAAGCACCTGTTATTTTCATTAAAAAGAAGGACGGTACCCTACACTTATGTATAGATTACCATCAACTTAATAAAATGACTATTGAAAACAGATATCCATTGCTCCGCATAGATGATTTGTTTGATCAGCTATGTGGAGCGACTATATTTTCGAAGATTGATTTACGATCTGGTTATCACCAGGTCTGAATCAAAGATGAAGACATCTTTAAAACAACTTTTAGGACCAGATATGATCACTATGAGTTTGTTGTTATGCCATTTGGGCTCACTAATGCCCCGGCTGTCTTCATGTGTCTAATGAATAATGTAATGGATAAGTACCTTGATAAGTTCATGGTCGTATTCATTGACGACATTTTTATTTATTCGAAGTCTAAATAAGAACACGAGGAGCATTTAAAAATTGTTTTACAAGAATTACGAGAACATCAACTTTATGTAAAATTTAGTAAATGTGATTTCTTTAAGGATAAAATACAGTACTTAGGTCATGTAGTAACTAAAGAAGGGATCTCAATTGATCTAAAAAAGATAAAAGCAATCGAAGAATGGTTAGTCCCAAAAGACGTAACTGACGTACGGTCATTCATGGGAATTACTGGTTATTATCGAAGATTTATCGAAGGGTTTTAAAAAATTGCAAATCCCATAATTTCTTTACAGAAGAAAGGGAAGAAATTCGAGTGGAGTCAAAGTGTGAAGATAGTTTTAAAAAGTTAAAAAATTTATTAACTACTACACCAATCTTAAGAATTGCTGATCCTAATAAATACTTTATAGTATGTACTGACGCATGCAATGACGATCTAGGTGGAGTTTTAACTCAGGAAGGACACGCCATTGCATATGAGTCTAGGAAGCTGAAATTCATGAGAAAAACTATGCGACTTATGACTTAGAATTGGTTGCTGGCATACATGCCTTGAAGATGTGGCGTCATCACTTAATCGAAAGAAAGTTTATATTAATGACATATAATAAAGGGTTAAAATATTTGTTGGATCAACCTAACTTAAACACAAGGAAAGCTAGGTGGCTAGCTTTCCTTAGTGAGTATAATTTTGAAATCCCACATATTAAGGGAAAAGAAAATAAGGTTGTTGATGCTTTAAGAAGAAATCCAAAACTAAATTTCGTAGCAGCAATTAACACCTATAAAACAGATTTAAAAGAACAGTTAGAGGAAGAAGTAAGATTGGATGAAAATTATCAGAAATTACAAGCAAAAGTAACAAAAACATTAATTGAAAGTTTAAGTACAGGGTATAGTCTAAACGAAAAAGGATTATTACTATATAAAGATAGACTGTATATACCTAATGTACCTAAGATTAAGTTACTGATTTTAAATGAAATTCATAAGACTTATTACTCAGGACATCTTGGTTATCAGAAGACTATAACCATGTTAAGGAAGGATTATTTTTTGTCAAACATGAAGAATGAACTAATAGAATACATTGCCAAGTGCTTTGAATGTCAGCAAGTTAAGACTGAACATTAGTATCTAGCTGGGTTACTTTAGCCATTACCTATTGTTGGGCACTGTTTTTGACCCCTTTTTGCCTCTTATATAATCCTCATTTCCTTTATAAAACCTCCATTTTGAGTAAAAAGCTTTAAAGTTCATCTATAAACCATGGTTAAAGAGGTATAATGTCATTTGCTTATTAATAAATTGAGTTTTGTGATTTTTTAGGCGTTTTGACTAGGATTTTTACTTAGGCTACGGGATGTACTGACTTCCCGTATTACCTCCAAAGTTGAGTAATTGCAGGACAGTTAGCAGGGAAACGGAAGATCAAGAATGGATCCTTAATGTCCACAGATGGATGAACATCCAACAGTCAGATGAAGTGGCCTGTGCAGATGTCGAGTCAATCAGAGTC
>LPNX010710934.1:148826-166865 GCA_001517045.1 Pseudotsuga menziesii
AAAGAAAATTTACAAATTATGAATGTTGTCTTGTAAGAGATCTTGATTGGTGAATGTGTCTTCAGCGCTGGTGGAATTTTGCAGTTTGATCCTAGGATTTATAAATTCGTTGTTTAATTAATTTTTACCTCAGTCTTTTATGCTTTCACAAAACCAATTACTGTATGCTTAACAAAGGAAACAATGAAATTACCCTTGTAAGAGGATTTTGTCTCTGTGAGCTGCAGTATCTTAGTTTCTGTCAGTAGATTTAATTACAGATAGCTAAATTCTAAATGAGTCCAGCTTCTCTGTCCTAAACTTGGATGTGTCTCGAAGTTCACAAACCCGGATTGATTTTAAATTCAAGTTCTGATTAACACTGATAGATCAGAGCCCAACACCTATCCCTAGCTGGAAGTGGGAAATAATCAGCCTTGATTTTATTACAGGACTACCTATAAATCAAAATTTGAATTACTCGATAATGGTAGTCATTGATAAACTTAGTAAAGCAACTCATTTTATACCTGTAAAAACTACTTACAAGGCTGTTAATATTGCTGATATTTTCCTGAAACAATTTTTTTTCGTTTACATAGGATACCAAAAGTAATAATTTCAGATAGAGACCCTAAGTTTACGGGCAATTTCTGGAAGTCTTTGTTTAAAGGACTGGATACTACTTTAAATTTCAGTACCTCTTTTCATCCTCAGACGGATGGACAGATTGAAAGAGTGAATCAAGTATTGGAAGATATGCTCAGAATGTATGTTAAGGACAACCAGGTAAATGGGAAGATTACTTACACTTGGTAGAGTTTGCTTACAACAATCACTACCAAGCTTCAGCAAGATACAGTCCATTTGAAATTTTGTATGGCAGGAAGTGCAATACCCCATATCATGGAGTAATCCAGTTGATAGGTTAGTATTAGGACCTGAACTATTAAAAGAGATGAAGTTAATCATAAGACAAGTGCAAGGTAACTTTAAAGTTGTGCAAGACTGACATAAAATTCAAGCAGATCTTAAACAAACTCAAAAGGAGTTACAGGTTGGTGAACATGTCTTTATTAAGGTAAGGCCTAAAAAGAGTTCTCTAAGATTAGGAAGTTGTGCTAAGTTAGCACCCCGATATTGCAGACCTTTTGAGATACTGTCCAGAACAGGACATGTGGCATATCAATTGGCTTTACCGCCAAATTTGAAGGTTCATAATGTTTTTCATATTTATGTGTTAAAAAACTATGTGCATGATGCTACTCATGTTATAAACTGGAATGATGTGCAGGTGGAACCCGAAGGAGATTTTCTGGTGGAACCGGATTGTATTCTCGAAAGGAGGGAGATCTTGCTTCGGAATCGCACCATTGGTTAGGTGAAGGTGCAATGGAAGCACCTTAGTCCATAAGAAGCCACCTGAGAATTGGAGAGTCATATGCGGGATGCATATCCAATTCTTTTCTAGGGCAATTCTGAAGACGAAGAATAAATAACATCGAGGATGATGTTATAATTTAAGGGGGTGTGTATGTCACATACCCCAATTTGCAAAACATTTTATGTTTTAAGAAACCTTATGTTATATTTTATTATAAAGTTTGTAATTAATGGCCAAGTGGGGTCAAGGATAATTGAATGTTATTGCTGAATATTTTATTAATAAAGAAATGAAAGATGAGACAACATCTTAGGGAAGCTGTTAAATGAGTGTTTTATTGGTCACTTGATAGAGTAGGCTGGGTTGAGAGCAGATTGACGCTTGGTAGCATCCTCAAACTACTTCTAACTATTGCAGATGGCAACTTCCCTATTTTTGTGGTCATGTTCCCCAAGAAAGTGGAACAAGAGCAGGTGGCTCATTAAGTGAAAACTGACCCAAAATACCTGGGCATGCTAATAAAACTTTCCATTGAAGACAGTTGAGGCTGCTCATTCTGGAATTGTGAACATTCTAGGTGAATGAAGTGCACAAGAAAATTCGATGGAGGGGACTAGCTGAAGTATGTTTTGAGTGGAAAGTGCTGAAGACCTGAACTAGTGCAGCTATTCTAAGCTGAGTTCATACTGCTGCATGCAGAACTGATTGATTGTTAAACACTCAGTAGAGTTGTTGATGATTACTAAACTACATCTCTCACCCAGTACTTCTACTAGGTGGACCAAGATACAAGCTTGGGGGTCCTGAGATTTGCAGTCCAGCTTTTCCCCAGGAGTTGGTTGGGAGGAACATGTTCCTTAAGTTGTTGTCACCTCATCTACATTTCTAGGTTCTACTTGATTTATCTAGCTTACTAATTGTTAATTGCTATCTGGAAGGTTTGAGTTTAAGCAACGATATGTTATGATTCTGTTATGTTGCTACTAGGGTTAGTTAAAATAAATACTTTTACTTTGAAAAGATAATTAAATGCTGGATTAGATAGTTTAGGGTAAATGATTAGAAGAATTTCTAGTTTTTATTGATAGAAAAAAAATAGCTAACTGTATTTTTACACACCTTTTATAAAGGTAGTACTCTAGTACAGTAGGTTAGATTAACTTTAGATAAAGAATCAAATGAAGTATGCATGAATGTGATCTATTACCTTCTACATGTTTCATAAGAGTAGTTTATATGTATGTTTTTCCTTTCTATCTTAGATGTTTTTAATTAGACAGAGTACTTTGAATAACATAAACATATTTGTCTTAGGAAAGATTTAAAAGTATAAAATTTACTTAGTCTATGTATATCATTACATAGTAGATATAATATATCACAGTAAACTTATTACTATAGTAATTACAGACTATAAAAACATAAATTAAATAAGCAGGTTAACTAAATAAACGGTAAAATAGGGCTAAAAGTTTATTAAGATAACTTCATCATTAAACTGAGTAAAATGAAACTAAAATAACATTATAATCCAATACTAATTAAGTATTTTAAACTAAGAGAAATTATGATTTATAAATAAAACCTGTTTAAAAGAACTGTAAAAATATAAATAACATTACCACCCCTTTTTCTAACAAAGGGGTTATTCATTTCACTCCTAAACAAATCAAAGCTTATATACTTCGTTTATATAACCATAAGCATCAAATAAATGAATATATAAAATTTTAAAACATTATCCAATTGAAACAGTATTAAAATTTAAAATTTGTATGATATATAAATTGAGAGAAAATAAGTAAAGGACCTTTTAAATAAGCAAACCTAGGAAATACAGTAAAGTCTTAGTTTATTTATTCAACTATTCTTCAATCTATTTGCTGAGTATTAACTTACTGGCAGTAAAAATCCAGTTCTGTCATAGAAATCAACTGGCTAAACTTTTATTTATCTTTTAATCAAAATTAAACAACTAGGAACAACAACATAATAATCTTCTTAAAGATATTTCTTTAACTATCTATTCAATAAAACCAATATCAACTTACAGTAACAATATTTCCATGTAAGATAAATTTAAAAGAATTTGAAAATTAAACCAACACAGATTAACATTACAGCTTGCCACCTTCTTTTAAAACCACAAAATATTTATATTATCAAAATATAAGTACAAATAGTAAGCTTCAAGCTTATGTAAAATAGAAATAGCATCTAAACCCTAGTACCACTGAATCATATCAGTTGCGGCCCTATGGCCTTTTACGAATAGAGTCACGGCTTAAAAGCCTGTATAAAATAACATAACTGTAAACAAAACTATGACTGAGAAGGCCTTTAATTTCTCAAGTCTCGGCCATGAAATCCCCAAGTTTCCATTACGAAACAACCGCTAAGGGCTTTAAATAATCTAAACAACATATTAAAGTATCGGTCACATGGCCTTCCAAATTATTTTACAACATAGTGTATCCATGGCCGAGCGGAAAACCAGAAACCCAATGAACTGCATCAACTAAAAATAAACACCATACACCACTGTAGGAGGAGCCTCAACGAAACCAAGGCTTACCAGAAGAAACGCTAACGTGGAGCCCCTTCTTGTGGTATCTTTCAAACTCAAGATTTTTCGGAATGAAGCCTACAAAAGTGATGTACAACAAATTGTTAAACCCCTTGTCAGTAGCAAAAATATTAAACCTTAACACTTCAAGAATGGACAAAAACTGAAAGAATTCATACCTATATTTATTTATTTGCCTTTGCTGTGAAGAAGACGATTTAGTCAAATCCTAGCCACCATTAAAAGTGAAATGAGCTTCAAGGAAGGACTGTGAGAAGAGAACACAATGCACAGTGCTCAAGTTTGAAACCCAAATCCATGATGAGGCAAAGGTCAAAACCACATCAGAAAACAAGCAGTAAAACAAGAGAACCCGATACTCTCTAATAACACTCCTTTTAACAGTAAAAAACCATGCTCACTCTTTCAAAGCAATGCTCATCGCTCAGTGTATGGATAGTAGCACTTGCAGAGGTAAGGTAATGACAAGAGAATCGTTTTACAGATCTTGGTAATGGCGACAAAAGGGGTTCTTCCACAGAACAAAAGATAGTGTCCAAATGCACCTCTACAAGCATAATAAGAACGACTATTGGCAAGGTAGCTTACACAATGGAGTGACAGTCAGGCCATGCGGCCATGATCCTGCGGCTCCTCACACCCTAGCAAAGACAAGACAATGTGACTTTTTAGGGGTTTGTATAGTTATATACTGCATCGAAAGTCAACAAAACCTAATCATCGAGCTTCGACCACGTGGCAGCCCAATTATTTGAGCAGTGTGGGTTTTGGGTTATAGTTTGAAAACCCTTGGAGTAGCCTGCAAACAATAAGTGTATGATCATTAAAAACTATGTTATAACCTTATTATAATTATCCTTATCCTTCATCATGGTTTATATGCATTGTTGGATCCCTAAGAAATAACGAAGGAAGGTAGTAATTATACTAGGGTCTATAGTATGATTTATAATCTTTGCAATGGTTTAAGAAAAACATATGTAAGAAACTCTTCAATGATAATTGCATAATAAAATACCTTGTAGCAAATTTAGAAAAATATAACAATTAAAATCAATTATATGTATATACTTGCAACTAGGGAAAGATGCATAGCTAGAACGTTCGCTTCCCCACTTCATTTATTGACCCAAATAATAGATGCATGTGCCAGGCATGAAATATTTTCCTTGATGGACGTTTTTTCTAGTTATAACCAAATCCAGATCCGCAAATAATATCAATATAAAACTGATTTTACAACCCCTTGGGGCACTTTTGTGTATCATGTCATGCCGTTTGGCCTTAAAAATACTAGAGCCACTTTTCAGTGAGCCATGACCTTTTAATTCCATGACCTCATTCACATTATCTTTGTATATTTGGATGACCTCACGACTCGATATCAAAAGCGTTTCCAACATTTAGATGACTTACATTAAGTATTCCTTTGATGTCGCAAATATAATGTCCATCTGAACCCCCTCAAGTGTGTGTTATGCATCCCAACTAGCTGCTCATTAGGATCCATCGTGTCCCAGAACGAGATTACAATGGATCCCTTGAAGGTTAAAGCCATTCTGAATCTTCCCACTCCATGTACTCTGTGCCAATTGCAGAGCCTTCAAGGCAAGGCCAATTTTCTTCGTTGATTTTTTCTAGACTATGCAACAAAAGTCCATGGATTCTTACACTTGGTTCGTACCAACATTCCTTTTGCATGGGATGAGCAAGCGTAAGCCGCTTTTGATGCATTGAAACAAGCTCTGACTTTCGCTCCCTTGTTGTCTCCTCCCGACTTCAGCAAGGAGTTTATCCTCTATGTATTGACATTTGAAAATTCCATTGCTGGAGTCTTAATCCAAGAAGACGATGCTCATCAAGAGAATGTGATCTATTATGTGAGTCAAAAACTTTCCGGACCACCATTACATTACTCCCACGAAGAGAAAATGGCCCTAGCCATCGTCTTTTTGGTGCAGAATCTACATCATTACATTCTCATGAGTTGAACTCGAGTTGTGGCCAATTCCAACCCCATTTACTATCTCTTGAGTTGATGCCTTGTTCAAGGTCATGTTGCCAAGTGGATTGTTGTTCTCCAAGAGTATGAGTTGGAATTTGTCACACCCAAAAGCACCAAAGATTTTGCGTTAGCTTCCTTGATGGCAGACTTTCCACTATCGTCTACGTCGTCTCCTATCACACTCAATCTCCCCGATGAACTCTTATTCATCATCTCTACGGATAACTCATGGTATGGGGGCATCCTCCTTTACTTGCGCACCCAAAAATTTGGGCCCCATTTAAGCCACGAATATCGTCATTGCATTCGGCATCAAGCTACTCAATATCTCCTTATCGACGATGTCTTGTACCCCCGTAGTGTAGACACAATACTACATCGTTGCCTCACCCATGATGATTCGAATAAGTCCTAAATGACTATCATAGTGGAGCCTATGGTTGACACCTCTCTGGTTTGTCTACCGCCCAAAATAATCTTCGCGCTGGTTATTTATAGTCCACTGTCTTTGTTGATTGAGTTCATGCAATTAAACACTGCCATAATTGATAACTCTTTGCCCCAAAGTCAAGGACACCTCCTACACCGCTACATCATGTTGTCACAGTTGGTCCCTTCTGTAAGTGGGCGATCGACTTCATGATTTGTAACCTTCCTTTGGCCGGCAACCATAAATACATCATTGTGGTCGTTGATTACTTCACAAAGTGGGATGAAGCCATGCTAACCTTCAATTGTAATGTTGGAACTGCGACACTCTTCTTTTTTAACCATGTTATCTCTCATTTCAGTGTCCCCCTCTAGCTAGTCTCAGGCCACGATTCTCACTTCAAGGACGTTGTTTGGACAAAGTTCTCCACTATGTTGAAATTTGAACACCAGCATTCCTCTACTTATCACCCTTAGGGAAATGGCTAAGTTGAGGTTGTCAACAAGATCCTAAAAACCATGCTCCAACGAATGGTGGACAGACACAAGACCAATTGGCACCACTTTCTCTTTTCTTCCCTCTGGGCCTACTGAACATCGACTAAAACTACCACCAATTTTACCCCATTCCATTTAGTCCTTGGTGTGGATTCAGTTCTTCCCATTAAATTCTAGATTTTGTCACTCTGCCTTGTCATTGAGCTTCTACCTGATACTTCATTGCTGGAAAAATACCTACTTATACTTGAACAAACCAATAAGGACCATCGCGCCACTTTCCAAATGATCAAAGCGTTTAAGACCTGGTCGAAGACCCATTATGACTCCCACATCCACCCACCCATCTTTAACAAGGGGGGCCTGGTCCTTGTCTTTGATCAATTAAATGATAAGACTAGAAAAGGGAAGCTCGAATCCATGTGGTATGTCTCGTAGGTCATCCATCGTTGTCTCTGCAAGGGTGGATACCTAACAGGATAATATACTTGGAAAAGGAAAAGGAAGCTCAGAAAGCATATAAGCCTTACTACAAGAGAAGAGAGGATAACAATCAATCCAAACCTCCTCCACACAGTCCTGCATCAATGAACTTAACGGAGGTAGGTATGGATAACTTTTGCACTTTTCACCAGCAGCCCCATTCTGGAAAAAATTGTCCTCAATGGATAAATTCAATGACATTAGTAATGGATTAGCTGTTGGATTTCAAACTAATAGAGGCCGATGATGAGGGAGAAAAGGGTGGTAAATCTACAAAACAACAAGAGGATGATGCTTTGGTGTTATGGGATTATGTCTCGCTTTTTGATACAGAAGAAGATTCACTGAACCAAGAGGAAAACTCAGAAACAAACGTGACAATGAGGAGTCAAGGTTCGTTGAATAAATACAATTCAATACTCCCAAAGATCAAGAAATTGCAAGAGAATGTAAAGAAACTACAGAAGAACAACACAAATGATAAAATTCATGAACTTACCATTAGTAGTCAAGATCAGAAACAAGTTGACATGCTTGCTAAGCCTACTGAGGAAAAGCTTGATAATGAAAAAACAAATCTGACAGAACATAAGATGGAATATGAAATTGTCGAGGATATAAAAAAGGTAAAGGAAAATAGTTCATTATTTGAGATGTGCAATGTGCCTCAACAAAATAAAAATTTGTTAAAAGCACTCGAAGTACTAGAGGAAGAACTCCCAACTAACAACCAATCGGTGGAAGAAATTATTGAAGCAAGTGTGGGAGGTAAAGCTAGGGTTAAAACCCCACCATTCCTCTTGACTTTTGATATTTTAAACCATAATGTGCACAATTGCTTAGTAGAATCAGGGTCAGCAGTCAATGTTATGCCATTATCAGTATGCCAAAGGATCAATGGACAACCTAAACCAACTATCTGGCAAGTTACTCAGCTTGACATGACCAATGTAAAAGTAGTTGGGGAAATGGAAGATGTCCTGATTTGCTTATCTGCAAATAAAAAGGTATGCCAATATATTGATATTGTAGTGGCAGATATCCCTGATGTTTATGGACTTATTGTAAATTGAGACTGGTCAGCAAGGTTAAAAGGATATTTTTGCATCAGATTGGTCATAGTTGTGGTTGCCTCATAAGGGAAGCCCAAATTAGATTAAAATATTAAGAGAGTCCTACATGAAACACAATGTCACACAATTGGAAGAGAAAAATGAATCAGTGAATTTTGTATTGGGAAATTATCTAATTGAACTTGAACCGGGAAACTTTGCATCAAAAGAAGCCAACAACACATCAAGCGCCCAACCCGATCTCCTTCAATGTTCACGGGCTGATGAGATTGATTGTAAAATAGTAGATGTAGTTTTTGTTTCAAGAACAGTAGAATTAGATAATGGTTAGGTCTATCTCATTTTGTGGTCAAGCCCCTTATTTTACAAGTTGCCAGATTTATAGGGGTGGGTAGAGGACTGACCAGCTAGTGGTTTAGTTCTCAATTTTTTTTTTTCATTGACTGTCTTGTACATAAATAAATTGATTTGGTTGTTTATTTTTGGTTTACTTTATTTTAGTTTGCTTTTAGTTAAATTTTGTTTGATTTCAATAAAAAGAAGCAAGCTTTTGGTTGCATGGAGAGCATCAAAATTCAGGATTAATTAAATCCTTGATTATAAGACTGTGTACTTTTGTTCTATCTAAAAGAATTTCTTCTAATTTAAATAGTTTTCTTAAATGGTGGTGAACACATTGAAGTCCTACTTAATCCCTATAAAATAAATCAAGATCAAAATGTCTAGAATACTATTTCGAGGCTCCATCCATCTCACAATTAAAAATGTCCTAGGGGGTGACATCAAAAGACCCACGAAAATGAAGCAAGGTAAACAGTATATTATATATAAATGATCCCATGCCAAGAATTGAAAGCCAAAAGGCTAACAAGAGTCAAAACTCCTAAGAAAGCAATATGTATCAAAACAAAGTACTGAATCATATGAGTACATGATTGCCAAAAGTTCTTCTCCGTCCGTGAGATGAAAATTAAATACATCTCTCACATAAAAGGACACTATGGATAGAGGATCCTGAATAAAAAATTCAGAAAGAAAGGCATGAGGAGGACTCAAAAGGACAAAAAAGTCCAAAAGCACAAAAAATGTGTAAAATGGCATGGGAATGAGGAACAAATGAATATTTCTGTTTACCATATGTTACAATCCTGTGGTGTCTGAGCTGGAAGCTACCCAAAGATAGAGGTAAAATGAAACTCATCTTCCTGGCCTCAGAAGAGTTATCTTGACTTTGAGATCTCGGTTCCCATTTTCCTAAATTGGACTATCATCAATGATTAAAAGTACATATATTTGCCATTTGGGAAATCCAAACATCTAGAAGAATTCAACATGTTGGTTTTATTATTAAACAGTTTGTTACTTAAGGAAGAAATTGTCTAGAAATCTGGGTTCACCAGGTAGTCGCCAATTGTTGTAGCTGCAACGTTTTCCCAAATTTTTTAAAATTTTGGACCCTCCTTTTAAATTTTATCTTGCCCGGATCTATTTTGGATTGCTGAACTTTGTTGTTCCTTTGCTAATCTTTGAGGTTAAATTGAGTTAAATTGTTGAATGACTATCTTTATCTGCTGATGTTGATGACTTGAATTTGATATTTTGACTTATGGATGATTTCCTTTTCGTTGTCGGAAGCTTATCAAACATTGAATCAGGGCTGTAGTCATCTACGCAGCCACCGTTGCGAAAGCTTACTGATGAATGGCCCGATCCAAAGCCTTGTTTTTCACCGACACGTTTTTTGTTTTATATTCATATAGACGTTGTTCGTCTCATCATCATCGGAGCATAAGTCCTTTGTGTGGCCGCCGTTTCGGATGGCATATTACAAGCGCTCCAACAGAAGCCCTTATTTTTTGTCGATCCCGTGGGGTTTTTGATTTTGAGCTTTTCGCTATCGAAATTGTGTAGGACAGTTGATCGGGGGATTAGTCTACGGTTTTGATCGCCGATGTTCTTGTTTGTCGTGAAGTCCGTAGTCTTTTTGATTCTCGCCATTACGGCTTTGGAGCAGACTAACCATCCCATAGTGTAGTTTTTATTTTCGTCGATGTTTTTGGTTGCTGTGGAGTTTGTAGTCTATTTGAATCCCACCATTGCGACTCCGGAGCAGACTAACCATCCGACATGTAGTTTTTCTTTTTGCCGATGTTTCACCTGATTTTCGTCGATGGTTTGTTCTATTTTTCTCCGATAAGGACTAGTCTGCATAACCTTTAGTCCATATAGCTTTTGCCATTGCAGCTCCTCTTTCAACTAACCATCCAATGCTATAGTTGTTTCGATGTCTGATGCCGCAGTCTCTAATGTTTATTTCGCCAGCGTTTTATTTGGCAGTGGAACCCATACTTTGTCCGTCGCCCGTTGTTGCGGCTCCCTAATGATTTAACCGCCCGATGCCTTAGCTGTTATGCTCACCGATGCCTTGGTTTTTCAACTTTTACTGTGTGAAGTTTTGTTTTTTGCTATCGGGCTGGTTTTGACTATTGATCGGGGGGGTTACTCCTATGCATTGCTGACATAGTGGCAACATTGAGACATTGGTTGCCGATACCTAGCCCTCCAAGCTTCTAATTTCCGATGCGTGGATGACAGCGTTTAATGTCTTATTTCGCCGACATTTTATGTTGATCCGGGATCCTTAGTATATAAGGTTTCCGACGTTGCGGCGGTTTAGTGAGCTAATCATCTGAATTACAGGGTCTCCGCCCGCCGATGGTAGTTGTCTTTTCGCCCGATGCTTAAGTGTTTCCCGCCGGTAGGAGTTTTCCCGCCTTTCTTGTGTGCTTTTACCCTATTTTTCAATGGCGATGACTTTGTCATTTTTCATGTTGCCATTGGAGGATGTTGAATTGGTCCAAATACGACCAAGATTGAGATGAGGAGTTTGATCTTTCGAGATCGTGATTCTAGTTGGACAGCGGGTTTAGAAAATTTTTCAGACTCAATTGTCAGATTTTTCTATGTATTATCATTTTTCTCTTCATGCATTAATATTTTTTCATTCTACAAGATGTATGTGTTAATACAGTTTGAGTTATTTTGTCGAATGCTAAGTGATCTAAGAATTGGTTGTTCATGACAGGGTGATGACTGCTGCAGAGAGGATATGTCTAGAAGACTAAGCAGAAAAAATAAGGTAGCAGGGAAGGAAGAGAAAGAAAATGAAGAAACGGAGGAGAAGAAATGAAGGGTTGAGATCTCAGATAGATCGATAGCAGCAAAGGCCCAGGCTTGGGAGGACATCGTCAGTTACCTAGTTGAACCTTTTTCATAAAAGTGCTTCTAAATCTTAGATTTGAAATGTAACGTTTGTATGAATCATGAGTACTCACAAAAGGCAAAGTTGTGAGATTAAACGGTTTGGGGAGCCCAAAGGTCACCCAGCGGGGCAACCCAAATGTTTTGTGGTTTTTGTATAAATATAGGAAAGTTAGAGGGAATACAGACTTTTCCCCAGTTAGACTTGTGAGAACATGTTGTAAGAGGAACTATTTCGTTTTGCAATAGATAATTACAATTTTCCTGTTGGAGAAAGCTTTGGTGGAATGTTCAAATGCTGTGCAATGGATGTTGTTGAAGGGGAACTATTTCATTTTCAGCTTTTGTCCATTAACTGTGAGATCGTTCTAACTTGTTGAACCTATGTTCTTGTATGAATGCTCTCTAGTTTATTTTATGGAATTTCCACTATGAGCAATAAATGCTTTTCATCAACAATGAGCTATCTTGTTGTTCATCTATCTATTCATGTTTATTTGTTTTGAAATAAAGAACAACTACCTGTGATTTTTCTTAATGAATGGATAGTAATACATTACTCATTAAATGATAATCTCACTCCATGGGGACAGTTTAGTTAGTTAGTTTTATTTTTCTTACTGTGTGTGATTTAGATGTGAGAGAGTTAAGACGAGAGGGAAGAACTTGCGCATCACATTGAGACCGCTCCTCGTATTCTCTATCAATTTTCATTTTAGAGAGGCACTTGCATCTCATATTTAAAACAAAAAAACTAAAAAGATACACAACGGACCGGGCCGTAACCAGTAAAACCCTTTATTTAGGTTACTTGACCTACAGTAGCCGGACTGCAAACCGGACGGATTCCCCATACCAAACAGTAATGGGCTAGTTGGGAACGTTTACTGGGGAGAATCCCTTGCTGTTGTCGCCTATGATTTTCCAGGCCTCAACAGGTTTTAGCGCTAGAAGGAGGGTCGCCAGTGCATGGCTGGCTGAGGAAACCCATTTCCTCGAAATTAATCCACTAGTGATAGTTTTGGAAGTAGTTCATTTCCCAATCCGATTCCTGAAGAGAAAGGTAAAGAACATTTGTATTCTATGGACAACGAAGTTGTTAATGATATGAGAAGACACACTAGGGATTATGTGAAGAAGATCAGAGGATTACCAATTATTCCTGATTTGCCCATAAGAGAGTATAAGAAAAAAGATCGTCCTGTATTGGAAGACTCAGTTTTGGTTGGAGATTTGGAAGAATTGGTAGAAACAACCTTACAGGAAGTTGTTCAGCCTTTGAATCAAGTGGGCCCAAACACACCTTGTTGTTCACCTGTTCATACTCCTATTCATTCACCACCTCACTCTCCACCTAGACTCATGGCAGGCGTAAACGCTAATCAGCCACCTAACCCACCAAATCCACCACCTGCTTGGAAAGCCAGATCACCTTTAAACCTAACACCTCCTTTGCATGACTTACCCTAGGCTTTTGAGAAGATGCTGCCTAAGTTTGACCCAAGTGAGAAGATTTTAGTAGATGACCATTTGCAAAGTTTCTACTTGGCCATAGAAGGATTAGGGCTGGAGAACACAAAGATGTAGTCTGCAGACTTTTTCCACATACCTTGAAAGGAGCAGCAGCCTCATGGTACTTTGGTTTGCCTGCAAACTCAATCCTAGACTGGGATACTTTTGAAAGGATATTTAGAAGCAAATATGCAGCCCAGAAGACTCATGCAACTCTCATGAAAGGATTGTGCGCTTTAAAGAAAGAAAGAAAAGAAAAGGTGCATAGTTTTACCCACAGGTTTGCTGCTTATCTTAAGAATTTCTCTACAGCTGATAAGCCCTCTGATAAAGTTCTGATTGAGTATTATACTTCAGCTTTGGGGCCTGACTTGGTCATTTTTGCAAAGGCCCAAGTTAAACCTATGTTATCGGAGACTTATGAAGAGGCTGAGAGAGTAGAGGCTGAAAAATAAAGCATATAAGATTATCCTGAGCAGTCAGGAGAGAAAACTTATGGGAAGAAAGCCTTATTACTGTCTAATACTAAAGAGGAGCAATCGCATGATTTTGAAGGAATGTTAAAAATGATGCAGAAACTTTCTAACAGGATAATAGACTTGGAAAAGGAAAAGGAAGCTCAGAAAACATATAAGCCTTACTACAAGAGAAGAGAGGATAACAATCAATCCAAACCTCCTCCACACAGTCCTGTATCAATGAACTTAATGGAGGTAGGTATGGATAACTTTTTCACTTTTCAACAGCAACCCCATTCTGAAAAAAATTGTCCTCAATGGATAAATTCAATGACATTAGTAATGAATCAGCTGTTGGATTCCAAACTAACAGAGGCTTATGATGAGGAAGAAAAGGGTGGTAAATCCACAAAACAACAAGAGGATGATGCTTTGGTGTTATGGGATTGTGTCTCTCTTTTTGATACAGAAGAAGATTCACTGAACCAAGAGGAAAACTCAGAAACAAATGTGACAATGAGGAGTCAAGATTTGTTGAATAAAGACAATTCAATACTCCCAAAGATCAAGAAATTGCAAGAGAATGTAAAGAAACTACAGAAGAAAAACACACATGATAAAATTCCTGAACTTACCATTAGCAGTCAAGATCCGAAACAAGTTGACATTCTTGCTAAGCCTACTGAAGAAAAGCTTGATAATGAAAAAACAAATCTCACAGAACATAAGATGGAATATGACATTGTCGAGGATATAAAAAAGGCAAAGGCAAATAGTTTATTATTTGAGATGTGCAATGTGCCTCAACAAAAGGAAAAGTTGTTAAAATCATTCGAAGTACAAGAGGAAGAACTCCCAACCAACAACCAACAGGTGGAAGAAATTATTGAAGCAAGTGTGGGAGGTAAAGCTAGGGTTAAAACCCCACCATTCCTCTTGACTTTTCAGATTTTAAACCATAATGTGCACAATTGCTTAGTAGTTTTAGGGTCAGTAGTCAATGTTATGCCATTATCAGTATGCCAAAGGATCAATGGACAACCTAAACCAACTACCTGGTAAGTTACTCAGCTTGACAGGACCAATGCAAAAGTAGTTGGGGAAATGGAAGATGTCCTGATTTGCTTATCTGCAAATAAAAAGGTATGCTAGTATATTGATATTGTAGTGGCAGATATCCCTGATGTCTATGGACTTGTTTTAAATCGAGATTGGAAGCAAGGTTAAAAGGATATTTTTGCATCAGATTGGTCACATTTATGGTTGCTTCATAAGGGAAGCCCAAATCAGATTAAAATATTAAGAGAGCCCTACATGAAACACAATGTCATGCAATTGGAAGAGAAAAATGAATCAGTGAATTCTGTATTGGGAAATTATCTAATTGAACTTGAACTGGGAAACTTCGCATCAGAAGAAGCCAACAACATATCAGACACCCAGCCCGATCTCCTTCAATGTTCACGGGCTGATGAGATTGATTGTAAAATAGTAGATGTGGTTTTTGTTTCAAGAACAACAATAGAATTAGATAATGGTTAGGTCTTTCTCATTTTGTGGTCAAGCCTACCCCCTTATTTTACAAGTTGCCAGATTTATAGGGGTGGGCAGAGGACTGACCAGTTAGTGGTTTAGTTCTCAATTTTTTTTTCTTGACTGTCTTGTACATAAATAAATTGATTTGGTTGTTTATTTTTGGTTTACTTTATTTCAGTTTGCTTTTAGTTAAATTTTGTTTGATTTCAATAAAAAGAAGCAAGCTTTTGGTTGCATGGAGAGCATCAGAATTCTGGATTAATTAAATCCTTGATTATAAGACTGTATACTTTTGTTCTATCTAAAATAATTTCTTCTAGTTTAAATAGTTTTCTTAAATGGACGTGAATACATTGAAGTCCTACTTAATCCCTATAAAATAACTCAAGATCAAAAGGTTTGGAATACTATTTCAAGGCTCCATCCATCTCACAATTAAAAATGTCCTAGGGGGTGACATTAAAAGACCCACGCAAAGGAAGCAGGGTAAACAATATATTATATATAAATGATCCCATGCCAAGAATTGAAAGCCAAAAGGCTAATAAGAGTAAAAAATCCTAAGAAAGCAATATGTATCAAAACAAAGTACTGAATCATATGACTACAGGATTGCCAAAAGTTCTTCTCCGTCCGTGAGCTGAAAATTAAATACATCTCTCACACAAAAGGACACTATGGATAGAGGATCCTAAATAAAAAATTCAGAAAGAAAGGCATGAGGAGGACTCAAAAGGACAAAAAGTCCAAAAGCACAAAAAAGGTGCAAAATGGCATGGGAATGAGGAACAAATGAATATTTTTGTTTACCATATGTTACGATCGTGTGGTGTACGAGCTAGAAGCTACCCGAAGACAGAGGTAAAATGAAACTCATCTTCCTCGCCTCAAAAGATTTATCTTGACTTTGAGATCTCGGTTCCCATTTTCCTAAATTGGACTATCATCAATGATTAAAAGTATATATATTTGCCATTTGGGAAATCCAAACATCTAGAAGAATTCAACATGCTGGTTTTATTATTAAACAGTCTGTTACTTAAGGAAGAAATTGTCTAGAGATCTGGGTTCACTAGGTAGTCGCCAATTGTTGCAGCTGCAACGTTTTCCCAATTTTTTTAAAATTTTGGACCCTCCTTTTAAACTTTGTCTTGCTTGGATCTGTTTTGGATTGCTGAACTTTGTTCTTCCTTTGCTAATATTTGAGGTTAAATTGAGTTAAATTGTTGAATGACTATCTTTATTTGCTGATGCTTGTTGGAATATAATCCGTCGGGATTATACGTTAGTGTAAATAGTGGGAATATGAAGAGACTCTCAGATGTGTGATCCCAAGAGTCATCTTAGATGTATAAATAAAGGCATTCTATGGAGAAATAATATGAATTTAGGAGTTATTATCTGACAGTGGTATCAGAGTTCCATAACTCCTGCCTGCAATCCTGGCAGTCTGCTTGCCAGACCTCCGTTTACCTTCTTCCATATCTATTTCAGGTTGCTTACCCATTGTCAGTCTGTCTCTGCGTGCGTTTCTCCTCTCCCAGTCTATGCACATTCATGTATGTGTTATTCTCCCAACCTGATACCTGCGCTGAGGAATGAAACGGTCCAAAGATGCTATGCTTCCTCCGTTTGCTGCATGGTTTTGACTGTTCATTGCAAGAAGGTGAACTGCGACCTCGATGAGAGGAACATATCCTAAGAGTTGTGACTTCGATTGATAATTGAAAGTTGCAACTAACAGAAAGACGCCTTGTTATTGAATGTTCATTGAAGACTGTGTTTGCTAGAAACCCTAACCTCGTGAAAACTTCGTGAAGCATCTGATCTCTGCATTGAGACTGCATAAAGGGTGGAAACCCTAATCCCGTGAACTGGTGTGTTGTGTGTGCTGCGTTTTGCGAGTGAGACTCCTCTGTGTTATGAAGAATCACGCCTTTTGATTTGCATGAAGATTGAACCTATGATATGCTGCTGCGATTTATTTGAATCTCGATGACTGAAGACCATTGGTGGAGACTCACGCTTTCATCAACTGCGTGGAGGTAAAATCTTGGTGTTGTATTTACTTATGACCGTTGGAAGTGCATAAAACCTAATTTATGCCCTAATTCTTGTGCGTGGAGTTTTCTAGGAAAGTCTGCAAATATTTTTCATATGTAGGATGGGTGCTACGTATTGAAGAGGCCTGTGACTTTTGTACTGAAGAATATAAGTCTGTAGTTGCTCATATAAAAATATTTGAAGTTTCATTTTGAACCTAAGGGTCTAACCATACTCGTTGTATAAAAAGACTGTTGTGACTTCCTTGTCCACATTACTATGTATTTGATGAGCTCATCGCTGCTAGTTCATGTGTTGGAGAATAAGTCTATGCCGTGCTTCTCTTTTTTGAAGCGAATTTCTCTATAGATTTGCTGCGAGTGTCATAAACTGCTCAGTTGAAGATTAAAGCTTTATTTTGAATATTTTTTCCATCAAAAAGACTGCTATTGAAACATGTGAAGATTGAGCTTGAGCTACGTTTTGAGCTGTTTGGACCATTGCTGTGACTGAAGTTGAAGACTGCCGAAAGAGTGTAAAAGTGTTGAGAACCTAGTCTGCTAAAATACATTGTATTAATATATCATTGCGTCTTTTCATAAGATGTTTTGAGTTGTTCATGTAATGGCACTCTAAAACAAATGATATAGAGCTATTGAATTATTTTGATAAGCTGCAAAATTATTCGTATAGGTTGCAGAATCATATTGTAATTTGTAAAGGAGCAGGAATCTAAACCTGCATCCCATATCTTTTTCCAAGTATTCTGTAAGTTGCGGATTCCATAGTGA
>LPNX010710934.1:168077-331120 GCA_001517045.1 Pseudotsuga menziesii
CTTAGAAGACTCAACCTGAAGGAAATGAAGCACCACCAGCTGATCAACCAGGACCATCACGGAAGATTCCTAAATGGGCCACAAAGACACTTGAAAGTGTCCATCCAGATGAAGTTGGAAAGACGGGAACGAGAAGTTCAAAAAGACATGAAGATGGAGGAGAAGCAGATAATTCAGGTGATGACATGGATGTATCATTTGATTGTGAATTTAATTTATCTGCTAACTTTGAACCAACTTCCTTTGAAGAAGCTTCTACTCGAGTTGAGTGGAAAGAAGCTATGCAAAATGAGTATGATGCACTCATGAAGAATGGAACTTGGAAGCTGGTTGACCCTCCAGTTGGAACCAAACTAATTGGCTGCAAAGTGGGTGTACAAGAACAAATACAAATCAGATGGCTCACTTGACAAGCACAGAGCGAGGCTTGTAGCAAAAGGCTATGCACAGAAGGAAGGAATTGACTATGAAGAAACGTTTTCTCCTACAAAAAAATGGGCTACCATCTGTACCTTACTCTCTTTAGCTGCTCAGAATGGGTGGAAATTTCATCAGATGGATGTGAAGACTGCTTTCTTGAATGGAGACTTGAAAGAGAATGTCTTCATGTCTCAGCCAGGAGGTTTTGTTGTGAAAGGAAAAGAACAAAAGGTATGCAAGCTTGTCAAATCCTTGTATGGCCTAAAACAAGCGCCTCGCGCATGGTATGAAAAATTAACCGAGCATCTTTTGAAGTTAAATTTTGAACATTTTGATCTTGATGATGCAACACTATTTATAAAGAAAGTTGGAAGATCTGTTGTGTATCTTGTGGTGTACGTAGATGATCTTTTGATGACAGGGAACAACGAGAGCTATATAGCATCCATAAAGAAAGATTTGAAAAAGATCTTTGAAATGACAGATATGGGACATCTCCACTATTACTTAGGAATTGAAGTCACTCAACATCCTAAGTACATATTCCTATCTCAGAAAAAATATGTTGGAGAACTACTAGACAAATTTTTCATGACAGAATGCAACCCTATCCCTACTCCAATGGAACAGAAAATGAAGCTCACATCAAGTGAAGGAAAAGAATTTGAGGATGCGACCAAGTGTCGACAACTTGTAGGAAGACTTATCTACCTTACAACAACTAGACCAGATATTTCTTATGTTGTTGGCATACTTTCAAGGTTCATGCATAAACCTTGTGAAGGACACTGGTCAGCTGCAAAAAGAGTTCTAAGATACTTGAAGGGGACTCAAGACGTTGGACTCAAGTACTCTAAGGTGGATGACTTCAAACTTATTGGGTACTCAGACTCAGATTTTGATGGCGATAAGGAGACAGGAGTATCAACTTCTGGATACACTATGAGTCTTGGATCAGCAGCTGTCTCATGGAGATCACGAAAACAGTCAGTTCCGGCAGATTCAACAACAGAAGCAGAATATGTGGCTGCAGCTGAAGCAACGAAATAAATAGTATGGCTCAGGAAGATACTTGAAGATTTGTAAGAAAAACAAGAGAATTCCACTCCATTATTGATCGACAATACTTCTGCAATCAAGCTGGCTAATAATCCTAGATTCCATGATCGAACCAAACACATCAACACAAAGTATCATTTGATTCGACATCATGTAGAGGCCAAGACAGTCCATCTTCGACATTGTTCCACAAATGATCAAGTTGCAGACGTCTTCACCAAAGCGCTTGGACGAGAAAAGTTTGAAAGATTCAGAAACATGCTCGGACTTACTAACACCCCTTCGGATTAAGGGGGGATTGTTGGAATATAATCCGTCGGGATTATACATGAGTGTAAATAGTAGGAATATGAAGAGACTCTCGGATGTGTGATCCCAAGAGTCATCTTAGATGTATAGATAAAGGCATTCTATGGAGAAATAATATGAATTCGGGAGTTATTATCTGACAATGCTGATGACTTGAATTTGATATTTTGACTTATGGATGATTTCCTTTCGTTGTCAGAAGCTTATCAAACTGTGAATCGGGGCCGTAGTCATCTACACAGCTGCCATTGCGGAAGCTTACTCATGAATGGCCCGATACAAAGCCTTGTTTTTCGCTGATGCATTTTTTGTTTTATATTCATATCAGCGTTGTTCGTCTCATCACTGTCGGAGCATAAGTCCTTTGTGTGGCTGCCATTTCGGATGGCAGATTACAAGCGCTCCGACGGAAGCCCTTATTTTTTGTCGATCCGGCGGTGTTTTTGATTTTACGCTTTTCGCTATCAGAACTGTGTAGGATAGTTGATCGGGGGATTAGTCTGTGGTTCTGATTGCCGATGTTCTCATTTGTCATGGAGTCCGTAGTCTTTTTGATTCCCGCCATTGCGGCTCCGGAGCAGACTAACCATACGACAATGTAGTTTTTATTTTCGCCGATGTTTTTGGTTGCTGCGGAGTTTGTAGTCTATTTGAATCCCGCCATTGCGGCTCCGGAGCGGACTAACCATCCGACATGTAGTTTTTCTTTTCGTTGATGTTTCACCTTATTTTCGCCAATGGTTGGTTCTATTTTTCTCCGATAAGGACTGGTTTGTGGAACGTTTAGTCCATATAACTTTCGCCGTTGTGACTCCTCTTTCAACTAACCATTCGATGCTATAGTCATTCCGATGTCTGATGCTACAGTCTCTAATGTTTATTTCACTGATGTTTTATTTGGCCGCGAAACCCATACTTTGTTCGTCGCCCGCTATTGTGGCTCCCTAATGATTTAACCGCCCGATGCCTTAGCTGTTCTGCTCGTTGATGCCTTGGTTTTTCAACTTTTACTTTGCAAATTTTTGTTTTTCGCTATCGAACTGGTTTTGACTATTGATCGGGGAGTTACTCCTATGCGTTGTCGACATGGTGGCAGCATTAAGACTTTGGTCCCCGATACCTACCCCTCCAAGCTTCCGATTTCCGATGTGTGGATGACAGCGTTTAATGTCTTATTTCACCAATGTTTTATGTTGACTCGGGATCCTTAGTCTATAAGGTTTCCGCCATTGCAGCGGTTTAGTGACCTAACCATCCAAATTACAGGGTCTCTGCCCACCGATGGTAGTTGTGTTTTCACTCGATGCTTAAGTGTTTCCTGCTGGTAGGAGTTTTCCCACCTTTCCTGTGTGCTTTTACCCTATTTTTCGATGGCGGTGACTTTGTCATTTTTCATGCTGCCATTGGAGGATGTCGAATTGGTCCAAATACGGCCGAGATTGAGATGAGGAGTTTGATCTTTCGAGATCGTGATTCTAGTTGGACAACGGGTTTAGAAAAAATTTCAGACTCAGTTGTCATATTTTTCTTTGTATTATCATTTTTCTCTTCATGCATTAATATTTTTTCATTCTACAAGATGTATGTGTTAATATAGTTTGAGTTATTTTGTCGAACGCTAAGTGATCTAAGAACTGGTTGTTAATGACAGGGTGATGACTGCTGCAGAGAGGATATGTCTAGAAGACTAAGCAGAAAAAATGAGGCAGCAGGGAAGGAAGAGAAAGAAAATGAAGAAACGAAGGAGAAGAAATGAAGGGTTGAGATCTCAGACAGATCGATAGCAGCAAAGGACCAGGCTTGGGAGGACTTTGTCAGTTACCTAGCTGGTACTTTTTCATAAAAGTTCTTCTAAATCTTAGATTTGAAATGTAACGTTTGTATGAATCATGAGTACTCAAAAAAGACAAATTTGTGAGATTAAACGGTTTGGGGAGCCCAAAGGTCACTCGGCGGGGCAACCCAAAGGTTTTGTGGTTTTTGTATAAATATAGGAAAGTTAGAGGGAATACAGACTTTTTCCCAGTTAGACTTGTGAGAACATGTTGTATGAGGAACTATTTCGTTTTGCAATAGATAATTACAATTTTTCCTATTGGAGAAATCTTTGGTGGAACGTTCAAATGTTGTGCAATGGATGTTGTTGAAGGGGAACTATTTCGTTTTCAGCTTTTGTCCATTAACTGTGAGATCGTTCTAACTTGCTGAACCTATGTTCTTGTATGAATGCTCTCTAGTTTATTTTATGGAATTTCCACTATGAGTAATGAATGCTTTTCATCAACAATGAGCTATCTTGTTGTTCATCTATCTGTTCATGTTTATGTGTTTTGAAATAAAGAACAACCACCTGTGATTTTTCTTTTTGCATGAATAGTAATACATTACTCATTAAATGACAATCTCGCTCCCTGGGGACAGTTTAGTTAGTTAGTTTTATTTTTCTTGCTGTGTGTGATTTAGATGCGAGAGAGTTAAGATGAGAGGCAAGAACCTATGCATCACATTGTGACCGCTCCTCATATTCTTTATCAATCTGCATTTTAGATAGGCATTTGCATATCATACTTAAAACTAAAAAACTAAAAAGATACACGGTGGACCGAGCCGTAACCGGTAAAACCCTTTATTTTGGTTACTTGACCTACGGTAGCCGGACCGCAAACCAGACGGATTCCCCATACTGGGGAATGAGTGAAAGGTTGGGGTGAGTCATGGAGGGTTTTTTCTGCACCACTTGGGTGGAGGATAGGTGCCCTTTGGTGAGGTAGTGCTATGGGTCATAGTGTGGCTAAATTAAAAAGACAATAGGTGAAGTCAACCACCATGGAATGATGACCCCATCTCAAGGGTGTCCCCTATCAAATATATATAAGGATTGGCAAAGAGCCTAACAGTTGAGAGGAAATTCCTTTAACCATAGTTGGTTTGGAGGAGATTTTGAAAAGATAAGTGTTTAATTGTGTAATGCAATGCTTAATTTCTATTATATTTGCTTCATTGAATGTATACTTATGCATGGTTAATTTGAGCATGTTTGCTTGTTAATGGCATAAATACATCACATAATTTATTATGATAATTGGTTATGTTGTCTACTATGCATTCATTTTGTTTCCTTTATAATTTATGGTTTCATATCAGGCATATATATTATTTAAGATTGGTACCAGGCATATGGATTATCATGTGTATTATAGCTTGGTATCAAAGCACCCCATCATATCCATAGTGTCACAAATGTGGTTGGGTGTGTGACAACTTAGTATCAGAGCACACCCATCATCTCCATGGTGTTACAAAGGTGGTTGGGTTCATGACAAATAAAATGGTGAACAATAAACAATCACTCATGGACGAATTATGCATCATCCCCCCAATCATGTTTAATTGGGTGGGCATAGATAATGGAAATGGATGTCACAAATGATGACATAAGTATGAAGGTACAAGCTAAAGGTGGTAATGATGCCAAATAACCTAAGTAAGAAACACTCCAACATGGCTAGCTCCAAGTGACTGCAAAATAATGTCAATCACATTATGGAGATAAATGTTCAGTGCCACTCTAATACTATATGCATGAGTGGCACACAATCCACTACTCGAATGTGTTGAATGAGAGGTACCATAAATAAAGGCCATCATGGACAATAATCCTTGATATGGTTCTTGACAAACAAGGCCATGTTAGGTACCTATGTACAGATAAGGAATCATAGCATATTTATTCATCCCATGAGAAAACCGACAATATCAAAGAAGCCCAACAAGGGTGGCATGCAACCACTAATTGAAAAGGGAGCATAATGATCTTTGCATTTCCTTAAACAAAATGAAAAGTGAAGGCTCAAGTGAAGGGTTATGGAAAAAAATGTTTCCTATTACAATAATTACAATAATTTGTCCAAAAATCTATGAAGCATAGGATCACCAGCCTGCATGAATTCAAATTAGAAGAGAATGCTGTAGAAGAGAGAGAAGAATTTCACATATACTGTTCAATTAATCAAGACAAAATTGCACACACATGGAGACAAAATTGGAACAATATGATTATATTCATGAATCAATAAAAAATATGGAATACACTGGTTGTACATGTAGGAGAATTTGAATGCCTAAGATAGGGTTCGAGTCTACTAACTCAGACCGACTCCAGAGTTAACTCAATGTGTAAAAATCACCACTAGATCTCACTAATGCAACTCTGTATAACTAACTTAGTCTACAATCAGTTAATTGATGATAGTAGGGGAGAAAAGGCACCCACATTCCCCTTAATCATGCAAGTTGGTTATAGGATAATTGATTGTGATCTAATTGATAGTAATTGGAACATAAGTGAATGTGACTGATTACCTACAAAGGTTAATTGAAGGATACTGCTGGTGGCACCCAGAGTGTGTTCCTAAATTATAGGGATTTATCCCTAGGGCACCTAAACTAATGCAACCAGGTACAATAAGTGGCATATGTACCCTAGGTGTGTTCCCCATGCACTAGTGGAGTGATGAAGACCTCCTAATCTAGGAAAATAGTCAAATAGACTATATGGTTAAAGGGATGATTAATAATAATCCCAACACCCCCCCTTAATCATGACTTTGGACAACCTAGGCCCTAGAAACTAAGACCAAAGGTCACCCATACAATCTAAATGCAAAAAATAATAATGACTTAATAAAATCAAGGAAATGGGGAAAAACCCACCCCTTAAAATAAGCAGGAAAATTAGGATCAAGCTTTCATATCAAGAGAAAATTTCTTCTTGAATTAAAACTTGTGAAAATATTTTTGTAACCTTGCATTTGCGTGGTGCAGTGAAGCAGTATGATGGTCTTTGTGTGCACTAGTATCCTGGGACTGTGCATGTGAGACTCTCCATCCTCTTCCAATCTAATGATAGGCAGGAGAAAGAATGTTTCCTTTGTCTCTTCTTTCTTAGGAAGATTGGCATGATCCAATTAGTTCTTTTGTGAGCAGGGTTGTTGATCAGTCCTTACCATCATGTAGCATCTCACTGGGATCTTGTTGCACCTCTCCAAAGGAAGTGAACTTGCTTGACATAACACAAGGTTCTCTTTCTGAAACTGGGATCTTGTTCTCCTCATGTCAGATGGCTCTCCAGCCATGTTCCCAACTACCTCAATAACCTTTTGTGCCCATTTAGGCCTGGGATTGGGAGTAGGGAATGGATTTGGATCTAGATCACTGTGAACTTCATCTTGAATTTCATGAACTGATTCAAGTGAGTCCTTTGCTTTGAGTTCTGAATATGAAACACTAATGGAAACATTATTGTATGTAAAAGGATTACATAAAATGGCTTTACCTCCCCTTTCAAATGGACGTTGAGACTATACTGGATCTGAGTATGGTAGAAAGTGTGAGAAATCATATGCCTTGGAGGCATGGTTTGCAACACCCTTCACTATAATACTCTTGGTTGAGATATATGAGATCTCCATTGAGTTAAGACCAAATACCACTTGCTTTGGTGGGCCAGTATGTGTCATCTGGTATAAAAAAACAAAATTGCAGCTAAAGAGGGCACATAGAGTACATCTTTCAACATTCCATGCTTTAATTTAATTGAACCCTTTCCTTCAACTCGAATTTGAGTGTCACCGCCCATATGAATACTTGGACCATCAGTAAGTTGTAATGAAGAGAATGATTCTCTGGATGCAACCATATGATTGGAGGCTCCTGAATCAATGAGGAAGGCATGTGATTTTGAAAAACTAGCCTTCAGTGCATGGCATCTCTCATCATGATCTTCGGTCTTTTCTCTAGAGTCAGTATTCCTTGCACCTTCAAGGAGTTGAAGGTTGTGTTGCTCAAGGAGTTTTTCCATTTGATCAATGGTATTTGTTATGGAGCATAAAACTTCCTATGGCTTGGGGTGTACCACAACAGACAGAGAAACCGCAGAAATCAATCCCTTCCCAATATATAAGAGAACTACAACATCTAGCACTAAAGGATCTCGAAACATACCTTATTCCGGACGGTTGTAGTAGATCCCCGTTGATCTTTTTCCAATCCTGCTTACTTTAGCAATTTACTCTCAACAACAGTAAACAAGGCAAGCATGCTATATGATATAGTGTTAGGCCTACTCTATCATATATAAGCAATGATACATAAGCAATTAAATACATCCATGGATTCAATATTCATTTAAATGCACATCATTGGACAGGAAAATATATTTCTATTAAGTAAATCAGAGATTACATAAGTGACAACCTCTGTCGGCACATCTGCGAACAAGAGAAACTGAGTCCTCCACCTGGGCCTCCACCACCTCAATCGTCCATCTCTCTATAGCAAGCTCATAAGAAAAGGAAAACTTGGGAAGAACACAAAGTGCTCCAAGAGACAAAGGGATGCAGACTCAAGTATAAGCTAGCTACGACAACAATGGACTATAGTTTTCTTGCTCTTCAATTCCTCCTCTTCAATGTATCCAAAGGGTTCCTTATATAGTGCTTCAATGGGGTAATGGAAGGTCAAATCCAAGTGATCTCGAGGCATATGGAAGGCCAAGAGACAAGTGACTCGAACCCACATCAAGGAAAACTCCAAAAATATTTGTCCTTTTGCACACATCCCGATGTACACGAGTTTAAGGGTGATATCCACGTATATACGCGAGAAAGGAATTAAAAGTCACGTACAACAAATAATGGGTGTTTTTAGGGATGATATTGGAAACATCAAAGGTACAAAAATAGTTCATGGGGTCCAAAGAGTTTGCAGAGGGATAGGGAAGGCCATAAAAGTGTGATCAACCATGTGTGGTAAAATCAGTTGTAACAGATGCCCCCTAATGTGTGAGGTCAGAGGGGTAACATGATGGCAGAAATACTTTATAAACCCATCCCAGAAGTGGAGTGATGAAGAACCAGGTGGAAGAACCAGTCATCCAATAGTATAATACAATAATCAAACTCTGCACATGACTGCAAATACATATAGCAGTCCCGGATACATAAGAGTACAATGGCCATGAATAGGCATGATATACAAACTATGACATGTGTGGTCATTGCCACATACAATATATAATAGATCAGAATCTCCATGATGAAGATATACAAAGGACTAAGATCTCCATGAAAGATGAAGATATAACATGGATCAAGATCTCCATAATGGCTGAAGATATCTGACATACACTAGAATCAAGTCATGAGAGTTGAAATCTCATGAATATTGGCACGATCAAGGAGGTAGCATATATGAAATGCCACCAATCTGGAAAGTCTTCTACACAAACTTCTATGAGTACATGTCCTACTATGTGAATAGAGGTGTCGAGGTCGAACATAGTAGTCCATCGTCTGATTACCGATCATTGATGTATACCGTTAACAGATGCGAGATCACCCACCACTAATGAGAATGGGAATCAAGGTACTAGAGTGCAATCTAACAAGTGCGGATAAATGTGTTGAGGTTGAACACTTGAAAGAATCTATCGATTAGGGGACATTGATGTATTCCCAAAAATTTCGATGGCGAGAGAACCTACCACTGATGACTGTAAGTCTTAAGGCACTCAAATGACTCTAGACTCCTATCCCAAAATAAATGATCTGAAGTCAATGGGATGGAATCTGCTGGAAGGAGGGCATTAAGGCATCCCCCATCAACCAACACGAGGTACTCAGCAACGCTGTATAATGTGGAAGGACTCGAACAAGATGTGCATGAACTAGTAGTAGTACCGGGAATGGTCGACATGCAAAGTCAAGACAATTGAGGAATGTCTAACTCAGGTTTCAACTTCCTTCGAACAAGAGCATAAAGGCGAATGGTAACTAAATGTAGGCAGCATAGACTTGATATACAAAATTGGGACATCTTTGTGACACATGAGGCATCGATAGAGGCTCCATAGGGACTGGAAGCTTAACCGGTCGGTGGAGATAAACTCAGAGATACGAGTACAGCTCCTAAAATCAAACTAATAACCCAACCAATGAATGTGATATACAATGCTCTGTTCGAAGGCGACACGACTCGACTGCTGGCAAAGATAACATATTTTCCTATCCGACTTTTTGGTTTATTGGACTTTTTTAGATATTTTGAAAATCTTGAAAAAGAATAAAAGTGATTTATAGTTACAAATCTAGGAGGAGACGAGTGTCAAAGGGAAAACAAACTAGTTCCAAGTAGTGGAACATACCTATGCTAAGTGGAAGGAAACATGTGCAGGATAACGACACTTGGGGGAATGTCCCCTCCCGGTAAAAAATGAGGAATCAAGCTACAAAAGAGATATAAAAAGGCTCTGCTTGGCTAGACATTAGACAAGCTCAGGCTATGTGGCTGATAATCAAAGTCAGGGAAGCTGACATAAGGCTCAATAAGGCAAGAAAAACTCATGATAATGTAATTACAACTTGACAGATACAAGGGAGTCCTAGGGAAAGGGGCAGCATAAAGGTCAAGACGAGTATGAAGCTCTTGCTCAAAGTCATGGCGGTACTATACAAAGGACTCCCACACCTTAAAGGATAAATGTCAGCATGGGCACCAAATGCAATACAGGATCTAACTAGGGTACCCATGTATGGTAAAGCTCTACCATTCACAACATGTCACTTCTAAAAGCAGCAAGAAGGTTCAGTGACAAGATGGAATGGGTTCATACCTAAGGTTAAAATGAAACGGTCATAAGGTTATGCAAAATGCAAACATATGTGAAACTTAACCTATATGCCAGTTTAGATATAATACTTGCAGTAGGCATGAATGGATCAAAGCCACGGTCAAACCACACTAAAAATGGACTCCTACAACATCAAATTAGTTCAAACGGGCCAAAATGGTCAAAAACTATAGAAAGTGGGTAAAATTTCAAATTTTTTCTATAAATAGTAAATTTTTTTAAAATTTTCATATCATTTGAAATTTTTACCCAACATAGTGTATTTGAGCTCAGAACTTCAGAAGCGAATTTAGGAGCATCGTCTAGCAGAATCTCTCCATGTTTCATCTAGGTAGATTCTCATGCCCTCCTCTTCCATTTTCATGCAAATTTTTTGAATTTTCATGGTCCATTTTATTTTTTAAGCCATTCATACTTGTGTATTTCGACCCACGCGAAAATCAGGATTTTTTCCACGTATAGGGCTCACCATACGTGGAAAAAGCACCGAAAACCATGTACATACGCGACTGTTTTGAGAACAGTCGCGTACAGGGCTGAAAACAAGGTTTTCAAAGGAAAAAATTGATCAAAACTTTGATTTTTTTGTGCAGGATGGTGCTAGAGTGGAGGGAAAGAGAGCATGGTGATGTGGAGGAAGCTGTGCAAGGTGATCTAATGTCCCAACAAGCATTATGGGCATGTGGCTTATACAAGTTTTGGTGTCTTGGCAGCCCGAGGGCCAAACCAAGACTACTCCAACTACTGGTGGACTATTGGGATCCAGAATCTGATACATTTCAGATAGATGGGATGTCACTCAACATTGAGGTTGAGGACATATATTTTATTACTGGTTTGTCTCGACGAGGAGAGATGGTGAACCTACGATCTTGTGGACCAGGAGGCAGGCTGACCATCGATGAGTACATAGTTATGTACTGCTTTCCAGAGATGAAAAGGGTTGGGAGTCAAATCCCGACAAACTCTATCCAGATTCTGGGGCTGAAGGCCTGTTGCATCTGCAACAATTTCCCAAAATTCTAAAATTTTTTGGACCCTCCTTTACTTTGAATTAGTCAGTTCTTTTCTTGATTTTAGCCTATTGATTTTTGGCCTATGGATTTTAAAGCATCTTCCGGCACTTTGGGTTACTGTCAATCATTTGGTGCTTGCTCATTTAAATGTTTTAACGAATCCCATCCTTAGTTGAATTCGTCATCGTCTTGCATATCTCTCGAAGCCTTGTTCAATCGGAAGTTAAGTTTTTTGTCCTCTTCGCCGTTGCGGGCAGTTTTTTGATCCTACCCTCCGACGTTGCGGAGCGTTTCCGGGTGTGGACTGTCCTTTTCACTCCGACCGTTGCGCGTGAGTTTTCATTCTTTGACGTTTTGGGCGAGTTTGGATTCTTCGTCGGAGAGATTTGAAGTTTCCCTCGTTCGATGCTGCGGGCAGATCTTCTTTTCAGACATCCGCCATTACGGATCAATTCGGACGTAGACTTTCATCGGCGCTCCGATGTGTTTTGTTGATTGCCGGCTTTGTAGCAGAACGCTTGGCCATCGTTTGTTCCTCCGTTGCGGACAACATCGTACTCCGAGAATCCGCCGTTGCGGAGGGGTTCGAATTCTCGATCATCCGATCAAGGTATCCGCCGTCGCCCGACTGTTTTGTTCACGCGTTATATTTAGCCGGGCGGGTGAATCAGTACCGGGGATTGTCCGCCGTTGCGGAGGGACTGAAGCTCTTGTCGCCCGACGCATCTTTCTTTCCCCATCCGATTTAAAGCCCCGCACGTGCGGTTTTTTATATTTATATGGGGCGACAGTTCGGAGTTTGTATCGTTTTGTTTTATTGTCGAGCACTGTCGCGGTGAGTTGAACTGTCGATCATGGGAGTGCGTGGAGATCTAGCTGTCGTGCACCAGTTTCCAGGTGGTGAGGGGAGATTTCCAACCGTCGTCCACTCACCCGTTTCGCCGGATTGCCAGGTAGGTTTTTTCCACCTGTCGCATTTAAACGATAGATGTTTTTCTTCCGTGGCGGTCTCTCGCGTCCAGCTAGACCTTAGGGTGATAGGAGTAGAATTTTTTCTTCATTTTCCGACTATAAGGGGGAGGGGGTTTTAAGCTTTTCAATAGTTCTGTCTTGTTTGCCGCCTTGCGCGCATAGCGTTACAGGGGTTTTCAGCGCGGACGGCCGTCACGCTGTTCGCGCCGAGCTTTTCTTACAGCATCGTGCTAGGTAGAGGATTAGCGGGTTTCGAGTTTGCTGTGGGGATTCTGGTGGGCTATTGTTTCCCTAGTGCGTGCCAGGGGTTTTGAACCCAGGCTATTTTTCCCACGCGGTTAGGTGCAGTCCCGTTGAGGAATCCATTGGTTTGCTGGGGGGGGGATGGTTTTTGAAAGAGATTTTACAGTCAACAGTGTCGCTCCTTCGTAACTCTAGCCACAGCTAGTGTCGATTGCGAAACCTCTCGCCGCCCTTTCGGGCCCCGTCGCCTGAAATCCCTAGCCATTTAAGGGGAGGTATCACCATTTATAGTGCGTGGATTAAGAGCAGCACGGGTGGTTTTTCATGGAAGTATCCAGTGCAGACAGTAAAATGTTTCCCGAACGATGTATAGTTAAGTTAATGGAGTTTTTCCGCCGTAAGCCGCATGAGTCGTCATTAGTCTCGCGTTTGCTGAGATCTATGGTTAAAATGTCGACTGTCGCGAACCTTCACTCTGTTTGTTAATGAAATAGATTAATGGCGAAATATTGCACATTGCACATAATATGCTAGTTTGTTTATATCGCTACCAGGCGAAAAGAGGCATATTGCATTTTAATGTAGATTTAATCCTGGCACAAGTATGATTGATTGGCTTTCTGCATATAGGTCAGATCATGAAATAACACATCCATAGTCTTAAGACAGTGTAGGGATGAACAACATATGTATTTGTTGCATTAAAAATTACCATATTTTGCATAAGATAATGGCACATTGCACAATACTGCACGCTAGTTGGATTGTTCAGTATGAGAGACTTATGATTTGATTTTATGGGCTGGCCACAATTATAATACACTTGAGAAAGAATATATCGCTGCAAAATGTTCACAAATTCAAACTGCTTAAAATGTCATGATGTTTTTTTTACATTGCAGGAAGAATCTACAATGTACAAGAGACAGAAAAGGAAGGCCCCTGCTGTCGAAGAACAAACAGCAATAGAGGTCGTCCCACAAACGGAGTATATCTATGAGGACACCCAATGTGTCACAGGGGTTGAGCCCGAATATAAGTGGGGAGAGATATACAGACTGATTTCCCGTAGGGAAGTCCCGGACACAGGTCTTGAGGAGGAACCCATTTACGCCAATATAGAAAGATCTGCCATTATGAAGGTTGCCACCAGGCCAGAGCTGTTCCCTTGCTCTGATGTGATGAGATGGATTCTCCCACACACAAACAATAACACAATGCTGATGGGGAATGTTGAAGGTCAGGGCTATGCTGCCTTTAGCCCTGGATATGTGGCATTGGCGTACCACTTACCAGAGCCCCAAGTCTTCCTCTCAAACGATTGGTTAGATAACCTCAGGATGGATTTAGTGGAAACCCTGAGAAGAATGCTCTTACCTGGAAAGCTTTATAGACACAGAGCAACTGAAGACTATGACACAGCGAGCTTAAGAGCTCCTTACAGGTTTATAGCCTTGATGCTAAACCGGATCTTTGGAAGATCCAATGGTAGACTCTTCAAATTGGAGTGGATACCTCTTATGTTTCATGTAGTCACATAAGGAACAATATTCAACTGGGCTAGCCTAGTATCTAGCAGTCTCTCTTCTTGTGTAGCTGCAGCCCTGGGAGGAGGAGAAGCCCGGAAAAGGTCTGAGTTCTACATGAGTTCCTTTCTGATAGACTGCATACTATGCCACCAGCCTTTCCCGAGGCTCAAATGTGTTTGGGATAGGGAAAGAATGCCCATGTATGCAGCCTACAAACTACTGGGTGCTCACCAGTACCATAGCTATTACCGAGAAATCTGTGAGCATTTTATTATGCCTCTGCACACGATTATCTTCCGAAAGGAATGTAACTGCATGTCTGAAGAGGCAATGAAGGTAATAGAGGAGTATGGTGATTACTTCTTGACAGAAAATGGGATGTATCTTAGAATGTTTGGTGGATCAAAAACACCTTATCTGCTGCCCAAGTATGCAACGGATTATGTAGTCCACAAAGAGGCAGTCCGACAAGTGTTTATTGACAGAGTTGGTCACTTCTTGTTCCAGAAAAAGAAGACTGCCTATCCACCTCTACCATTTAAGCTAGGCAGCTGCAGTTTCGCCAATGTGAAGCAAGCTGCGGAATTTATAGAGGAGCTAGGAAAGTTCCACTTTGGCGAGATGACTTTCAGATGAAATGACACTCATGGCAGAATGGCTGAACATTGCAAGAAGCCCAAGGTTTTTTATGAGTACACCCACCATTTTGATCGAGATGAATCTGTTTTCAGGAGTGCACCAAACATGACTGCACTTAGTAGGAGATTCAAACCGAAAAACCCCACCAAGGGTGGAAAAGGATCTGAACATGATAAAGCTGAGCAAGCTAGGGCTGAAGAAGCAGCCAAAAGGATAAGAGAGGAGGCCTAGAGGTTGGAAGATGAGGCTGCAGAATGGATGCAAAAAGGAGAAGAAGAAAAGAGGAAAGCTGCCCAGGAAGCAGCTGAACAAGCCAATGAAGCAGCCAGAAAAACAGAAGAAGCTGCTAGGCAAGCAGCTGAGGAAGCCCAGAGAAAGATAGACGAAGAACTGCAAGAGCAGGAGGCTGAACAGATAAAGTTGACGCAAGAGCAAGCTCCCGAAACATCATCAGGGCAGAGTCAGGGAGAGGAAAACCCTGAGGTGCAGATCCCTCAAGTGCCCACTACCATCATAGCTGCTACCCCTATGATTCAGTTAGTACCCTTCGTACAGGAAAAAGGGGAGGAAGTCCCTGATTTCAGCACCGTATATTATGATAGGGCTACTAAAAGGATAATGAGAAGAATAGAAAGAAAGGTAGAGGCAGAAGGAATGGCCAGCAAAATGATAACAGATAAGGTCATGATGGTAGGGACAGATGTAGATCCAAGGTTTACTATAAGGGCAGGGACTGCAGCAATACATGCTTCAGAGGATAACATAGACAGAATGATGATTGAAATAGAGTCATCCAAGAAGACCTCCTCTCAGCTTAAGGACACCCTGAGAAAAGAAACGGAAGAGGGAAATAAACTTAAGAGAAAATATGAACATGTGCTGAGAGAGATGGAGGCCATAAAGAGTGAAATCTGCGCCATCCAGATAGAAGCGCAGGCAAAGGAAACAGCACATGAGGCTCTGGAAAGTGCACAGCAGGAAATTCAAGACTTAAAGAATGAAAAGGAACAGATGAGGGAAAAGATAGAAGACCTAGAAGCACAGCAGCATATTATCTATGAGTCTAATGCCGCATACGTTGAAGAACTAAAAGAGCAGCTAGAAGCAGCAAAGGAACAGCAGGTCGATCTACAGCCGGTTAAAGAACACATCCTGGCCCAGAAAGCTAAAGTGCTACACCTGCAAACTGCTCTAGAAGAAGAAAGATGCCAGGTCCTCCAGATTGATAGTCGACTTGAAGAAATCTTGGAAACCGCTTCTTATTTTGTTGACAGGTCCCAAGATATCCTCGAAGTACTGACTACAAGGATAGCCAGAGCGGAGAACGATGAGGAAGCCCTAGCTGAGCCACCATCCAAGGATAAACAAGCCCTTAAACGGGACCATGATCTGATAGAATTCGCTATCAATACTGCAGAAGACTTCCAGAAAACAGTCAAGAAGGCCAAGGGAGTCTGCACAGAATTATTCAGGAGGGCCCTGGTTACCTACAACCGATGTCAGGTAGAAGCTGAGCAGAGGTTATATGAGTTCCCTGATCATGATGCATTTGTAGAAATGTTGCAAAAGGGGCAGCAAGATGAAGAAGCCAGAGTACAACGCATCAAATCCATTGATGACCAAATCCTGAAAAATGAAATAGGCCATACAGCCATCAGTGTGCAGCTCTTAGAAGAACAGGTGCGATTGAACACATCCAGGGTAGAGGCCATTAGAAACCAGGCTGAAAAGTTCGAGATAAACATTCAATTTTTAGAGCCGAGCTCGTTTGAAGATCTCGCTGCTGAAACAGCAGCGTGGAAGAAATTCTTGGGAAACCGAGCGGAACCCTCCTCACAAGAAGACCGGTCGGCTTTGTTGTAATTTAATACGTTTGTAAAAGTTTTTTGGAAAAAATGAAATGTTGGGAAGACAAAAGGGTTGGGAAGCCCAAAGGTCACTTTGGGCAGCCCAACCAATTTTTGCTTTTTGTATAAAAATAGGAAACGTAGAGAAGAGAAGGGGCTTTTTTCCCAGTAAGACTGGAAATTTATTGTAAGAAGAACTAATTCCTTTTGCAATAAAAAGTTACAGTTTGCCTATGGAAAGAAGGGAGGTGGGATTTCAAATGTTTGACATGGATAATCGAAAGATGAACTACTTTGTTTTTCAGCATTATATCCATGAATCGTGAGATCGTTCTAACTTCATGACCTATGCCTTTGTTTAATGATTTCTGATTCATTTTATGAAATCTCTACCATGAGTAATGTATGCTTGTCATAAACAATTAGCTATCTGGTTGTGTAATATTTTTTGCTGTCATGTGTGTAAAAGATAATGCCAGCTATCTGTAATTTCTTTTATTATGCGTGCACATCCACATTACTCATATATGTTAATCACAATTTGGCTCCCCGAGGATAGGATAGGTAGATAAGATAGGTAGGCATTTAGATAGGCAGTCTTTTCATTTCTACATGAGTGTTTCAGATGCATGGTGAGCCTAAGACGAGAGGTAAGAACCTGCGCATCACTTTGTGAATGCTACTTGCATCCTTCACCACCCTGCATTTAGTTAGCAATTTGCATTTCATACTTAAGTCAGAAAATACAAATTCCGGTGGACCGGGCCGTAATCGGTAAAACCCTTGTTTGTTACTTTGACCTACGGTAGTCGGACCGTAAACCGGACGGATTCCCTATACCAAACAATCAACGGGCTAGTTGGGAACGTTGATTGGGGAGAATCCCTTACTGTTGTCGCCTGCGAATTTCTAGGCCTCAACAAGGCCATACTTTTGGCACTAGGTAGGATTGCAGGGTTGGATTCACTCCACCAAGCCTCGCGACCAATGATGTTCTATGTGGTAGAGTGTATATGACCTAGAGTGTATGACTGGAGTACGACGCTGTTGAGCAACATGAAACAACAGCTTAGTGACTGCAAGATGGACAGGGTGCAGAACTTTGGGTTTGATAGTATACTGAGCACGTTTTTCTTTGAGCAGGTGCCAGGGATAATCCCTAGGGTGGACATTTCTCCACATGGAGTTTTGGATCCAGCCCAGTGACGCTGGGCAAATGTCATGCGCAGAATAGGTGGAGGTAGGGTGGCTAACCCCTACCTAGCAGACTTCTTTCCATGGTGGCAGAGACAGATTGTCACCATAGACAACTACCCCTATGCAGGGATAGACTTCTGTGGAGATTCGGATATGCCGCTACCACCAAGAGCAGCTTATGGCGACATAGGTAAAGAATCCCAAACCCACTTTTTAAGTTTTGAATTATTTAATTTTTCTGTGTTTTTTGATATATTAACTCAAAAGACATATTTTCGATGTGACGACACATAGTGAAAATTTGTCATGTATATGCAGAGGTAGGACCATGACGGCTAGAAGGCTTCCCCTGTCATTGACGGAGGGGAAGAGGAGATGATATCATGGGTGCGGATGTGGAGCAGATTCTCCAAAGCATCCACACGAACTTTGTTCGCTTGACACATAGGGTACCCATGGTGCAAGTCGAAGACTTGCCTGAAGCCATGCAGCACTAGGTGGTTGGTGTACCACGAGCATGGGTTCGACTCTTTCGACGGCTAGCTAGAGCCGTAGTGCTATATCATGATCAAAACCCCCCTCCTCCTCATGATTAGAGACTTGAGTGTATTCATTTTTGTATGACCATGTATTATGTGTTGGTGGCTCGGAAGCCCCAATTTTGTATATGACACTTATGTATTATGATGTCACTTTTTGGATATTAATGAAAAACTTTTATGATGATCGTATTTACTTATATTTACATGTGTGTAAAATGTATGTTTGTGATATGTTTATGGTCTATGAAACAAATGCCAATCTAACACATAGTTAGCATATGAGTCAGCAGCTTGATTAAAAATTCTTGGAACATGAATGTATGTTATATTCTCAAATTATCATTCTAGCAATCTAACATGTAAGAATATTCGTAATAATGTCAGATCCGTAATACGTTACAAGCCATTAAGTTGTGAAACCACTAACTGCGAATCAAGACGTACCTCAAGAGAATGAACACCATGTGAAATGGCATCACGCAATAACTCAATGACGGCACTATATTCATCAACATTGTTCGAAGAAGGCCGTAAACATACGTCTCTTGAAGACAATACTTGACCCACAGGAGTATAATTCACCCAAGCAGCCGAAGCTGAGTTTTGAGTGTGGCGGCTAGCCCCATCAGTGAATCCTATGTAAATAGAAGAATCCATCGACATCTGCCATAAGAACTGAAAGCTAATCAACAAACCCAATCACCATAAGAAAACCTAACTATGCAATGCAAAACTGTAGAATAATATAAAATAATCAGCCCTGGCTGAAGATCATGCATAGTATTTTTTGAGATAGAGGCCATTTCTAGGTTCCACCAAGGTTGTCCCTTTGTAATCAACCAGCTCATAAGAGCCTTTCTCTAAGACTCGTTTAACCACATAAGGACCATTCCACATGGGATTAAATTTCCCCACCCCCAAGGGTTCCCTAGCTTGATCCCACAAAAGGACCAAGTCAACTTCATTAAACCTCCTTGGACGGACAAACATATCATATTGGACCTTGACACGATGCTTGTTAACCTCTAGAGCCACTAAGGAATCTCGACGCTACTCATCAAGTTGCTCTAAGTGGACCAAATGCTATTCCAATGTGGAAGTGTCAGGTAAAAGCTCTACAACTAGCTTCAAAGAAGGGATTTTGCATTCAACCAGTAAAACTGACTCCACCCCATGTATAAGCTGATATGGAGAGAAATTAGTGGTAGTCTTAACCGTGGTTCTATAGGCCCACAAAGCAGGATGCAACATAATATGCCAATTAGTCTTGCTTTGTGTGATGGTTCGTTGGAGAATAGACTTAAGTAATTTGCTCACTGCTTCAACTTGCCCATTTGCCTGAGGGTAATAAGAAGATGAATTCTCTTGCTTATACCCTAACTTGGAAGCCAAATCTTCCATCATTTTATTATGAAAGTACCTACCATGGTCAGTGACAAGCTCTTTCAGAATGCCAAATTGGGTGATAATCTGGTTGAAAATGAAATGCGCAGCTATCTCACCGTCAGATTTAATTGTGGGCATAGCCTCTGCCCATTTCGTGAAGTAATCGACAACCACAATAATGTGATGATGCCCCCCAGCCGAAGCTGGGTTGCAATCCATAAAATCAAGCCCCCACTTGGTGAAGGGACTGTCGGTGACAATAGGATGTAACGGGGCTGGATGCGAGCGCATATTGCATGCAAACACTTGACAAGGGTGGCACTTCTTGACTACATTAACACAATCTTTAAATATGGAAAACCAAAAATATCCCGCTCTCAAGATTTTTTGGGCTGTAGAAATCCCAGATAAATGACCACCACACGCCCCTCTGTGGCAATCATTCAGTATAACCTCATCCTCATCATGGGTTAAACAACGACGTAAAATGGAATCTACAACACGGCGGTACAAAGTGTTATCCACTATAAGGTAGTTCTTAGCTACATGACGTAATCATCGTCGCTTATCCCGTGAAAGGTGAGTAGGGACCTTCATTGGTTGCAAATATACAATGATATCCCTATACCAAGGGTCCAAAGTTGAGATAAGGAAAATATGCTCATCGACAAACATATCCTCATAAACTTCCTCCTCCTCAAACTTGGAAAATCGGATATAAGCTCCGCAAAGATCAATGATTTGTTCGATTTCGCCGAAACGAACTTGAGATCAAACTCTTGCAAAATGATAATCCATTTATTGTATTTTCCCCCAATCATCCTTCTAGTGAGGATGAACTGAAATGGATTGATATGAGCTACGATCAAGGTTTGGCGAAGGAGAATGTAATTCCTCAAACGTTGAACCGCATGAACGGTAGCCAAGACTATCTTCTCCACATGGGAATAGCAAAGTTCTGCATCTATAAGGTTTCAGCTCAAATAATATATGACATGCTCATGGAGCTCCTCATCCTCCTGAACCAAAACAATACCAACGTCTCCATGGACACGACCACATAAATCAAGAAATCACAGCTATAGTCGGGTGAACTAAGCACAGGGGCCATTGCTAAGGCTCACTTAAGAGCATCAAAGGACTCCTCGGCTCGCTCATCCCAGTAAAAAGGGGTGTCCTTCTTCAAAAGACGCATAAAGCCTTTAGCCAAGCTGGAAAAATTAACCACGAATCTCCGCAAGAAGTTCTCCATGCCTTGCAAACATTGAAGGTGTCTAATATTATGCGGGGGAGACAATTGAAGTATTGCCTCAACCTTTAAGGGATCGACTCTTATACCCTCCTTGGATACAATGAATCCTAGCAAGTGACCAACAGTCACGCAAAAGATGCAATTATGAGGATTTAAATGAACCTGGTAATGACAACATCTTTCAAACACTAATCTCAAATGATATGGATGACGCACTCTCAAACGAGAGTGAGCAGTGAGATCATCCAAATATACTTCGATAATCTTTTTAAGATCGTGAAATATTAAGGTCATAGCCTGCTGAAATGTAGCTCCGACGTTTTTAAGGCTGAAGGGCATCTTTCGATATGTAAAAGTACCCCAAGGACAAATAAATGCAGTCTTATGTTGATCCTTGAGCTTGATCTGAATCTAATTATATCTGAAAAAACCGTCCATAAAGGAAAATACCTTACTCCCAGCACACTCATCCAGAATCTCATCAATAAATGGTGTGGGGAAATTATCCTTAGGACAGGCATGATTTAAGTCATGAAAATCAGTGCATATATGGATCGCTCCCTACTTCTTATCCACCAGAACGGGATTTGAAACCCACTCCGTCAAGGGAACAGGATAGATAAAACCAACTTTCAATAGTTTCTCTATCTCAGCCTTAATGGCAGGTGCTTTTCTAGGATTTACTGTACGCAAACGTTTTTGAACTGGTTTTGCATCCGGATACGTTTTGATCTCATGTTCGACAATATGAGGGTCAATACCTGGCATTTCCTCGTATGACCATGAAAAAATGTCACAAAACTATTTAACCAACTCGGTATACTCCTTGATCTCATCGAGGGAACAACCCACCCCAATGTAGACATTCTCAATTTTTCTAGGATCACGAGAAATATTGATAGGAATGGTTGGTGATAAATTAGCCATGTTTCCATCAGCCATCTGACCAGGAGAGCTTAATGGAACCACAGGGCTACCAATCTTCTCGCTAAGAATCTCCTTAAAGTCATCACACTCCATACGATCGAGCTTAGGAAGAAAATATGATCGATGATGCAACTCTTCCCAAGGTTGCTCAACCCTAGACATGGCCTCAAGAATAGCTTCATTCTATGGAAAAACATCATCGAGGCAATCATGTGAGTGAGATGACTCTACTTCCCATGCAAGAAGCACATATGAGTCCTCCTCCTCTGTCCGTGAAGAGGAAGGACTAGGCTCTGCAACCTGATCAATATTTGCTTGATACGCCATCATTATTGGAGGCAACGACACATCCATCTCAACAGGCACACTCGAAGTACTCGATGAAGGAAGAATCCAAGGATCTTCCATATGGGTAGTGCAAAAAGACACCGAATTCAACAAGGATGAAGCCCCACCAAAACTAGACCCAATCATAAGAATGGGCACATGACAACTAAAGGTTCCCATAAGAGAAGGATACATACCTACGCCCACACTCCCAGTTGTCGGCTGAGAATGATCAATAATCGGGATAAAAGCTCTTGATGATGCATTGGCACTCGGATTATGGAATGACTTCTGATCAATCATAACAATCTTCCCGTTAAACGGAAAGCATATCACTCGAAAGAGGGAAGAATCTACGGCTTGCATACTATACATCCAATTCCTACCCAGTAAAATATTGTAGTCAAAGGGCGCATCAACCACCTCGACGTCGATCGTGACGGTATTCCCTCCTAATTGGACTTCTAGAGAAGGAATAATCCCATGCGACCAAAATGATCTACCATCAAAAGCTGTCAACATAGTAGCGGATTGAGAAAACTTGGGAGAACCCAAACCCTGCCAACATGACAAAGACATCACGGAAGCAGCAACGCCTTCATCAATGACAATACGCTTGATGGTGTTATTAAGACACTCTACATGATTCAAAAGAGACACGTAGTAAGGAAAGAGAGGTTGTAATCCCATGGTTTCAAATTTGATCATAGTAGAAGAGTTATTGTCACTAACCCCAAGAGCAGACAACAAGGCTTTCCTCTGCGGAGGACAAGTCTGAAGCACTTTTAACGCGGACATCGCACAAGGAGTCTGGCCCAAATCCTTGACAACTGAATAGTTCTGGGCATCTTGGGCATTAGTATTGTGCCCCGAATGCTTTAAGACTCCCTTAGGAATGCAAGGTGGAGCTTCAGGTTTATCCATAGGCTTTTCGATTCGCAAAGGGCTCTCGAGTGGTGAAGGTTCTTTCCCAAGGTATGGTTGTGACGAACCATAGTATTTCGTATGAGTCACAACCTTAGCAGCACTCATCATGTTGATTCATCCATGACCACTAGTGGCCTTTGGTGGGTTTTGATTTCCATCCGATGCACAACCAGGATCAATGGTCCTCTAGTTCATATTTTGATTATTGGGTAAAGGATTAGTTAACACAGTTGGGCCCTATGCTATGAACCTTGAGGCATCTTCCATATGAGGGCATAAGTGAGTGAGATGGTCCTCCTTACACAATTTGCAAGGAAACTTCACCTTACATTTAGATTACTTGTCCCCCCCAGCATTAGTGTTCTTGTCATTATTATTAGCATTCTTGTTCTTGTTCCCACCCTTACGATTTTTTTTTCCTTTTTTCTTATTCCTTCCAGGCTGCTGGTTGCCTTTTAGGTTTGATGATTGCACGGAAGGTACATTCTCCGATTAGGTAGGTTGAGACGAAGCCGTAGCTTGTTCAGACGCAAACTGGTTAATTGATAATTGGCTCACTTGTTTCACAACCGAGTTCACAGGTTTGGTACTTGTACACCCCACAATACCATCAGCATGTGGCCCAGGCTTGACCTTGGGGTCGAAATTGGACCTAGGAGCATTAGGTATAATCTCATACAAAAGTCCGGATTGAGCATAGATCAAATCCAACTTTTGTGCCCTACAAATAGCTTGTTCCTCATTTTGAACTCCGGATGTAGAAACATCCTTCGCTATGTAAGGTAACAAATATTTGAGGAACCACTCAACAAGAAACTTTGGTGGTATAAAAGCTTTGATTAACCGTTTTTGTCTACACCACTCTTGAATATGATTCGAAATGTGTGTGGCTTTATCTTGCTGGAAGGTCGACAAGAGTTCGATACCAACGTCGTAACATACAGATATCTAGAAATGATTAAGGAAAGCTAGCGCAAGATCATCGAATGTAGTATAAGCCCCCCTCGGTAACTCTATATAAGATTTCACCATAGGACATGTTAGGGTGCATTGAAATAGCCTCAAACAAATGGAACCGTCATGTAAGGAATTGGAAGAGCACCAAAGCTAGAAGGTGGTGAAATGCTCACCAGGATCTTCACCATCCTTAGCTTCGAACTTGGGAATGTCCGAAGGAATCTTGTTAGGGATAGCCGACCATGCCGGGTTATGAGACACAGGATTGTTCATCAATCTCAACAAGTTAGGTAATTTCAAATTTGCAAGGAAAGGGATCCTAGGTTGAGCCGATCGATTCCACGCTCCCTGGTAGTTTTGATTCATGTAAGGTTGATTGCTATAAATACCATGGCCTTGGCCATAATAACCTCCTCCAATTTGACCCATGTAGGGTTGCATGGAAGCATTATTATGTGGGGTGCCTTGATTATGAGGCACTATAAAGCCATAATTGGAAGAGTAAGCGGGTTGTTGATACCGATACCCATACGGTTGATAGTTTTTTCCTTAGTGCGGTCCATATAAATGTCCATGAGAAGCTCCATAAGGTGTTCCATGGGAAGTACCATGAGAATGTCCATAATTAGTGTTTTGGGAAGCTCTAGAAGCTGGAACATGAGATGATCCAGAAATAGGTGTTGACACAACATGAGGTACTTGATTCTGAGATACTACTGTGCGAGTAGTCGCAGAATGAACATCGCTAGTAGCAACATTTCGGCCTGAAGGCCCACGTGAATTAGGGGGAGGATGAGTCATTAAAAATGCATTTGAAGGAATGAGGTTCGAGGACAAAGGGACATGTGAAGGAATGTAAGTGGTGTTCCCAATGTTCACTTGTCTCGATTTTGGTATCTGCATAGGATCACTAATACTAGGTCTAGGATGAACATGTGAAGTTTCCTTCACCAAAGGGATGGAGGGTGCAATGTGACTAGTGCCCCCAAATCTCTCCGCATGGAAAGGGATGGGAGTGCCCCCAAATCTCTCTGCATGGAAAGGGATGGGAGTGCCCCCAGGCGTAGTGGTAGGACCAAATTCTGATTTAGCACGATGTGCTAGATCGGGTGCAGGAATATCAGATATGTCATATCTAACATGACTAGTGCTTATGGGTTCATGGTGAGTCTCGTCACCCCAAAAACAATACCGACGACCTGTGAATGAGGGATCATAATCAGATCGTGAAGGATTTTCGTGTGAAGCATCATATGTGCTAATAGGATCTTCGTCCCCAACTTCGTGAGGTGGAGAAGACATCTCTAGAATCTCATCCTCATGATCTCCCATGGTGTGTGAATCAAAGTGAGAAGTAGTCCACCCAGAATGTATGGTTATCTCTCCCAAAGGAGGAGGAGATGTGGAAGGTGGAAGTCCTGCTAAATAATGAGAATGGTGGGGTGCCATGCCCAAATCCACAATGACTCAAAAAATAAAAAGACTTGATCTAGTTATGCAAAACCTAGGCAAACTAGCATGCACTGAGCATACACCTATGAAATGTAAAGCCAAATCGTAAGCAAACAAGGGTAGGATATGTGAGATCCCGAATGAAGCAGGTATGTCTCACCTAGGAGAGGCTTGAGACTCCCATACACAACATGTGGAGGTTCGTAACCAATTATAGTGGCCCTCAGCTTCAACGCATATAGCTACTGTGCTGTTCGACCCCTACTTGGCCAGGACACCTACAGAATAACCTCTGCAAATACCCCCTCGATAACCTAGGTAAGGAAACTAAGGTCACCTAGATATAATCAATGCTCAAGCAGACAGTCGCAGGCAGGATTGACCATATGGGCAAGGCAGCAAATCCTAAAACTCTCAAAAGAGCCCCCAGATACGAATACAATCTTGGAAATATCTCCAGTGCTACTCAGTTACAACCAGGGGTCATCCCAATCATAACTGCTCACACTGCATCGTGCTTAACTCCCTTGTAAGAGGAGGATCCTGATAAACACTGATTATATAAAGGATTTCACACTCTCACCTGGACAGACACCTAATTGTTTTTTTTAGTGGTCTTGGAGAATTGACTCACAATGAACTATTCCAAGACCCTAAAACCTAGTCTTGTTGGTGCACCCTAGATAGAAAAGAAAAGAGTGTAATTCATTTTATTATGCGTTGATTTTAATTGGCTTTATTACTCAAGGGTAAATGGATGTGCAACTAATGATGTTATGACAAAACAAAAAGTAAAATGCACACCTAACAATCAATGCAAATGCACTCTGTTGAATGAAAAACAGGGTATGCTACTACGTGAAGTGCAAAATTTTTCCTTCAAATGTATGCAATGATTTCCTATATGAAAATCTGACTAATATTCACCAAGCAAACCTAATGCAAGTACCATGCTAATGCAAAATGCAAACAATGCATAATAATGCACAAAAGCAAAATGTTTTTGTATTTTTGAATTAAATGAGACAAAAAGCAAAAGTATGACTCTACAACCCTCAGAATTTGCAAGCACTCACAAACAGTAGCCAAGCAAAGTACCAAGGTAAAAGAGACCTAATGCACTAATCCCAAAACAAAAAATAGAAAATGAAATGACAAGAACATTTTTCAAAAATCAAATATTTGGTCAGACACAGAGGGGAGATACAGACTCCAGAAGCATCAAAGAAGACTCAACAATCACCCAAACTCACCCAGTAACACTTAATCTTCCCAAAAAAGCAAAAAATCAGGGCATACGCTATCATTCTCAGTAAACCTGCGTACATACTCGACTATTCTAGGAAAACCCGCATGTAAACGCGACTGTGAAAGCAAAACTCACGTACAGGAAGAAAAAGAGAGAAAAATAAGGTAAAAGGACAAGCTGAGACAAAATTTAATCCTATAGGACACTATTGGGCAATCATGCCCCCAAACCCGACACAGAAACAGAGAACTCAGAGCAATAGAAGCACATTGAATGCTGAAAACCCCCAAAGAAAAACAACTAGGAACATCCCGAATATGGTTGCCAATTCTGTTATGGAGAAAACTTCCTATGGATTGGGGTGTACCACAACAGACAGAGAAACCACAGAAATCAATCCCTTCCCAATATACAAGAGAACTACAACATCTAACACTAAAGGATCTCGAAACATACCTTATTTCGGACGGTTGTAGTAGATCCCCGTTGAGCTTTTTCCAATCCCGCTCGCTTTAGCAATTTACTCTCAACAACATTAAACAAGGCAAGCATGCTATATGATATAGTGTTAGGCCTACTCTAGCATATATAATCAATGATACATAAGCAATTAAATACATCCACGGATTCAATATTTATTTAAATGCACATCATTGGACAGGAAAATATATTTATATTAAGTAAATCAGAGATTACATAAGTGACAACCTCTGTCGACACATCTGCGAATCGAAGAAATTGAGTCCTCCACTTGGGCCTCCACCACATAAATCTTCCATCTCTCAATAGAAAGCTCACAAGCAAAGGAAAGCTTGGGAAGAACACAAAGTGCTCCAAGGGATGTAGACTCAAGTATAAGCAAGCTACGACAACAATGGACTATAGTTTTCTTGCTCTTCAATTCCTCCTCTTCAATGTATCCAAAGGGTTCCTTATATAGTGCTTCAATGGGTTAATGGAAGGTCAAATCCGAGCAATATTGAGGCATATAGAAGGCCAAGAGAGAAGTGACTCGGACCCACATCAAGGAAAACTCCAAAAATATTTGGCCTTTTGCACACATCCCAATGTACGCGGGTTTAAGGGTGATATCCACGTATATACGCGAGAAAGGGATTAAAAGTCGTGTACAACAAATAATGGGTGTTTTTAGGGATGATCTTGGAAACATCAAAGGTACAAAAATAGTCCATGGGGTCCAAAGAGTCTGCAGAGGGACAGGGAAGGCCATAAAAGTGTGACCATCCATGTGTGGTAAAATCAGCTGTAACAATATTCTCATATAATACTTCTCTGTATGGTTTCCTTTCTTATAGTAAGAGAAATTTCCTTTGTCAAACCTTTGATGTTGTCCTTCCTAGAGCCTAAGGATTCATCTGATGGATCAAACTCATATTTAGGTTCAAATTCAGTGTTTCTTTTCTCTTTACCTTTCTGCTTCCTTCTTGATTGTGCATTCCTTGTCTCACCAACTAAGAGAGCTTGATTTGGAGAGGGTCTGAGGGATCCCATATGTATCATCTTGTTTTTTTATTGGATTAGAGATTATGTGAAGGCATCAAGGTATGACATTCACCAATTAGGAGTAGTCAGTCTCCCAAAGTGAAAAGTGGAGGCAAACACTGAGAATTATGAGCCAAGTTTGCTCAGTATGGAGAACACCAATTGCTCATCCTTCTTCTCAATCCCACATTGCTTGAATTGCATGACCAATGATTTTAATTTATAGAAGAATAGTTGTATTGTGTCAAATTTACCTGGATATAGTGCTATAAACACATTCTATAGGGTATGGCCCCTCAACTCATCTTGATTTCCAAACAAGGATTCAAGCTTATCCCATACTTCTTGCGGAGTCTTGAGTCCATCAAGATGAAACAATAGCTCCCTAGAGATGTGGATGCACATGTATACAAAAGCTTCATCAAGCTCTATCCAGAAGCTTTGATTTTTCAATATACTATTAGGGTTCAACTACTCTACCCATGGTCATCCTATACAGACCTTTGTTGTGCAAGGAAATCTGCATGTCCACCCTCTAATCAAGGCAGTTGAAGGGTGTAAGGATCCTGGGAGTGATAGCTACTGAATTATCCATTTCATAACTATATTGATCAACAATTTTTTAAGAAATCTTTGAATGTACCTATAAAAACAATGTAAAACACTTCAATTCACATTAATTTAGCTCAAACACCCTTCACTTCAACATGTGCACTTTATTTGAGTACATCACACCTGGATAGACTTCTATGGACAAAATCTAGAGGGAGCAATGCAATTATTCTAGGAATTATGTGGAAACTCAATGGCTTATGGTGCATTAATGGTATTTTATGAGGTTTGAGGAAGACATGGATACCCACTCTAATACAATGTTAAATTCTGTGAAGCTTAGGATCATTAGCCTGGATGAATTCAAATGAGAAGAGAATGTTGTAGAAGAGAGTTAAGAATTTATCATAGACTGTTCAATTAATCAAGATAAAATTGCATACACATGGAGACAAAATTGGAACAATACTATTATATTCATGAATCAGTAAATAATATGGAATACACTGGTAGTACATATAGGAGAATTCAAATGCCTAAGATAGGATTCGAATCTACCAACTCAGACTGACTTCGGAGCTAAATCAGTGTGGAAAAATTACCAATGGAGCTCACTAATGAAACTTTGGATAACTAACTTAGTCTACAATCAGTTAACTGATGAGAGTATGTGAGAAAAGGCACCCACACTCCCTTCAATCATGCAAACTGGTGCTAGGCTAACTGATTGTGATCTAATTGATAGTAACTAGAGCATAATTGAACATGACCGATTACCTACTAAGGTCAACTGAAGGAGACTGTTGGTGGCACTCATAGTGGGTTCCTAAATTATAGGGATTTGTCTCTAGGGCACCTAAACTCATGCAATCAGGTGCAATAAGTGGTAGATATCCCCTAGGTGTGTTCCTCATGCACTAGTGGAGTGATGAAGACCTACTAAGCTAGGAGAATATACAAATAGACTATATGGTCAAAGGGAGGATTAATAATAATCCCAACACCATCAAACATAGAACACATACCAACTTCCCTATGATAAGACATGTGCATTGAATTTGCATGTCAAGGGAAAAATATAAGCTACTATGCTTCACTATAGAGGAGGGTCTGCCATATAATAGGCCCATATACATTAGATTTAATTGTGGTTAGGTGATGGAATTTAGCATGAAGTAAACGATGAAAATCTGCAAATCAACACACATCCATGGCATGTTGTTCATGTTGGAGGCGAATTGGAAAATGGTGGCCTCCATTCACCAATTTGCCAATGCATAATAAAGACTGCAAGCCGCTCCAAAACCATCTTAGTGGCAAAAAATATAGTTCCCAATAGTCTTGTCAATGAATTCCACATCCATATTGTGCAATTTTCAAATGAAAACATTTCTCTCGACTTTATCAAAGAAACAAATACAACTGGTGTAAGGATTAGCATGGAAACGAATATAAGTGGTTTACGTATTAGCTTGGATATCAATCCTTTAACAATATATGCACTAAAATAATTATTTATTCAAAATAAATTCAAAACTAAGCACTCAATTGAGTCTACAAGTCACCATGATGGAGTTGACCATAGCTACAAAAATTTGCAAACATGGAATCATGATATAACCTACCATAAAGAATTATGATTATGACTGCTAAAATGAGCACCAATCACAACAAATAAAGTCATGTACAAATAGTCTGTTACACCTAAATCTCATCACTATCATGTTATGAGATAGGTATTTCCTTGTCTGCTCCAATCCCTCAGAGTTTGTCCTAGAGAAATGAAAGAAAGAAATTATTCCCTTGTATTTTTCCTTGTTTTGAGCCAGTAATGCTCCTTTTACATCTGAAAAGGGAGGTGCCACCACTCTTTTCCTTCATGAAAATGATGTTAACCCCTTAACATAGCTCTGTCTCCATGTAAAAAGTGTGGTGCTCTAGTTTTAAAGGAAAAAAAAGGAAGCTTCGAGAGGCTTCTCGAAGCTTAGCTCCATGGAGACTAATCCCTATGGTTTAGGACCACCTGGAGCTCAAGATCCTTCATTTTTGGATCTTCCTTCCACCTTATCTACCATTTCCTCAACCATCCCTATCCTCCCATGCCTTTAAATACTGGCTCATCCCCCGTGGGAAAGTGGAGGAAGAATTGTGTTGAACACCCAAACTTTATCAAAATAATTTTTGAGCTACTGGAGGCAAGGAGCCATTAGAAGGAACTCTCAACACCAAGGCATAAAGGTTGTAGTCTCTCCAATCATTTCTAATAAAAAATGTCTTTTCTTTCCCATATTTACTATATTATTTGTATGTATTGCTTGATTCCTTGGTCATAAGCATAGATCTAGTTTATTATCTTGTATGTTATCATCTTTCTCTTGTTGTCTTTAATCTTTTACATGTTCTTTCGCGGTAGCATAGGAGAAAGCTTCAATAATAGCAAGGACATCCTTTAAGGGAAGTTTTATGGCATTATATTCAAGTAATTAACTAGATCTAGGGAGAGTTTAACATTTGGGTCTGTGTTTTGTTTTAGACCTATACCATTCAGATCTAGGGAAATAGCTCCTGTCCGTAGGAGGTGAGAATTTCCAGCAACAAAAATGGTGACTCTGCTGGGGAATACTTCGAATTCTTGATATTTGTTAAGTTGAAACCTCCACCTTCATCTTCAATTTTTAGATCTACGTTTTCAATTGACAGATTTGTAGATTTGCTTTGAATTTGATTGGTTTGCCTCTATCAGCCTTTGGATCTTCATATTTTTGGTTCATTGGGGTTTCTGGTGATTGTTTGGGTTCATTTTTCGTATTGTAACTTACTTTTTTGTCGCTTTTTTATTTTTCAAATCGCCATCTTGTCCACTGTGCATGGGCTGTATATTAAATGTGGTTCTAGAGTTGCCACCGCGTATTCCCTGGCAGCATAAAGCAATGCCACCACTCTTTTTCTGCATGAAAGAAGTGGTGCTAGAATTGGTAACACTCTGGTGTCAACCTGCAGTAGGCGGTGCCACCACTCTGTTTCTGTGGACAAGAAGAGGTTCTCAGGCTGGTAATGATCTGTTCAACACCTGCAACTCGTGGTGCTAGGTATTCTTTTTATCCCTGTTTGGTATTTGAATCTTAAATGCTTGTTTTTAGTATTTGAGATCCATGCTTCAAATTGTTATAGTTGTGGTTTGAACTCTGCAATTTATTTTTGAATAGAAAACTCAATCCAAAAAAAAAACCGGAGCCAATTTGTTTTGCTCGAAGGCGTGACAAAAACCCTCAGGTCGGACCCGAAACCCCCTATAGCTCGCAAGAGAATTCATAGGTGTTTTCAGGAATTGTGATCGATGTTGGTCTTTAAAGCTTCATAGTTGGCTTTGATTAGAACTTGGTTATGCTAGATCTTTGATTTATGTCTTCTTTCACATAACAAGAAAAGGTTCATTTCAGTTTTTCTTCATTTGTTATACATGATTTTTGTATGTTTTTTTCCTTTTTTCAAAAATTGTGAAAATACATATAAAAGTTATTGTAGAATTTTACGATTAGTTTATTCTCGTTTTAGTTGAAAAATCTGAACACTTGTGTATAAAAGTAGTAACAATCTTTTCTTGCTTTTCATTAGAGATCTCACTTCTTTTTAAGATTTTGTTTGTTTTAGTTAGGAATGAACCATATAAGCAAGTTTGTTTGATTTTTGTATGGGATTTATTCCGTGTTTCAAAGAAATTGAATCTCTCTCTCCTTTCCTTAAGTAAGGCATACCTTTAAAGTTAAAGTGAAATTTTGCACAATCATATTGCATGGTTTTACTTTTTACGTCCTCACCTCATGCATTCACCTAACCGTTCAAGATAAAATTAAGCGTTAGATTAGGTTAAAATATTTATCAAGGTGTGATACGTTAGAGATGTGTTTCGATGTCTTTAAATGTAGGAGCTGTTGTTTTTTTCCTGCACTGGATCTCGAGAATCGTTTGGTTCTTCCATGTATCGCTGGTATATCGAATGGCCTTTCACATACCCTTCAGGTGAATAGAAAGGTGCTTCACGTACTCAGTTGTATATCGGAATGCCCCTTTTGAATGGTTGTGCATTAGGCAACACTACTACAAAGTGGATCTCCCACGTACTTTGCGTATATCGGGAGACACCTTTAGGAATCTTGTGACCAACTGAGAAAAGCCCTTTGTCCATCCTATCATTGCAATACATCAAGAAAAACACTTGAGGATATTAATATGCTCATACCATCCAGGTAATCGAGTATTCAGGCAAGGGTATGGTCCCAATCCTCCTTGTCGCGCTCTACTGTTGGACCCTATGGTATTTAGTGAGTTGTGGTGATTTGAGAATCCCGTGAGGTTCCAGACCTTTAATCCACTCTGCTCACATATTTTGCTTGCTGCTTTAGTTTTAGTAGTGCTTGTTGTCTATACAGTTAAGATTTTTTATAAGAGAGAGATAGTTTTGTTACATAGTTATGGCCTCGCCTTCCAGGACTACCAACCAAGAGACTCCTTCACCAAGCACGTCTTTTGTTTTCCCTCCATATGGGGATGTTGGTACTCCTTTCATGTCTACGTTAAGCCTTCCTGGATTGACTATCAGATTAAATGTTTGGTTATTCTCTAGTCCAACTATCCCATGTACACCAATTGATTTAGATCCTAACCCTTCATCGCAGGAGCATCAACCTCACATTGATCCCTCGCCTTCTTCACCAGATGTGTCTTCTCTCATTTCTCCCTCTTCACCTGTTGAAAGTTGTAGTACTAGTAGTTAGGTGGATAAGAAGAAGAAGAAAAGGAAGATTAAGAAGTAGAAAAACAAACAAAAAACCAAGTCTCAACTAATTACTCCTCCCAGTGCAGAGAGTGTTGATCTGCACACCCAAAAACTGCTAAGCAAAAATTTCCTTGCAGGATTTGCAAGGGTGATCACCTTCGGAAAGATTGTCATGGTTTGGCCCTAGTTTTAGAAGAATGGTCTAAGGTTTCTTGACAACTGATGTCATCAGGCTCTGGTCATCATACTGATGATACCCCCTCAACCATTGACTCTGTGGTTAAGAGTTGAAAGGGCAAAGTCAAAAATCCTTGTTTGCTCTGTAAGGACATGCACTTTACTTACCATTGTCCTCGCATGGATGAAGCTTATAAGTTGTTGGAAGATATTAATATTCCTCAGTAATGGATTCCAACGGGTTATCATAAGTTGTCTCTTGAACCCCCACTGGTTGACCCAGTGGTCGATTCAGTTTCATCTGTGGTTGATCCCACTCATCCTTCCAAGAGTGAATTCCAAGTGGTCAATTTGGATTCATCTGTGGTTGATCCCAAGGCTTCCTTCGAAGAGTGAAGTTAAAGTGGTCGAGTCGATGTAATATCCACCTAATCCCACTCTTTCGTCAGAGAGTGTTAAGATTGAAGTAGTCTCTTCGACATAGTCTTAGTCTTGTCCCTCTCTTCCAGTTGAGAGTGAATTGAAACCTGCTAAATTTTTCGTAGTTAGTTCTGATTGTTCTATGCAAGAGGAAATTTTGTCTCTTTCGAGAGAACCCTCACCAAGTAGTGAGGTTATTTTCTCCAAGTAGTGAGGTTATTTCCTTTGACTGGATTAATCTAACAAAATATCATCTTCATTTGAGTGTTTCGTTCCTGATAGTTTTGCAAGTTACTACTAGGCAGATGCTTCGCACTATTGTTGATGAAGGGGATTTTGTTAGTATTCTATCTTGAACTGCTTGGAAAACTTTAGGTTCTCCTAAGCTTGTGCCAGCCACCAATCAGATACTGGATTTGAATCACAAGCCTAGTGTACCTTTAGTGATCCTTCCTCATTTACCTATTACATTAGGAGGGAAAACTGTCTGTATTGATGTTATGGTGGTCCACGGTCCTTTAGATTTCAATTTATTCCTTGGACGTGATTCTGTGTATGCCATGAAGGCTGTAGTGTCCACACTTTTTAGAGTGATGCATTTTCTCCATGATGGGAATATTGTGACCATTTATCAGCTTTCCTTTGTTATAGATGACCATCGCATCATTCCTAGTAATCAGACTGCCTTGAATGTTCCACATGTTCTTGTGGTTCCTTCCCCTTCTTCTAGTTAGCTTCTTCCCATCATAGGTAAAATGGGGGGCATGGCTCCAGTCTATGGATATCATACTAGATTTAGGATGCTATCTCCTTATGTGAAAGGGGACAACCTACCAACCTTTGGATATCATGTTGGGTAAGAGCAGGTTTCTGAGCATAGTTCCTTTTTCTATGTGTCAAGCTTGTTAAAAAATGAAATAGATGTCTGTGAGCATGGTTCCCATTTTGTGTCAAGCTTGTTAAAAAATGAAACAGATGCTTGTGAGCATAGTTCCTTTTCTCTGTGTCAAGCTCGTTAAAAAATGAAACAGATGTCTAGGAGCATAGTTCTTTTTCTATGTCAAGCTCGTTAAAAAATGAAATAGGTTGTTTCAAGCAAAGTTTACCTTTTGGTTTCAAACTTGCACAAAAATGAAACCATGTTTAAAGCATAGTTTACCTTTTGGTCTCAAGATTGCATAAAAATGAAACCATTCTCGAGCATACTTCCCTTTCTATGTTAAGCCCGTTAAAAAAATGAAATAGTCTTTCTCAAGCATAGTTTACTTCCTGGTTTTAAGCTTGCATAAAAATGAAACCGTCCTTCAAGCATAGTTCTTTTCTGTTTCAAGCTTGTGTAAAAATTAAATAGGTCATCCCTTTGGAGCGAGTCTTCCATCCTTTTTTAGGACTGGAACCTTTATTTCATCTACCTTTAGATCCTGTTCCTTCCTTCGTATCTGGTGAACCTTTTCTTAGTAGTAGCCTAGAGTTTTTAGTTTGGTAAAGGAAAAAGAGTAGGTAGATGAAACAAAGCTTAGGAGGCATGTATTCAACCTCTCTATATTGAAGTTGAGCCGCTGTATATTTTTTACTGGAGGCAAGTACCGATCTTTGGACCATCATGTTGGGAAAATACTACCGAAAAGACTCGTGCTGATCATAGTTCATTCTACGATGCAAGATATTTAAAAAATGAAAAGGATGTCCTCAAGCACAACTATTTTCTGTTTCAAGCTTGTGTAAAAATGAAACAAGTCCCCACAAGCATAGTTATTTTCTATTTCAAGCTTGTGTAAAAATGAAACAAGTCATTTTGAGTAGAGTTCCTTTTTTGTGTCAAGCTCATTAAAAAATGAAACAGATTCTTCCATTGAGTCAATCCTTGAACCTTCTTTTCACTTGCATGTATAACTTGATCCTCTTTCTTCATCTGTTTCTAGTAAACCTTTTCCTGGTAGTAACCGTGAAGTTAGCTGGATGACGAATAGAGTAGGCAGATGAAACAAAGCCAACCTATTTACATTATGTTGGAGTTATTCTACTTGACAGTTATACTCGGGGTGAGTACCAACCACTGGGCATCATGTTGGGAAAATACCCATCAATGGGAGTCATTTTGAGCATACTTCCTTTAGTTTCGATCTCGCTAAACCATGAAATGACCCTTTGAGAATAGTTCTTATTCTGCTCCGAGCTCGTTAAAAAATGAAGCTGATACCCTGAGCATTCTTTCAAGTGATCTTTGAGCTCATTAAAAACAGTAAGATGGTGTTGAGCTTACTTTTCATTTTTTGTGCTCGGGTTAAAACATGAAAACTGGGTTGATCTTACTTTATCACTTTTTCGTGCTCTGGTTCAAACATGAAAAAGGTTTCGAGTGCCTTTTATACCTTCGATGTGCTCGTTAAAAACTTAGTGAAGAGGTATCGAGTGTACTTTTACTGTTTTTTCAGACTCGTTAAAATTGGATTATGAAAAAAGAACACTAATAGAGTCTTCTTTAATCTCTTTTTAGACTCTTAAAATGTGAAAATATTGCCGAGTGAACTTGTCTTCTTCACGCTCATAAAAAGACATGAAGAGTCATCTTCCTAGTGATAGTTTACCCCTTTTTCGGATCAGGGGGCACTACTTACGAAAAAGGTACACTCCAACCAATCATGACTGGAAGAGTTCTCTAAGGTATTATCTTATAATTTTTTTCGGGCCTTGGAGACTAAATCATACAAAAAAGGACCCTTTGGAGTCTTCTTCCATTTTCATTCAGACTTTCTAAACATGAACGATACCGAGTTAACTTTCAATGGATTCATTAAATTAAACACTTAGAGGACCTTTTTTTTGGGAACGAACCCCTCCTTTCTCAAGTTTGTGAAACATATAAGAATGGACTTATCTTAGGATAAGATACAATGATTGTTTGTTACCCTCTTTGAACTCATAAAAATGAAAAGATGCACTCATCAATTTTGATGGGGAAATTAAGGGAAGGGAAATAAATTTCATTTGCAATAATGGCAGTTAATAGTCACCTTTGAACATGGCACTTGTCTGCATTTCATTAAGTCAATAGGGTATTCAGCTTGCTTCCCAGTCGATCCAATTTCATGAGTCATGTCACTCCTTTGAGTCCTTCAAAGAATGCATCATCCATTGTCGCATTATGTCTTGGTTTCCACCTCATTAAGTCAATGCTTCCAAGTCTTTTGTCGTGCTGCCTTATGTTCAAAAGGAAAATTGTCTTGATATTTTACACTTGCATTCAAAAACAAATTTTGTCTCGGTTACTTTTGAGTTAGTCCTATGGTTACATCATACTCAAAATTCTAGAAATTTGTTCCGAGTTTCGTGTCGTTGATGTGGGTTTCATCATGTCCCTCCTTCCATGAGACTGTTCCTGTCGACTTCATCTCATCATCCAGGAATTAGTCTTAGAAACAAGTTAGTACCTTGAGATCTGTATGCATCAATGACAGATTCTCTCATTCTCGACATAGGTTCACATCATTGACCTTTGATCGAAATATTCAACTAAGTGTTCGACATTAGATCCTTTATTCACACTCAGGAGATTGTACTAGGGTACCTTAGGAATCATTGACATTAATGGTGGTTTCCCTCGCACTTGTTAATGGTTCTCATCATTGGTCGGTAATCAAGTGGTTTCTACCATGTTCAATGTCAGTACATTGTAATCACATGGATAGATTCGTACTTTGTTGAAGAGAGAGATGAAGACCCTGGGTATTTGTTAAGCACTCATCGCTTTCCCCAGGTTGTGATGGAGTATTTGTATGAGTCCTGACATGGATCCACATTTGTATGTTCATGGTTGTGCTCATATTTATCTCTGTATGACATAGATCTACATTGTATGTCTGGTAGCTATGTCTGAATTTAAGTCTTCTTCACATGGATCTACGCTGTATTTTAGTAGCCATGAATTTTTGTATTTCACATGGATCTATGTTGTATTGGTAGAAAACCATGTTGTGAGTCATTTGGGACATGTATCCAAATGTAAAAGGTGTTGCAGAAAGTTTGTGATGCTTAAGAAGTTCCGACCATTGGACCCTTGCCTTGGACTACACCTTCTTCTAGCAAAGTATTATGCCTATCGTTTTTCTTTAGCCATAATACTTTGGGGGGAATTCTATTACACCTAAATATCGTCACCATCATGTTACGAGATAGGTTTCCCTTGTCTTCTCCAATCCCTCAGAGTTTGTCCTAGAGAAAAGAAAGGAAGAAATTATTCCCTTGCATTTTTTCCTAGTTTTGAGCCAGTAATGCTCCTTTTACATGTGAAAAGGGAGGTGCCACCACTCTTTTCCTTCATTAAAAAGGAGTTACCCCCTTAACATCGCTCTGTATCCATGTAAAAAGTGTGGTGCTCAAGTTTTAAAGGAAAAAAGGAAGCTTCAAGAGGCTTCTCGAAGCTTAGCTCCGTGGAGCCTGATCCCTATGGTTTAGAACCACCTGGAGCTTGAGATCCTTCATTTTTGAATCTCCTTCCACCTCATCCATCATTTCCTCAACCATACCTATCCTCCCATGCCTTTAAATACTGGCTCATCCCCCATGGGAAAGTAGAGGAATAATTGTGTTGAACACCCAAACTTTGTCAAAATAATTCTTGAGCTATTGGAGGCAAAGTGAAGTTAGAGGCAAGGAGCCATTGGAAGGAACTCTCAACACCAATGCATAAAGGTTGTAGTCTATCCAATCATTTCTAATAACAAATGTCTTTTCTTTCTCATATTTATTGTATCATTTGTATGTATTGCTTGATTCCTTGGTCACAAGCACAGATCTAGTTTATTATCTTGTATGCTACCATCTTTCTCTTATTGTCTTTAATATTTTACAGGTTCTTCCGTGGTAGCATAGGATAAATATTCAAGAATATCGAGGACATCCTTTAAGGGAAGTTTTGTAGAATTATATTCAAGTAATTAAGCAGATCTAGGGAGAGTTTAACATTTGGGTTTGTGTTTTGTTCTAGACCTGTACCATTAAGATCTAGGGAATCAGCTCCTATCTGCAGGAGGTGAGAATTTCCAGCAACATAGTCACAATCCAAAATAAACCATAGATTTGAAGGTTATTGTTAAGGTGTGATATCTATGCTAAAAACCAATAGTAGTGCAAAAGAATAGGGTAGGTATTTGGGTGTGTTCTACTATCTTAAATACACCTAATATTTAATTATCGACCGAGGTTGGTAGGCTTAGAGTTGCTACAAAATGTATGTGAAGGTAGAGGGGTTCCTACGACGTCGTAGAAATACTTTAATAAACAAAAGATTGAAAAATATTTCAAAATGAAAAATCGAGTCAAACTCCTAAAAATTTAATTATTAATATGATTAAAGCAAAACATCATACTAGGATAGTATTAGACTATTCATTAACTAACTCTTCTTCTTCTTAGTCTAAGAATGGGAAAAATTTCATAAACAACTTCAAAAATTGAGAAAGGTCTAATTTATGAATAAGTAGAAAAAAATAAATAAAGAAGCAAGTAGAAAACTTAATAAAGAAAACTTAATAAAGAAGACTTCTCTAATTCTTTAGCCTATAAGCGTTTTTAGTAAACATACAATTAAAGGAATAAATCCTATGCTAGTATCAATCTACAAAGTATTGGTATATTTTCTAGAAATTAACATGTCTAACCCTAAGTTCAATATAAACAATGGTGAATTAAACTAAATGAGAGATACAATTATCAGATATTACAGCGGTGATAAATGAGGAAAGCAAAGACAAAAGAAGCAAATCAAATCATAATTCAAAAACATGCTGTGATTGAAAAGAAATACAGAAAGGGATTTTAATAAGTACTTTGAAATAATCTAACCTAAGGTCCTAGAGGCTGATGTAACTTTTACCTAATTACCAAAACATAACAGAATTAAAAAAATCCAAAGAAATAAAACTGAAAACAAGTTTAAAAATAAACTAAGAACACTAAAGATCGGATGGAAGGCTGGATGACAGTCTGGAAGGAAGGTCCAAATGACAGTCAAAACACACAGTCCGAATGAGAGGCTGTATACAGAAAATAATAAAAACATACCTAAATGATTTAATTATCAGCCGATTTTGTGCATATGAAAACAAAATGCATAAATGACAGAATTTAAACTTAATTAATAATTAAAATAATCAAAAGGGATTACTAATCTATGGGTGTGAAGAGATTATTTGTAATATAAAATAAAACAAACTGAAACATAGCTGAACTAATTTACAGTTTAAACAAAAAGCAACAAAACTAATCTCTAACTATAAATTATACCTAAGACTGACATAATATTAAGCATTAACTTGAAAGGAAAGCTAAAAAGAAACTGAAATTAAGCTGTACGTGACTGGTCATTTTAATTCTATAAACGAGAACTACATTAACAACACAGTGTAAATTATATTAAGTACGAGAGATTCATGTTACAGAGAACAGAGAAACAAATATAAACAAATTAAAAATAAAACTACTTATCTGTAATGAAGAGATAACAAAAACTCATATCGAAATAGAAATCATGAATTGTCGAGGGGCCCTCTCAGTAATCATGGGTAATTCCTGGAGAATGCTTTCACACACAATCATAAACAACAAGGCGTATAGCTTCTATTAAAAACAAGGAACATAGTTACAATCTTCTTCTCTCAAAACGGATAACTATCTACCTAATGGATTCATCAATCCCCTATTTCTTTGCGTAGAGGTGTTTATATAGACACTGTTTTTAAGAGATTGAGCAAGTCAACCCTTTAGTAGTCGACTGCTCTCTAAATTTAGTCAATCATAAAAGGCAATAATTATTCATAGGCCAACACTTGAGCATCTGCTTCCTTCAGCGTGATCGTGGCATCTTCAGCATGAACATGACGTTGTGGTGAATAGGGAAGAGCACACATGATAGGTTTCTAGAATGAGGGTGCTTCTTCAATTGAATGCATGGGCTAGTGACGTGGTAATAAGTAACAACATCATGACATCGACAATCCTCTAAAATGTTCCCTCCTTAGAATGCGTGAGTAGTGAAAATAGAATGGCGAAATCAATGGACCGACAATCCTTCTAGATTGCTGATTATGCTATCACTTGGGCACGTGGTTAACAAAACGGTTTGCAGACTTCCTCAATGTTTAATGCCTGATATTGGATGTTAACAACGCGTAGCCTAATTAGCACGCTGGACGGGAAGCTGGACAACGAGTTGCGTGATGAGCTGGACACCGATTGCGTAGATTGGGCTGAATGGTAAGCTGAATGCATTTTGTTTATAAATTCACCCAAACATACTGCATAACCTACAAACAAATACACATATTAATTAATATATTGAATATGCTTTAAATAATAGAAATTTAAGTCAATAAAGTTGTAAAAATAATGTTAATAACCAGAGTTGCGTAAACATCAAATTCGTTCTTACCTCATGCTAAATAACGATCTGCATGACATAAAATACACAAAAGATAATAAAATATGCATTTAAAGGTGTTATTTTAATGCCAAAAATGATAACAAAATGAGGCTCAACATTCCCCCAAACTGGAGAAATGCCAGGTCCCATTGAGCAAAGAAAAAGATAAGAGATGTGAGCTAGCAACAGGCATAGGCATGAATGAGTGAGTTCATAAAGTTTATAATTAGTTCAACCATGTCCAATGTAAAACTTTGGACAAGTTGAACATATGACACAAAAGGTATACAATTAATCATTTGATAGTCTACAGACATGATTGAGTAAAAGGATAGGGTTACTAACAATAAAATGATAACTAAAAAAACTTTTAAGGTCAAAGCATTCTCATGGAGCTAAAAACTATTTGCCATAAACAGAATTTGGTTAGCAAATTTTAGTCATAAGTGCTATAATATCACCAACTTTAAATCGTCATGTGGTATTTCATTTGGATTATCCTTCGATCCTTCATATAGTCCTTCATATTGATCTTCTGTAGAAATATACTTCATGTTATAACCGAGTTCCATTGCTAATTTATCCTGAAAAACACTTATCATTTTGTTAGAGGAAATAGATCTGTCATAAATAATGAAATAAAAACAGTCTAATTTTTCCTAATCCTCCCCTCCAAACCAAAGGTATGGCATGTCCTCAAGCCATGAGAAAGAAGATTCTATTGTTCCATATAAAAAAAGTGCTATCATGCTGTTTTATTATTTTGTGAAAAAGAAAAACTAACTAGTAAATGGAAATGATTTAGATATGTATATTCATGAAAAAGATAACAGTACTTAGAAAGACCACTTAAATGTTGATAAGAGAACTAAAAACATGACAGAGGAAAAGCTAGTCATCCGTGCCTTATTTTAAAGATATCTTGTCATCATAAGATATTTTGAGTTTACCTTAGAGTGTGTGAGATTTTATAGCTATGTGTCCCGTTTCTAGGATAATGACATCCTAGGTATTTATTGAATTAGATGGCTAGGTCCAATCCCAACTTACAATGATTCTCAATGACATTAAAATCAATCGGCCTTAAAATAATTTTTTTTTTTTTTTCATATTTATCATTATTCTCCGAATCATGTGCATAGTAGTGCATTAACCAGATCTCTTTTGCCCGATATTGCCCCGCTGCCAGTAGGTCTGTTCAGTACCTCGATGGGTTTATCTTGGTACCATGCAAGCATAGTCCCGCTGCCAGCGAGCCTGTTCAGTACCTTGACGGATTTACTTGCATTTATCGAGCTTCCTCATTTTAAGTTTTTACTTAGCATTGACTCGCTGCCAGCATGCCTGTTCAGTACCCCGGCGGGTTTTGCTTGTATAATGATATTAAGTATATGGAATCCAATTGGTATTAGAGCGTGCTAAGCCCTGCTAAAACACATAATTCAATTTTGCAAAAAATTAAAATTAATTTTCATAATGGCCTTAATCATAGATCATGTCAAAAGAGAATAACTTAAAGCTGTTCTTTGAACTTACAATCCTTCTTCTTCGTGAAAGATAAATAATGTTCCCCACGGGAAAAAATTCCACCTACTATCGAGTTATCACACAAAGATACTTTAAGAGACAAGTTTTGATAATAAGTATAAGATAAACTAGTAATCCAGAGGTATAAGGTGATATTCAAAAATTATAATAATGAGAGTAAGTCTTATCACACAACTGTTTAAAATAGAAAATAAAAAATATACATGTCTGAATCAAAATATAAAAAACTATTTGAATCATAAAAGGAACGGTTAAGAATGATGTACACATAATTGTTTTTAATTATCACTATAAGATGCAATTTTTAAGAAAGGTTTAAGATATCTTATGATCATAAATTGTCTTTCAGATAATACTCCATGAGCTTCTTATAGATAAAATTCTTATAATCAGACTGCAAAACCACTTGTTAGATGATTCATATTTATTTATAAAACATATATAACATTATGGAAAGAAAAAGAGTCACCTATAGTAACTCTTATTTATTTAATAAAACAAAAAATATATTTACATAATATCCTATTCTACTAAAAAGAAAGAAAAAGAGTCACCTATAGTAACTCTTATTTATTTAATAAAACAAAAAATATATTTACATAATATCCTATTCTACTAAAAAGAAAGAAAACAATTCAAGTATATGAATTCTTCCAATGTAACCATGTTTGAAGCAAAATTTAAAATATACCTTTATCCACATATAAGAAAAATATTACAATGATTACCGAGATATGAAGAATCAACCGAGCTGTTTGATTTAGCAGCAATAAACATTGAAGAAGAGGATGGTACCGTGGCTTGGTTCCCTCCATATTTCAATGTGGCTCATATATTCTATGTTTTCTTCTTCATTTGTTATGTCACGAGATCTTTCATTGAACTCTAGGATGTATAAAGGATCTAAGTTTGGTGACGGGGAATATTTAGGTTCTAATGTCCCTCCCTCATTGAATGAGAGGCATTCCAGGTTGATCTTGTCTTCTTGTGGAAAACGCCAAGTAGAAACTTCACTTTCTTTCGTAGTCTTTACAATCCCTTGATTTATAACCTCTCCAAATCTCGTATGAATTTCTTGCAATAATGTTGGTGAGGTAGGTAAGGTGGATAAATGTTGCAGTTCAACACTGTAAGCATATTTTACTGCTTTATTGTTGTTAGAATGTGGATTGGATTGAATAGGAATGTGCGTAGGGCATAGAGGAGATTTGTGAGAAGGTAATTGGCGGCAGGTGTAATTGACTAGCTTGTGTGGTTAATCCTGCCTGGGAAATGGGATATTGTTGAAAATATTGTTGAAAATCTTGTAGAACAAGAAGTGTTGCATCATAAGAGAGAGTATCCCTATGATCATCAGATGGGACAGAAAGGATTTGTGAACAAGGTTGACAGGGGTTAAGATGAGGCTGAGAAGAGGGTATATTTTTACTAATCTTGAATTTTCCTTTTAAATACCTTTTACATAATTCACAAACATTATCATATGATAACTGAAATAGGTCAACTATTCCCATCAGACTTAAAATTTCTAAATATTCATTTTTTATGTCTTTGAGTAAAAGTTTTTTCAAGGTATCCTTTCTTGACTGTCTTAGTTTTGATCTTTGAAGGTTGTATTGAAAGCGTTCGACATAATTTTCCAAAGTTTCTTCTTCTCCCCATGTTATTTCAAAGATGTCCTCGTTGACCTTGTAATAATCTTGGTATCTTTTCAAGAACATATATTTCATGTCTTCCCAAGTTTGAATGCAATTCCCACTTAGGCTCATGAACCATCAGAGGGATGCTCCTTTCAAATTAAGAGGAAAAAAATTCAGATTTTGAACATTATATGCTCTACAAAGTATTTCCAATTGAAATAAAAATTCATTGGGGTCTTCGTTCTCTAGTCTGTCAAAATTTGATAAAATGGATGGGGGAACGTACTGTATTTGTGCCACTCCTCCTGTATCTCTAATAGGGAATTCAAAGGTAACAACTTCTTCATTCTTCTTTCCTACCATATCTTCCCATGACATAAGTAACTATTCATATATTATATTGGGGTTCCTCTTTCAAATGTTCCTGTCAGTTTTGTTCGCAGGGTGGGTGGTGCTTACAACACCACTAAGTGATTTAATTGTGAAATAATCTCTACACTTGCATACAAGTAAATTGTACAAAAGTAAATTACCTAAAGGCATATGTACATCAAATTGAACTTTTAAAAAAGTAAGCTATCTATGTCTGCGGAAAATAAAAGTACGCTTAAGGGAAATAAATAAAAATTTGCGTAAAGTAAACACACTTGTGGGAAAAAAGAACAACAAGGCTTTGGGGAGACCCACTAAGGTGGATGCGTCAGAATGTCACACTATGGAAATTTTGTAGTGAAGTCATCTTTGCGTCTTACCATTTCCCCTTCCCCTTGCTGTGTAACGTAAAGGCAACCTATCTATCCTTATCTATCTAGAATTTGTTCATGAAAAACTAAAAGGAGAACCTAGACTACTGCTACTGCTAGGTTTGGGGGCGCTTGTTATAACATATGCGTAGGTTATTACCTCTCGTCTTACCACTCCCCTGCCACCAACCTATCACTAAACTTCATAAGAAAATTTTATTTTTTCTACCTTACAAAACAACTCCCCGGCAACAACGCCAAAATGTTTGGGTGTATTCTACTATCTTAAATACACCTAATATTTAATTATCGACCGGGGTTGGTAGGCTTAGAGTTGCTACAAAATATATGTGAAGGTAGAGGGGTTCTTAGAGCGTTGTAGAAATACTTTAATAAACAAAAGATTGAAAAATCTTTCAAAATGAAAAACTGAGTCAAACTCCTAAAAATTTAATTATTAATATGATTAAAGCAAAACATCATACTAGCATAATACCAGACTACTCATTAACTAACTCTTCTTCTTCTTAGTCTAAGAATGGGAAAACTTTCATAAACAACTTCAGAAACTAAGAAAGGTCTAATTTATGAATAAGTAGAAAAAAATAAATAAAGAAGCAAGTAGAAAACTTAATTAAGAAGACTTCTCTAATTCTTTAGCCTATAAGTGTTTTTAGTAAACATACAATTAAAGGAATAAATCCTATGCTAGTATCAATCTACAAAGTATTGGTATATTTTCTAGAAATTAACATGTCTAACCCTAAGTTAAATATAAACAATGGTGAATTAAACTAAACCAGAGATACAATTATCAGATTACAGTGGTGATAAATGAGGAAATCAAAGACAAACCAGAGATACAATTATCAGATTACAACGATGATAAATGAGGAAATCAAAGACAAAAGAAGCAAATCAAATCATGATTCAAAAACATGCTGTGATTGAAAAGAAATACAAAAAGAGATTTTAATAAGTACTTTGAAATAATCTAACCTAAGGTCCTAGAGGCTGATGTAACTATTACCTAATTACCAAAACATAACAGAATTCACAAAGCCAAAGAAATAAAACTGAAAACAAGTTTAAAAATAAACTAAGAACACTAAAGATCGGTTGGAAGGCTGGATGACAGTCTGGAAGGAAGGTCCAAATGACAGTCCAAATACATAGTCCGAATGAGAGGCTGTATACAAAAAATAATAAAAACATACCTAAATGATTTAATTATCCGCTGATTTTGTGCATATGAAAACAAAACACATAAAGGACATAATTTAAACTTAATTAATAATTAAAATAATCAAAAGGGATTACTAATCTATGGGTGTGAAGAGATTATTTCTATTATAAAATAAAACAAACTGAAACATAGCTGAACTAATTTACAGTTTAAACAAAAAGCAACAAAACTAATCTCTAACTATAAATTATACCTAAGACTGACATAATATTAAGCATTAACTTGAAAGGAAAGATAAAAAGAAACTGAAATTAAGCTGTACGTGACTGGTCATTTTAATTCTATAAACGAGAACTACATTAACAACATAGTGTAAATTATATTAACTATGAGAGATTCATGTTATAGAGAACAGAGAAACAAATATAAACAAATTAAAAATAAAGAATGATACAAGAGAAATGAAGAATGATCCAATATATTTACATATATTATCGATAAAATTAGTGTACATAAGTAATACATCCTTCATAGGTAAATTCGAGTTGCTTAGGAGACAACTCATGCTAGCTCATAAAGCAGACTTACCAAATATGATAAACCCCCATAGGTGGCTAAAGCACTTTCCAAATCTGTCAAGGACCTCACGAATTGGATAAACCATGAGTGAGTTGTCATGAGTGATGAAAAAACATGCTAACCATGGAATAAAGAGACAAAATAATGGAGGATGGGTTGGCAACAAAAGATAGCAGTTTCCTAGTTGACTAGCCTTACCTTATCCACAAAAAAACAAGATAAAAAACAATATAAAGACAAAATCTGTAGGAAGGCGTAATTACTAATTCTGGCAGTCAATAATGTGGGTAGGATCTAACTAGAATCAGAATAAAGGTGCTCCTGGGGTATATATGGCAAGTGTTGACCAAGTGGTGCAAGTGGATGCCAACTATCTATGCTAGTACGTAGGAATTTAATAAAAAATGATTAAATATTGTTATCCTAAGTATGGAGTGGGTTTATAATAGCCAAAAACCCCCCTTTAAGTATGAGTTTATGATGATATGTCTGAAATAATAAGAAATATAGACCTGTATAGGGCCCAACAACAAGGCTATGGTCACCCTTTACAATTATTTTGTCCAGAAAAGTGAGGAAATAGGTAAAACCACATGGGGAAAATCCTCTCTCAAGAAAGGACAAGGCACACAATTTGAAATATGTCTTCAATTATGTCTTTATATTCAATTTAATGAGCTAAATGAACTTCTTCTAGTGAAATACTTTGATGAAGAAATCATGAACTCCATGATCATGCGCTAGAGTGTAGAATTTGGAAGAAAGAAGAGGAGAGACTCCTTGTATATCATCATCTAATGAAGTATGAGCATTATTTGAATGATTATTTATGCTAACAAACTCTGATTTGAAAACACAATCTGAAAAGAAAAATAGATCCGTGCATACTCCTTCCCAAAGAGTACAAATATTAAGACAACCAGTAACACAATCAGTTCCTTTTATAGCTGCAAAATTGTGATGTGGATTACATATCTTTATTCCATTCTGATGTAGCACCTTCCTAGATCTGATATGAGGCTGAAAATACTTTTATAAATCAGAAATATTATCATATGGAACAACAAATACCAAATCTTTAGTGTCTCTATGAGGATATGGGGCTAGACTAGGAAAAAGTTGAGCAACTGGGAAAAATTGATGAGTGTAAAAATCTGAATGATGGATGGAATTGAGATCTGAACCACAAGTGTTTAGAAAATATCCAAACATGTGTAAGATAATTCAAATTATGACTAAGCTCATATATAACCAACCAATGAAAAATAGGATAGACTTGAAAGCATTTGATATAAGTAACATTGCATAAGAAACCAATGAGGAATCAACTAATGAACTTGGGGTTTGCATAGTCTTAGGAGTATTTATAGGTATGGTAGATGGCATGGATGGCAGTGTGGATGGTGTCATGACATTCATATCAGCCTGTAAATATGATTCTAAATCAAAATTATTATTATTATTTGAATGGAGTGAGGAAGAGCTGCTCATATACAAGTCAGGATCTAGTGAAAAATCACAATCATTGTGAGATGAATCTAGGAGACTGATAGGTGGATTATTAAAGAAAGAAACTGAGATTTCTGATTATGATATATCAAAAAGTAAATCTATATCATATATGTGAGGAAAGGATTTAAATATGGCACTCAAGGCATAGTTTATATCACCTTGGAACTGTGCACTATGACATTGTTATGAAGAATCAACAAGCTTCTCTAGCACATCTGGAACTTCAATGTTGTGCTTCTCAAGAAGCTGAGACATGATGTCCATATTATTTTTGAAACATTTCTTCTCATGATGAAATCCCTTGCTGCAATAATAAAACTTGGATGTAGTTCCTTTCTTCTTGGCTTTCTTCATTGAACCTTCATCTGAAGACTTCAAACTTTCATCTTCATTATCTGACTTTGGCTTCTTCTCTTTCACAATTTGCTTATCTTTTGACTTGAAATTCTTGCTTCCTTGAACTACGAGAGCATGATCCTTGCCCTTGGAAGATCTAAGAGCACCCATCTAGATCAATTTATCTTGCTCCTTTATTAGTGAATAAAAAAATGTACTTAAAGAAGGCATTTTCCAAGTAGAAAATACAAGCCTAGTAGCATGAAAAGTAGACACAAAAATTGAGTATTCAAGACCCAATTTTGATAGGATAGAAATGATCAATTGATCATCCTTTTTTTTCTTCTGAATCCCACATTGCTTGAGCAACATAACAAGTGACTTGAATTTGGTAAAAAAAACTTCAATAGAATCGAAACTGCTTGGACTCAATGAGAAGAACTCATTCTCCAACTGACGTGCTCTTAACTCATCTTGAACTACAAACAGAGACTCAAGTTTGGTCCATACTTGGTTTGGAGTGGTCAATCCATATAGATGAAATATTAGATCAAGATAAATAAAGAGGCAAAGCAATCCATAGGCTTCATCCAACCTATTATGCCACTTAGCTTTCTCAATGACAAAATTTGGTTCATTTTTTAAAGCCATAGAAACTCCATAGAGTCCCTTACTGCGCAATAGAATGCCAATTTTGACTTTCCATTCATGATAGTTTAAGGGAGTCGGGATGATAGCTGATGAAGAATCCATACTGATATGTTGATGCAGTCAAGGAGAAACTCTCTACAACCTGCACAAATAAAACTAGGTGAAAATCTTGTAAGCTTAATAACAAGCTCTTCTTCAGAGAGGAATAAGAGACTGGATGCACTCTAATAGAGAGAACAAATAGCTCCTCAAACATGTTGAACATGAATGACCTTGTGCTATGATACCATGTATAAATTGAAGCTCTGATACTATGAAGAAATAGAGCCTTGATGCTAAGAAAAAGCACAAGATGTAGATATAGCTACAAAGATAATTCTCACAAGCATGCATAAGGAAAATATAGACATGAATAATAAGATTGGATACAAGAGAAGTGAAGAATGATCCAATATATTTCCATATATTATTTATCAAATTAGTGTACATAAATAATATATCCTTCATAGGTAAATTCGAGTTTCTTAGGAGACAACTCATGCTAACTCATAAAGTAGACTTACCAAATATGATAAACCCCCATAGGTGGCTAAAACATTTTCCAAATCTGTCAAGGACCTCACTAATTGGATGAACCACGAGTGATAGAAAAACATGCTAACCATGGAATATGGACAGAAAATAATGGAGGATGGGTTGACAACAAAAGACTTAACTGGCTTTACCTTATCCACAGAAAAGCAGGATAAAAACAATAGAAAGACATAATCTGTAGGAAGGTGCAATTACTAATTTTGGTAGTTAATAAAGTGGGAATTATCTAACCAAAATCAAGATAAAGGCGCTCTTGGGTTATATATGGCAAGTGCTGACCAAGTGGTGCAAGTGGATGCCAATTATCTAGGCTACTAGGTAGGAATTTAATAAAAAATGATTAAATATTGTTATCCTAAGTATGAAGTGGGTTTATAATATCCCAACAAAATCTCTTAAAGGCCTAGTATGCAAATGCTGAAATGCACTAATAATATATAATCTTTTTCTAATTCAAAATGAAATTACGAGTTAAAAAAAACCGTAACTATATGTTGATTTACAAAATAAATAAAACCAAATATCTTAACTTTACATTTTTTGAACGAAAAACTATTACGATCCAAAATTTTATTAACAAAACTATGAACCATATAATGTCCTTAACTTTACATATTAGGGTCATTTAACAATTACATATTGATATATATCTATGATACATATTAGTGTCATTTTTTTTCTCACGAGGAAAATGACAACCTTATATTATGTAAAGTTGTGTCTGAAAAAACCAGTATAAATCCTATACAAAATGTCCAGGAGTTACATCCATATCTAGTATGATCAATCAATAATAATTCTGCTTCATCGAAAAACCCTCAATATGATTCCCTACTGAAAACTCAGTGTATGCAAAAATACTACAACTATCTGCAATTTTACATAAACTCCTCTACATATAATGCCTATTCAAAGAGTCTTTTCCACATTTTAACAAAACAAGGTCTACATATAAAGTATAAGCAAAGAGTCCTAGAAACAACTCAAGTTCCCTTCAACGATGAGCACTCCGTTAGAGATCTCCTTCCAGAAGATCGATCCAATCCCTATACCAATCGCCTGCTTAGATAAGGCATCCACATGGGTATTGAATTCTCGATAGATGTGCTTGTTAGGATTATAATCTTGCATTGTCCAAACTGGTCTATTAGATTATATTTGCCTAGATTTAGTTATTATTGGGTGCACTAGTACCATTGGGTCCACTTGGGATAATGGGGCCACCCCTACCAGTCACTAGAGTGTGGGGAACACAGATAGAGGTTAACTGCAACTAAATGCACCTTCATGCATCAGTTTATGTGCCTCCTAGAACAATCCCTACAATTTAGGAGCAACTAGGAGTGCCAACACCAACCTCCTTCAGTTGTTGGTAGTTGGTAACTAGTCAAGCTAAGATATGCTCCAGTTACATTCAGTTAGATGTCCTCTAGTTTAGTTAGCGCCAGTTTTGCATGGTTACATGTGGGAAGGCACCAATTCTCACCTACTACATCAGTTCAACTAGTTTAACTGATTATAACTGATGGAGAGACTGAATTAGACATCTGGAGTTAGCTTAGTGAACTCTGATAGCTATTTAGAAACTTCTAGTTAGGCAGTCAGTCATGTTGAGTTGGTAGATTCGAATCTTATCCACATGATTCAAATTCTCCTTTATGTAACACCATTGTATACTGCTGGGATGAATGAAGTTTATACTGTAATTATACTGAGCAATGCTTGTCTGTTTCCTATAAGATTTGTTTTTTCAGTGGGTATTATTCATTCCTTTTGTACTACATAATAATTAAAATCTAATGGCACTCATTGCTTGAAGATTAATGGCACATTAATTCTAATATGGTATCAAACCTTCCTCATGCAAACTTCGAGTCTGTCCGATTTCCATTATACACCAGAAGCAACTGGGTTTCCACATAAGTCCTGCAAAGGGTGCATTGCTAACTCTGTATTCATTCAGATAAGTCTCTGTGGGCGTGATAGACCCTGAGAAAGTGTACATGTCGAGATGGAAGGCTTTATTCTGACATAGTGTGAATTGGTTTTAGTTTTGTAGTAATATTTTGTAGGTAGAACTTCATATGGATTCGATATTACCAGTTCGTCTTCTTACTCCATTCACAAGATATTCAGAATGGAAATTGAATATGATTTCATCTCTAAGGAGACAAGATCTCTATGAGGTATCTATTAGGATTGGAAAAGAGTCTTATGAATATGAGAATGAATGGCTAAATGATGGAGATAGAGATGAGGTTTCATGGTTTGAATAGTGAGCTGAGCCTGCGAGTGATTCGAGGAGGAGCCGAGCGTGGTGAGGAATCGAGGGAGCTGAGCTTGCTCATTTGGGTTCTGCTTGTGAGCTACATGTGTTCTGGAAACAAAGCACTACAGATTGTTGCAGGTGCTAGCTGGAGTCTAGCCGATAGATCTCTGTAGATCTGCATGAAGAGGAACATTTGAGAATAGCTATATTGAATGATTCAAATTTGATCAAGTCGTGGGTGACTTTTCAAATGGATCCACCTCTGGATCCAAGCCTGGAAGATTGAAGGAAGGCTCTAGATGGGGCCTTTAGGGCTCTTGTAAACTCAACGCCCTCATTGCCACCTTCAGAAACAAATGCAGGTGATGGGTTTGTAAAAATGGAAAATGCCCCTAAGATCCAGATCTTCTCAGCAACTTGAAGAATGAAATCACTTGCTTTGAGTGAACGTGGATTGGCTGGACAGTTCATAGGCATATGGCTATCACCGAAAATGATGAACAACTGGGTGAAAAAAAACTAGATGACTCTGATCTCCGGGGGTCTTCAGCACTGTTTCTGTGGTAAAGGATACTTCACTTTTTTGTTTGAAAATAAAGAAGATAGGGTCCTGATCTTCAGAAGAGGTCCTTATTTCATGGGATCACGGGGGTTGTACTTAAACAGGTGGGGCTTATCATTTGAAACAGAAAGGGATGTGCCCTCAGCAGTCCCAATTTGGGTCTTCCTCCCTCATCTCCCGCTGCATTGCTAGAATGATGAAATGCTTTAGGAAATAGGAAACTCCCTAGGCAAGTACATAGCCAAGGTGAAACCGAAGGGGCCTCTATTCTCTTGTGCACGGATCTGTGTAGAAGTAGATCTTGAAAAGGGGATGCTAAAAATTGTAAGTCTATACATGGCTGGATGGGAACACACATAAAAAGTGGACAATGAACAACTGCCATTCAAATGCAGGAAATGTCATGAGTACGGGCATTTTGTTAAAAATTTCCCTCAAGCAGTACATGAAAGCTTGGAGAAAACTCAGGAAGAAGGGTGGCAACAAGTGAAAAAGGGAAGGAAAATGGCTTTGGCTACTCATGAGACAAAAGATCCGCTTGTAGAAAATGAAAAATCAATAGAATAAGGAGAAAATGAGATCACTACAAACAACAAGTTCAATCCTTCGATCGTGTAGGAGGGGGAAATACTAGAGAATGAAGAAACAATGGATGAAGGCAGATATGAGGAACACAATGAATTGGTAGGTAGTAGCATACCACCAACCTTTCCCAGGAATGAAATGCTTGAAGCAGAATTGGTCGATTCACCATCGCTTGGAGTAACTTGGGCAGAAAGGGTAAATCAAAGCAAAGCCTCAACATTCGCGCAATCCCATGACTCTTCCTCAAATGGGTCACAAGAGATCCCTGAAATATCTCCTAATACTAGAGGAATAAAATCTCAGAGGTACCATAGGGAACTAGAAGCAGAGAGAGAAATCGAGCTTGGTAGGCAGCGAAGCATTGAAGAGATGAAACTCCTGCAAAACCATAAAAGCTCAGGGAAAGTGGATGGCAGCCTAAAGCAGGGACTCAATCAAACAAGAAATAATGAAATCCGTCTCCTGGAATTGCAAAGGGCTGGGCAGAGTGAACAAAGTGGAAGCCATTAGAAATATTATCAAGTCTGAAATGCCAGACATTCTGCTACTTCAGGAGACAAAAATGAGTGATGTGGAGGTTCTGGCGCTCTCACAACACTTTTGGCCAAGTAGCCAAGGGTTCGCCATCAGTTCCAGAGGGGCTTCAGGAGGAATAGTAACCTTCTTTGCAAGAAAATATGAGATCAAAACTTTTAAGGAGAATCAACATTGGATTCTTTCTGAATTAAAGGAAAAGGGAGATTCAAATTCTAGTTTTGTATGCAATGTTTATGGACCAACGCATTGCAGAGACAAGATTTTTTTTTGGAATAGTTTAGCTGCCTTAAAAGGGGAAATGGAAGGGAAGGAAATCTTAATAGCTGACGATTTCAATGCTATTATTGTGCAGTCAGAGAAAAGAGGGGGGTCCAGTGTTTGATATCCCTACGGGTTAAACTCGGAATACCTTATTTCCGAGCTAGATCTGCTTTATATACCATTAAAAAATGGGAAATACACATGGAACAATAGAAGGACTGGGGAAAGATACATCGTGACCAGACTTGATCGATTCTTGGTAAGTGTCACTTTCCTTCTTAAAGATCTTTTTCCAGCTTCCTTTGCTTTGCCATCTGCTGTATCGTATCACAAACCAATTTCCTTGGTGATAGAATACCCAATAAATCTCAGTCCCATCCCTTTCTGATTCAATGCATCATGGCTGCATGAGGAAAAATCCATGGCCATTATAAAAGAAGCCTGGAATTCATACATCTCGGGCTCTCCTAGTTTAATATGGGAAAGTAAGCTGAGAAGGGTTCAAAGTGCTCTGAAAACATGGGAAAAATTAGAATACATAAGTGTTAGCAACAAGAAAAGTTAGTTCCAATATGAACTTTCATCTCTCCATTCTAGGATGGAAAGGGAGGAAATCACACCTGTTATAATCAGACAAGAAAAAGATTTAAGCTTAAATATCCTTAAAGTAGCCAGAGGAGAGGAAGAGGAAGCTACGGTAAAGTCTAGACAACTATGGTTAAAAGGAGGGGACTGAAACACAACTTACTTTCATAAGCAAACAAAGGCAAGACTCTATTTCAACATGATAAAGGAACTAAAGGAAAGGGACGGAAACAGGATTGCAGGCCATGATGAGATCAAAAAACATGTTTTCTAGCACTTCAGTGACCTATACAGGGATAAGGATGAGACTGAGCCTATTTCCCAAGCTGATGCCCTTTTAGGAATTCTTTGCCTTATCTCAGCACAGGATGAGAAGGATCCGTCAATCCCCATTATTGAACCTGATATCAAGGCAACCATTTGGTCTCTAAAAGCTGATAAGGCTCCTGGACCTAATGGCTTCACCATCAAATTATATAGGGCTACCTGGGATTTTATCAAGGGGGATCCAAAAAAAATGTTGAATTGGACGAGAAGAAAAGACAAGGTTGATGGAGCCACAAACTCTTCATTTCTCACGCTGATCCCAAAAGAAAAGAGACCCATCTCTATAGATTGTTTTAGGCCTATATCCCTCTGTAACACCTCCTACAAAATCCTCTCAAAAATCTTAGCCACAAGACTGAAAAAAGTAATGGGAAGGATAATCTCAGATACCCAGGGAGGTTTCATTGCCGGGCGTCAAATCCTTGAAAATATTATTATAGTGCAGGAAGAAATTCATACTAGCATGGAGAAAAAACAATAAGGTATGGCTCTCAAACTTGACATGGCAAATGATTTTGATCATGTAAATCACTTCTTTTTATTTGAAAGCATGGCAAAGTTTGGTTTCTCCCAGAGGTTCATCAGATGGATCAAGGCGTGCATCAACAGTCCATGGATTGATTCACTGGTTAATGGTAGACCAACCAAGTTCTTCCAAGCCACCAGGTTAATTAGACAAGGCTTCTCATTGTCTCCTTATCTCTATCTAATGGTAGCTGACTCTCTGAGCAAGAAGTGGCAGTAGTAGCAAGATCTGGGCAAGCTCAAGGGTCTAAAGATTGCAAGAGGGTTGAGAGCGGAAAATAATGCTTAATTTGTTGATGATACAATCTTGCTGGGAGGAGCATCCACCATCATTGCAAAAAGATTAAAAAATGTGATCTCCACCTTTCTTAAAGCTACAAATGGTATGCTGAATATTAATAAATCCAAGATTTATAGCTGGAACTGCACTCTTGGAGTTATGGAAAGAATTGCTCGTATTCTTGGCTTTGAAGGGAATACTGCCTGGAACTCATTTAACTACCTGGGCGTCCCCATCTTCAAGGGAAAAAAATGGCTGACTGGTGTGGACTGATAGAGAAGCTCAAAATGAAAATAAATTTGCAGGGATCCAAGTGGCTCAACCCAATAGGCTCCTCAGAGTATTATCCAGGAAATAAATGGAGTAATGTGGAATTTTCTATGGCAAGGAGGTATGGCGAACAATATTAATAAATTCAACTTGGTCACCTGGGATGTGTTGTGCAGTCCAAAACATTTCAGCGGTGTGGGAATCAGAGATCCACATGACATGAATTTGGCCCTTGGAGCAAAAATTTTGTGGCAAGTATGCATTGGAGATACAGCTTGGTGGAAAATGACATTGTAGAAGAAATATATGGCAGGGAAAAGGTGTAGATGTGTAGACAGGCTGGACGCTAGCAGAGCTGGATCGCCGATTTGGGATTTATGCAATTTTTTTATTTTATTTTAAAAGACAAGCTCTACTGGATCGCTGGAAATGGAAGAAGAGTCCGTTTTTGGTATGACAAAATAGGCACAATCTCGCCTGTTGATAACTGCCAGGAGCTTGAGAAATTAAAAACGTGGTGTGAGCAAAATAATTTCAACACGTTGTATGATCTTTCAGATTGGACGGTTACTAGAAGGTGGAAGGGTTGGAAAAGCGTGGAGAACCCAGCGCATTTACAGGCAACCTTCAGAAATTTGATTATGCTTCTTCATGGATATGCACCAATTCACATCAATATCGCAGATAAAAGAGGATGGGGGAAAGCTGGTGAGTACACAGTAAAGAAGGATATCAGATGGTTTACAAAAAGAGGAACAAGATTTATAAAATTTTTAAGTGGAACAAAATATGGAATAGTGATGGACTGCCGAAGGTTATTTTTTTCTTCTGGATCTTGGCACAATGAAAAGATTTGACATCCGAGAACCTTAGAAAGAGAGGGATTACAGGTCCACTTTGATGCGTCTTGTGCAAAAATGAGGAAGAAAGTTTAAAACATGTATTCACAGAATGCAATTTCAGTAAGCAAGCCTAGAGTGAGATTCTAAAAGATCTTAAAATGAATATCATGTTGCCATCTGTTGGAGACATTTACCATCATACACACTCTTTTTGGTCAAATTGGCCTAGTTAAACCACTATCCTAAGTATAATTGACATTAATTGACATCAGTGGAGCATTAATTGCCATGATCCAGTCACACCCACGCCTACCTACAGTCAAGGAGGCTAACTTAGCCTTCTCCTACAGTCAAGGAGGCTAACTGGAGCACTCCGGGGGTGATCTGAGTGATATTAATGCACCTAATTGCTAACTGGTGGTTACAATCAGTTCAACCAGTCAGTTAAGGTGCCTCCTCTCATTAAATATATTATTTAATGATTATTTAATATTATTTAATGATCTGGTGTCAACAGGGGCGCCTCCACCAACTTCTGATGATCAATTCAGCTTCGGTTAACCTCATCGGGGTTCATTGAAGTCATGGAGCACTAGCACTTGATGGTTGGCTTGCTATGACATGTGTTTGATATCCTTCAGTTGAGATTCAGTCATTTATTGCACTCCAAATTCAGTTAGGGTTTGGTGAGTCAATTAGGGTTTTGGTCAAGTGGTTAACTAAGTGTGAACCAATGGTTTGGAGTCAGTTAAGCTAGAATCACTCATTGATTTTGAATTGCCTCCTTAGGTATTCAAATTCCTCATTGATTCAAGCTATTGCTTGACATTGGTATTGTAACCATTCATTGTTTATTAAATATACAGAGAGGAAACCAATTCCGGTTCCGATTAACACCATTTCCTGAGTTATTTGTTGATTATTCTTTGATGAGATTGATGCTTTGTTCCTAGATCAATGTGAAATAATAATATGGTATCAGAGCATACGGTGGGACGAAGATCTATCTCTCAAAAACAAGCTTTTTGACATATTTCTCAATGAAAAGTGAGCAATAGCTCAAAATTCCAGCACTGCACCAGAAGCCAAGGCTTACCACTCAATATCCCAAGTAAAGAACTTGTTGATCAAGCTTGCTTGATTGACTATGCTGGGTGTGATGAAAGCCTAGAATGTGTAGGCTATCCGACCTTATTTTTCCCTTTCTGTTTTGATTTTCAGGTTTCTATAGGTGAAGCATTCGCTACAGCACATCCATATGGCCTCCTCAGTAGATCTCTTGACTCCATACAATTTCCACTCATGGAAAAATAAAATGGAGATTCAGTTGTGCTCCAAAGTACTTTTTAGAGTCGCCACGGACACCGAAGTTGAGCCTGGATCCGCCATAGAAAAATCAAGATTCTTGAACAAGAAGGATGAAGCCTTCGATTTCTTGTGCCTCTCTATTTCTGAAGACCTTCTCTTCCATCTTATAGATCTGAAGACACCGAAAGAAATATGGGACAAATTGGAATCTCTATAAAGAATTCATGATGACTTGAGAGTTTACCAACTCAAAAATGAACTCATGTCTCTCCAACCTTCCAATTTAGAGACTCTGAATGATTTCTTTATAAAGTTCAAGCATACTATTTTACACTTGAAGCAATGCAATGTGGAGAAGGAGGATGATCAGTTGATCCTTTCCATCCTCTCCAAAATTGAGGCTGATTATTCATTTTTTGTTTCTACATTCCGTGCGGGGAATCTCACAAACCCCGGATGGAAGATGCCTACACTCAATGCCTTCATTGAGTCCCTAACTAATGAACATGACAAGCTTGTCCAGATGGGGATCATCTGATCTTCCCGTGATCAAGCCCTCCATGTCTCGGGGCCCAAAGATTTGACGGGTAAAGGAAAGCAGCAGAAAAATCAGAAAACTAAATTTTATGCTCCCAAGCCTAGAGTTGAAAACCAACCGCATGATGAATCTTCCGGTTCAAGGAAGAACAAAGGAAAAGGGCACAATGGGAAAAAAAAGTCAAGTGTTCTTACTGCGGGAAGGGTTTTCACCCTGAACATGCCTACATGAAGAAAAAACTTGATGAAGCAACCTCTCTCCTTGAGAGGAATCACATCAATCTTCCAGAGAGCTTTCGGAGGAGAGATCACCAAGATCGGGAACCACAGCATGAGAAAGGTCATGCCCTCATTGCAAGCACTTCCAAGTCCAAAGCACTGTTGATTGACTCTGGAGCTTCGAATCACATGATGGCTGAAAAATACTCATTTTCATCCTTTGAGACCGGAAAATCCATCCCCATCCACATGGGAGATGACTCCACCATCATTTTCGAAGGACAAGGTACCATAGATCTAGAAAATGGTTTTTTCTCTAATGTTTTGTATGTACCGTCTCTAACAGCAGATCTCCTTAGTGTCTATCAGATGACACATACATGAATGCCTAAGAGAGTCTCTTTCAGCCCAAATGATGTTGAGATAACAGAAATTGCATCCGGGAAACTCATTGCTAAAGGCCTTGCAAACCATCATGCAAAAGCCTATGAGTTCTCTCACTTTGTTGCAGATGCAAAGCCCACCACTCTGCTAACTCATGGAAATGAGGTTAGTAGGTTGTGGCATGAGAGGTTTGGCCATCTTAATTTCAAATATTTGCAGCAATTACAGAAATACTCCATGGTTGAAGGCCTCCCGGTCATCGAGGTAACCACGGGAATTTGCAAGGGTTGTGTGATTGGAAAACACCCTGAGCACAAGTTCGATCGGGGGAAGGCAAACTGAGCTACAAGCATATTGGGGCCGATACATTCTGATATCAGCTGTCCGATGCCTATCACATCCATGAATGGATCAAGGTACCTCCTTACTTTTATTGATGATTTTTCAAGGTATACATGGGTTTTTTTTCTCAAAAAGAAATCAGAAGTATGTGAAAATTTTTCTGAATTGAAGGCCTTGATCGAAAATGCCTCTGGGCTTAAGATCAAGATATTGAGACCTGATAATGGAGGGGATTATTTCAGTAATGAGTTGCTGTACATATGCTCCCAAAGTGGTATTCAGGTCCAGCATTCAATTCCCTACACTCCCCAGCAGAACGGAGTAGCGGAAAGGAAGAACCGGTCTCTCAAGGAGATGACCACTTGTATGTTGGAGTCAAAGAAGCTTGCTGCAAATTTGTGGGATGAAGCCATGCATGCTGCAGAATACATTCATAACAGGGTGCCACACTCATCTATGAAAGGAAAGAATCCTTTCGAAGCATACTTTGGACACAAGTTGGATGTGTCGAACCTACGGGTGTTTAGGTCCACTGCATGGGCCCGGATTCCACTTGATAAAAGAAGGGCTTTGCAACCGCAAAGCATAGAATGTCTATTTATTGGGTATCTTGATGAATCTAAAGGATTCAAGCTGCTGGATATCAATACCAAACAGATCATCATCGAGAGAAGTGTCAAGTTCGATGAATTTCCTTCCTATTCTACTGAATATTTGGATGATGAAATTGGGGGTGATGACCCTCATTTGGATCCTATGATTTATGATATTAGTGTGCAGCAATAATTAGATGCTGAATCAGAACCTGAAGTGCAAAATCATCTTCCTACATGGGCCCAACAGACACTCTCCTTCGCAGGAGAAAACATTGGAAATTTGGATGATCCACGGAGAACCCGGTCTGATTTCCAAAGAGCAGGTATTGCGCTCTCTTGTTCTGATAATTTGCTATCTGAAACTTTCTATTTGATGATTATTTCAGATCCAAAATCCTACTACCATGCTCGGAATTATCTGAGATGGCAAGTTGCCATGGATGAAGAGATGCATTCTCTTCAGAAAAACACTACTTGGGAGCTAGTTTCTCTTCCTCCGGGAAGGAAATTGGTTCAATGCAAGTGGGTGTTTCGGACAAAGGTTGCTGCTGATGGAAGCACCTAAAAATATAAGGCAAGTCTGGTAGAAAAAGGTTTCTCTTAGGTCCAAGGAGTGGACTACCATGAGACCTTTGCACCGGTTGCAAAAATGGATTCCATCCGCCTTGTTTTGGCTATTTCAGCATCCAAGCACTGGGAGGTGCATCACATGGATGTTAAGTCAGCCTTTCTACATGGAGATATTCATGAGGAGATATAAATGAAGAAGCCTAAGGGCTACTTCACTGATCCATATTTGGTTTGCAAGCTAAATAATTCACTATACGGGTTAAAATAGGCCCCAAGAGAGTGGTATTCCAAGATGGATGCCTTCCTTCTCTCGCAAAACTTTCAGAGATGTAGATCAGATCCAAATGTGTATTTACAGCAGCATGATGGTCATCTAATTATAATTTTTTTATATGTTGATGACTTACTGATCACAGGTAGCACAGTTTCCTCCATTTCAGCCATCAAAACTGCTCGCCACAATGCGTTTGAAATGAGTGATTTGGGGATTCTAAAACAATTTTTGGGGCTCGAAATCGAGCAAAATTATGATGGGATTATGGTCACTCAGTCCAAATACATTTCAGACCTATTAGTCAAGTTTACCATGGCTGAATGTAGGCCTACACCATTCCCTTTCCTTTCAGGGATCAGCCTTGAAGAAGGAAAACACACACCTCCCATGGACTGCACTATTTATCGACAACTGATTGGTAGCTTGTTGTACTTGACACATTCTAGGCTTGATATTTGTTATGCTGTGAATGCTGTATCAAGATACATGCAGCAATCAGACTATTATAAAGGCTCATTGAATAAAAAACCAGACTTTGCTAGAGCATGGGATGCCCTCCCAAGGTTTGTATGCTGGAAAATTTGGAATGAAAGGAACAAGGAGATATTTGAAGAAAAAAAATCATGTTTTAAAAAAGTTTCAGCTGCAGCAAAGAGCTTATGGGTGGACTCTCTAGTTACAATGGGAATGAAAAAATTCCCAGCAAAACCTCTTTCAGTGGAAGAAAGAATATGGATGAGCGACATACTTCAGAATCCTTCCCCCAGAAACAACTGAGCAATGAAGCAGAATCTTCCGTACTGGAAGAACAGGATGAGTGAAGAAGATCTAAGGAATTGGAGGAATAATTCAGGAATTAGTACTCTATTTTTTGATGGTTCCTTGAAAGGCAATCTAGGGCTCGTAGGTGCTGGCGATGTCATTGTAGATCACAAAGGGACCAAGAAACAAGAGTATGCCTGGGGAATTGGAAGGGAAGCTAACAATGGAGCGGAATGGTATGCATTATTTAAAGGATTGGAGTTGGCTAGAGAAATGGGGATAGAGGAAATGAATGTCATCGGAGACTCTTTAATTTTCATCAGGGAAGCTAGAAAAATTTACAAAAATTTGAAAACTCCCTCTTCTAATATGTATAAAATGCTGTCTTGCTTAACCAAAGAATTCAAATTCCTCTTCTTCTTGCATGTTTTGAGAGGACAAAATCACTAAGCAGATAGAATGGAAAATATAGGGGTTGGCCTGAATTGCGGGATTATGGAAAAGCATAGAGTAATAAGTGCAGATGTTTGGATCCCCTAAACTTTGTTTCAGGTTTTTGCTCGGCTTCAATTAAGTTTAGAACGGGATAACTGTTTATATATTTAAATATCATTGGATGGGCTATAATTTTTTTTTTAAACGGTTCAAGATAAAGAAGGAAGGACAAGGAGGCTGGAATGTTGCCCAGTTTAGGGGACAATCAGCTTTACAATTTGTAATCATTATATTTTTCTTATAATAAAAAAAAAATCACAACCATTTTGTTAAAAAAAAAGATGGAGATAGATACTTTGGAACAATATGTGGGGCCTTTTCTCCAAGCTTGCATTACCTTAATGATTCTGCTGAATACCCAAAGGATCTATGGACAGAATTGGATAGAACCTCTGGCAAGCACAATGAGGATCATTATAGCAATTTGGAGAGCACACCCATTACCAAAAGAGTTCTTTATTCAAAAGTCTCGACCTCCACTCTCTTTGATGAAGTGTTTCAATATGAAGAAGAAGGATAATCTTCCACACAGTCAATTCGAATTGAAGAAAGTCTCCTTGGAGTGACTCCTTCTCCTGCTAATCTAAAAGTTTATGAGATCTTTGATATCTCATCTTCTCATATGGATGATCCAGAAGAAGACATTGGAATCTCTGTTATTGAAGAAAAACTCTTCTTCCATTCTATGCAAACATTCTATAGTGATTCTTTTTTAAGTTCTGCGTAAAGTTTGCCAGTGATTGCTTCAGAAAATGAAGAGGAATTCGATTTCTCTCTCTCTCTAATGTTGCTGCTGGTATGTAGATAAGTAATACTTTGGATATTTGGAAATAATATCAGATGGTAGGAGTGATCCATTCACTCTCATTGATCTACATCTTCCAACAAATCCCTACATGATTGCATGCACAGATACTTAGAGTTTTGAAGAAGGAGAAAATTGTGCATCTACCATCTCGGTGGAGAACTTAGATTTGTTCCAAACTCTTGGATATGATATCTTTGGTGTGATTTAGACCAAAAAACACATCTTCCCATGTGGGAACACCTTGATTCACAAGCAAAGCCCCTATCTCCTATTAGATCATTTTAATGCACTGCCTCACCATTGTTTGATTTTTCCTGCCACTGGTCACCATGAAGCAAAGAGGGACGGACATGAGACTGCACAAGCATAACCACACCATGTCTCTATAGAAAGCATATATGGAACATATGTAAATCAACAATCTCTCTAGGTTTTTCGACAAAAGTTTGGCTACCTGATCAAAATCACAGGTATTATTTCACCTTGTTGTACTGTTTTAGATAATAGTTGTGCTAACAAAACATTCGATTATGATTTAAGTGCCTTTATATTCATAAAATTTCCATAATGTGAAATTTAATCCTTGGAATTTATAATTTTAGTCATTAATTTTTGGTCCACGGATGTAATTTATACAATCCCTTAATGATCTTAAAACAAAAACAAATTATCTTGTAGATATTTAACAATGGATTTATTGCTAGTTTGAATTGCTATATGTTTAGTGTAAATTTGAGAGTTTCATTGTGCAAGTTGTTCATAATTGTTGTTGCCAACAGAGTTTTATCCAACAATTAAAAATGGAACATCTCATTAACATGGAAAACATATACACACATCCCTCTGCATGGATTCATGTGGAACAATTCTCAATTTTTATTTTCCTGAATTTTTAATTTTAGTCGTTAATTTATGGTCCATAGATGTAATTTATACAATCCCTTTAATGATCCTAAAATAAAAATAGATTATCTTGCATATATTTGACAATGGATTTATTTTTGGTTTGAATTGCTATATGTTTAGGGTCAATTTGAGAGTTTCATTGTGTAAGTTGTTCATAATTGTTGTTGCCAACCGAGTTTTATCCAACAATTAAAACTGGAACAACTCATTGACATGTAAAATAGATACACACATCCCTTTGAATGGATTCATGTGCAACAATTCTCAATTTTTATTTTTCCTCTGTGGATTTATTACAAATTGTTCCACATGAATGCTTTAACTCATATTCAGGGGTTTCTAAAGGCATTTTAATTTGAGTGAATCTCCTTTCTCTCCAATTGAAGTTTTACACCAAGAGAACATCAAAGGAGAATGAGAATCACTAGGAGAAAAACCTAAATGTTGACTTAAGACTTCATGCGAGCTCTCTTAGGATAATTCCTAGGACAGTGGATTTATTGTTGGGTTGAATTGTTATATGTTTAGTTTCAATTTGAGAGTTTCATTGTGCAAGTTGTTAATAATTGTTGTTGCCAACATAGTTTTCGTGAGCAATTAAAACTGTAACAACACATTAACATGGCAAACAAAATCATGCATTCCTCTGCATGGATTCATGTGGAACAATTCTTAATTTTTATTCATGATTTTAGTGACTTTGAATTCATAAAATTTCCACAATGGGAAATTTAATCCTTGGAATTTTTAATTATAGTCGTTAATTTATGGTCCACAGATGTAATTTATACAATCCCTATAATGATCTTAAAACCAAAAATTGATTATCTTGCAGATACTTGACAATGGATTTGTTTTTGGAATTGCTATATGTTTAGTGTCAATTTGAGAGTTTCATTTTGCAAGCTGTTCATAATTGTTGTTGCCAACAAAGTTTTCTCCAACAATTAAAAATGGAATTAACAAGGCAAACAGATACATGCATCCCTCTGCATGGATTCATATGGAATAATTTTGAATTTTAATATTCCTGAATTTTTAATTATAGTCCTTAATTTCTGGTCCACAGATGTAATTTATACAATCCCTTTAATGATCTTAAAACTAAAATAAGTTATATTGCATATATTTGATAGTGGATTTATTGCTGGTTTGAATTGTTATATGTTTAGTGTCAATTTGAGAGTTTCATTGCGCAAATTGTTTATAATTGTTGTTGCCAACAGAGTTTTATCCAACAGTGAAAATTGGAACAACTCATAACATGGCAAACAGATACATGCATCCCTCTGCATGGATTCATGTGGAAAAAATCTTAATTTTTATTTTTCCTTTCTGGATTTATTACAAACTATTCCACATGAATCATTTTAACACATGTTTAGGGGTTTCTAAAGGCATTTCAATTTGAGTGAATCTCCTTGCTTTCCAATTGAAGTTTTACACTAAGAGAACATCAAAGGAAGCTGATAATCACTTGGAGAAAATCCTAAATGTTGACTTAAGACTTCATGCGAGCTCTCTTAGGACAATTCCTAGGACAGTGGATTTATTGCTAGTTTGAATTGCTATGTGTTTAGTGTCAATTTGAGAGTTTCATTGTGCAAGCTGTTCATAATTGTTGTTGCCAACAGAGTTTTCTCGAGCAATTAAAAGTGGAACAACTCATTAACTTGGAAAACATACACACACATCCCTCTGCATGGATTCATGTGCAACAATTCTCTTTTTTTATTCTTCCTAAATTTTTAATTTTAGTTGTTAATTTACGGTCCATGAATGTAATTTATACAATCCCTTTAATGATCTTAAAACAAAAATATATTATCGTGCATATATTTGACAGTGGATTTATTGATGGTATGAATTGCTATATGTTTAGTGTCAATTTGAGAGTTTCAATGTGCAAGTTGTTCATAATGGTTGTTGCCAACAGAGTTTTCTCTAGAAATTAAAAATGGACCAGCTCATTAACATGGAAAACAAATACACACATCCCTTTGCATGCATTCATATGGAACAATTCTCATTTTTTTTTATTTTTCCTCTGTGGATTTATTACAAATTGTTCCACATGAATGCTTTAACTTATGTTTAGGGGTTTCTACAGGCATTTAAATTTGAGTGAAGCTCCTTGCTCTCCAATTGAAGTTTTACACTAAGAGAACATCAAAGGAATATGAGAATCACTTGGAGAAAACACTAAATGTTGACTTAAGACTTCATGCGCTCTCTCTTAGGACAATTCCTAGGACAATGGATTTATTGATGGTCTGAATTGCTATATGTTTAGTGTCAATTTGAGAGTTTCATTCTGCATGTTGTTCATAATTATTGTTGCTAATAGAGTTTTCTCCAACAATTAAAACTTGAACAACTCATTAACATGGCAAGCAAATACACACATCCCTTTGCATGGATTCATGTGGAACAATTCTCAATTTTTATTCTTCCCTAATTTTTAATTTTAGTCGTTAATTTCTGGTCCATGAATGTAATTTATTGTTAACGATCTTAAAACAAAAATATACTATCTTGCAGATATTTGATAGTGGATTTATTGTTGGTTTGCATTGCTATATGTTTAGTGTCAATTTGAGAGTTTCATTGTGCAAGTTGCTCATAATTGTTGTTTTCGACATATTTTTTGTAGAAATAATATATCAATGCTATGAGAAATGATTCTAACAAGAAGCACAGGAAATAGATCTTACTACCAAGAATTCTCACAAGCATACACAGGAAAAATAGAGAGAAGAAAAGAGACTGAATTGCATGAATGAAGAGATGAATATTGGTGTGTATCCTTCCATTGAATAATGATGAATAATAGTGTACATAAATAGTACATCCCTCATAGGAAAATTGAGTTGTACGGAGACAACTCATAAAGCTCAAAAGGACGACTTACCAAAATATAGCAATCCCCCATAGGTGGCTAAAGCACTTCCCAAATCTATCAAGGACCTCACGAATTGGAAAAATAATGAGTGAGTTGTTAAGGAGATGGAAAAAACATGCTAATCCTATAAAATGGAGGAAAATTAATGAAGGATGGGTTGGCAACAAAAGGACCCAGTTTCCTAGTTTGACTAGCTTTACCTTATCCATAGAAAAGTATGAAAAGTAGAATAAAGAAAAATCTGCTGAAATGTGTTGTATACTAATTATGGATGGTCAAAATGTGGTTAATATCAACCTATAATTAGAAATAAATAATTCCTAGGATATAGATGGCATGTATTGACTTTAAGGTGTAAGTGGATGCAAACTAATTAAGCTAGTGGGTGAATAATTAATCAAATAATGATTAATTATTTTATCCTAAGTTATGAGCAGGTTTAATATATTCCAACAACCCTCTATAAGTCTGAATTTATTATGGTATTACAAAAAATATGGATGCATATAGGTCCCATCAACAAGGCTATGGTCACCCTTTAATAGTTATTATGTCCATAAAAGTGAGGAAAGAGGAAAAACCACATGGGGAAAATCCTCCCTCAAGATAGGACAAGGCACAAAATTTGAAATATGTCTTCAAAATATCTTCATATTCACTTTAATGAGATGAATGAACTACTTCTGGATGAAGGACTTGCTGAAGAAATCATGAACTCCATGATCATGCGCTAGAGTGTAGAAACTGCAAGAAGGAAGAGGAGATACTCCTTGTATCTCATCAACTGATGAAGTAGGAGAATTATCTGAATGCTTCTTGATGCTGTGAAAATATGATCTACAAACATAATCTGAAATGGAAAAGATATTTGTGCATACTCCTTTCCAAAGAGTACAAAAATTAAGACAATTTATTTCACACCAAATTCCCTGAATAAGTGCAAAATTGTGATATGAATCACATGTCAATATTCCAATCTGATGTAGCACCTTTCCAGATCTGATATGAGGCTGATAAAACTATGATATATTAGAAACATTAGCATATGGAACAACAATGACAAAGGCTTTAGTGGCCCCATGAGGATATAGGGCTAGACTAGGAAAATTATGAACAACTTGGGAAAACTAATAGGTGTAAAAATCTAAATGATGGATGGGCATAATATCTAAACCATAAGTGTTTAGAACAGATACAAACATGTTTAATATCAGTCTAAATATGACTAAGGTCATGGATAACCAGCCACTAAAAGATAGGAAAGAATTCAAACCATGTAAGATAAATATCACTGCATAAGAGACCAATGAGGAATCAACTAGTGAACTTGGGATTTGTATATTCTTAGGATTATTCAAAGGTATGGTAGATGGTATAGATGGTGGTATGATATGTGTATAAACTTTCAAATATGCTTCTAAATCAGAATCCAAAGGATCACATATAATCATATCAATAGACTCGTGGGAATACACTGGTAATGAATCCTCTGTATGAAAGGAGGAATGAATGAGATGTTCACAATCTTCAAGGAGGTTTTGAGTATTGACGCCAAGAAAAAAGGAGGAGACACTGAATCACATGAGATCAAGTAAGGTAAGTGGTATGACACACATAACGCTTGATTTGGCTAAGCAAACATCCTGGAAATCACTGGGTTGCACACCATCAATGAGAGAGGTATGCACAAAGTGTGAAGAGTTAGGCACATAGATATCCGAATCTAAGATAGAGATATAGAGAACAATGAATGGGTGATAGGATTATCATCAATATAAATATAATCTCCATATGTTACTTCTTTTTCATCAATAGTATCACAAGAAGAAAAATCACCTTCAAGAGACACATAAAAAGATGGCTCTTCAATATTTGGTTCTTCATTGAAGGAGGAAGCATTCGAATCAAGGAGAGTAGAAGCAACATGAACTGTATGAGAAACTTATTCATCATGATCAACTTCATCAGAGAATGTAGAGGCCAATAAATCTTGAGAGAGAGAACAAGAGGAGATGCTAGGTTCGCTCCATGTTTCATCTTCTATTTCCTTCAAACCAAAAGCTTTGTCCAAATTCTTCCAAAGCTCAAATGGTTACTCAATAGACTCTATGAGATGATGTATATTTGGAGACATTCCCAAACACATAATTCCATAAGCTCTATCACAATCATTAAGCCAATCAATCTTGTCTTCATAAGACTCGGGTTCACTCAATGCACCAATGTAGACATCAAAGAGACATTGCCTCTTCAAGTATGTGCTCATCTTTGTATTCCAATTAACATAGTTGAAAGGAGATAGCAGAGGAAATTTTGAATCCATATAGAATTTGTTGATATGCTCTAGGATATACTCTCTGCAACCTGTAAAAAAAACTAGGAGAAAATCTTGTAAGCTAGACAAGCTCTTCTTCAGAGAGGGATAGGAGACTGGATGCGCTCCTCAACTCTGTAGAACTTGATCAAACTTGCTGCTCTGTTAACATGGAAACATGTACAGACATCCCTCTGCATGGATTCATGTGGAACAATTAGCAATTTTTAATTTTCCTAATTTTTTATTTTAGTCGTTAATTTATGGTCCACGAATGAAATTTATACAATCCCTTTAATGATCTTAAAACAAAAATAGATTATATTGAAGATATTTGATAGTGGATTTATTGATGGTTTGAATTGTTATATGTTTAGTGTCAATTTGAGAGTTTCATTGTGCAAGCTGTTCATAATTGTTGTTGCCAATAGATTTTTCTCCAACAATTAAAACTGGAACAACTCATTAACATGACAAACAAATACACACATCCCTTTGCATGGATTCATGCAAAACAATTCTCAATTTTTAATTTTCCTCTGTGGATTTATTACAAATAGTTCCACATGAATGCTTTAACTCATGTTCAGGGGTTTCTAAAGGAATTTCAATTTGGGTGAAGCTCATTTCTCTTAAAGTGAAGTTTTACACTAAGAGAAAATCAAAGGAAATTGAGAATCACTTAGAGAAAACCCTAAATGTTGAATTAATACTTCATCCGAACTCTCTTAGGACAATGGATTTATTGTTGGTTTGAATTGCTATATGTTTAGTGTCAATTTGAGAGTTTCATTGTGCAAGATGTTCATAATTGTTGTTTCCAACAGATTTTCTCCAATAATTGGAACTGGAATGATTCATTAACATGGAAAATAGATACATGCATCCCTATGCATGGATTCATATGCTGGAACAATTCTCAATTTTTATTTTTCCTTTGTGAATTTATTACAAACTATTCCACATGAATACTTTAACTCATGTTCATGGGTTTCTAAAGGCATTTCAATTTGAGTGAAGCTCCTTGCTATCCAATTGAAGTTTTACACTAAGAGAACTCAAAGGAAATCAAGAATCATTTGGAGAAAGCCCTGAATATTTACTTAAGACTTCATGTGAGCTCTCTTAGGACAATTCCTATGATTTTTGGGGGAATGAATATTAGCGAATAACTTTAAGATAATATAAATATTGTTATAGGTCATGTGAGTTACTTTCTAATTTTGAATTACAACCAAAATCTTCTTCAAATGCATTGATTGCCATAATTACAACCAAATTGTAGTCCCTTTTAAGGAGAATATGGAGAAAGAATGATATAGGTTGCAAAAAAGGACAATTTTATAAACCACATAACCAAAAAGTAATTAGAAATGATACTTATATACTCTCACCACTCCCCATATCATGTTGAACAATTCACGTGGAATAATTCATAGAAAATTGTTGGAGTTAAAGAGAAAGTTGGACTTTAGATAATCATTTGCTTCTATACTAGAGTTTGCAAAGGAAACCTTTTCAGCAAATGGCCATTCAACAAGGCACTTTGCAAGCTTCACCTAAAGCACAATGTTACTCTAACTCAGTGACAAACATAGATCACACTCCCAAATATTGAGAATTTGGTAGGAAACTTATAACATGGGATGCATAATGCAATTTTTTTTGGATGAGCACTGGTCTGAGGGGTTGGGGAACCCATTCCTATTTTTTTTCCTTATTTCTTTACACTTGGGTACTCGAAGAAACCATTCCCATTTCGATGCCATATACTTTAGGAATGGCTAGAATGCTCTGTAAAATTTGATGGTAGAGCCAAACCATTCCCAGGGGTGTTCTTCATTTGGTGCTTCCATCCTGTCAAGCAGTCCTTATATTATTCTTATCATGCTAGGATCCCCTGCACTCTTATGATTGTGTGGATGAATATGATTTTTTATAAGTCTGATTTGAGCACTTTGCAGGTGGTTAACATGCTCCTTTATTCCCTCAATTACTAATTTTGGTTGCATGATAGACATTCTGCTCCTTTATGATAGACGTGCTCCTTTATTCCTTGATTTTAAGGATAACAGCAATGCTTTGTAAAATTTGATGGTAAATCCAAGCCACTCCCGGTGGTGTTACTCATTTGGTGCTTCCATCTTGTCAGGTAGTCCTTAGATTCTTCTTATCATGCCAGGATCCCTTACACTCTTGTGATTGCATGGATGAATATGTTTTTTATAAGTATGATTTGAACACTTTGTAGGTGGTTAACATGCTCCTTTATTCCCTCAATTGCTATTTTTGGTTGCACGGTAGACATTATTCTCTATGATAGACATACTCCTTTCTTCCTTGATTTAAGGATAACATCAACCTAACATATGGAGATAACTGTTAATCCATTGTTCTGCATGGTGATTGACGCATGGAGTTTAGTGCTACATAAGACCTGGTAAGATTTATGCCATTCATAACATTGCAGTTATTGGAATATGCCTATTACTGTTTAATAAAAAATTCCAATGCACAAATGAGGATGTGCTTTCTCACAGGTTGATATGCTGTGAATCATTTAAGTAAGTGGAAAAACAGTCAATCCACACAAAATGATTCTACTATTGTCATAATAAATTAAAATTTGTTGGAGGTCACTTTGTGATGACCTTAGTCACATGGTTCTGGTTCATGTTTGTATTCGAATTCGTTGATAATAAAATTTGGAAACACACACACACACACATAATTCCAAGTTTTCCCACATTCCTGTAAACTTCATAGATTTACATTCATAGTTGTTTGGTCTTTGACAAATTTGATATGGCTTCAAAATGGGGTTATAATTTAATGCTTTATTCATGTTTTTGGCCTTCTCTCAACTCTCTTCCAAGTCTATCCCTTGGGCCTTGAAAGTCAACCTACTCACCCACTTCTTCCCTACAAACATTAGGGTTATAATATGATATTTTCAAAATATGTTTACATTTTATGTGGATCACCTTTAGAAAAAATTACTTCTTAGACTTGGGTGAAAATAAATAAGAAAGACTTGAGAAACCCAATTTGTGCAATAAACACATTCATATCTGACCTCTGATTTGCTGATCTTGAACCAAAATTATGCATGGAAACTCTATGAAATCAGTGAAAGAAACATTGAGATTTGGAAATGTAACTCTTATATCTTATCCATCCTCACCAAGAAGTAAGAAACAAATAAATGGAATTTTCCTTTAGAATTTTGTCGCAATGATCCATGCTTCATCTATTGCTTGTGGACTCAATTCAAAATACTTGTGAATAATCAAAGAAATATTAATTGAAATCAATATTTTGTTTACAAAATAGAAAATTACCCTGAGTGTTGAATAATCAATTAGAGTTGAATGGGCTCCCTAAATATTTGGTTCCATGGGGTAGAGTTTTATAGTTCAACTTGTTTGTTTTATTCATATGTGGATCCTTGAACCACATTATTCAAAGATTAGATGAACACAATATGGCACATCCTTGACCATTTTAATATGAAGGTTCACCTATAGTACCGAGTTACTGGGCATATGAAATATTTAAACAGATTGGTCTTCAATATATAACATAATGAAAATAAGCCTTTTTGTGGTTTGAAGGCAGAAGGTTTGCACTAGGGCTTGCGTGAGATTTCGTTTCCCTTAGTCCCGTTGGTCGTCCCCCATGGATCCCCCTGATCTTGAGACTAATGGAGTGGGTAGCTTTGAATCCTATTTTAGGCACATTGTGGTGTCCCAACCCCCTTCCTCTGCCCCTGGTTCTCTCCCCGACAATTCTCGTTTCGTCAAGTGTTCTGAGATACCGAATGTCAAGATTTTCTCCACTGCTTCTAAGTGTAAAGCAGTTACTATTTCAGAAAAAAGTTATCATATGGATCTTCATGAGCCTTTGGCCCTCTCCTCGGTCCATTGAAATTTGGCTGAGCAAAAACTGGTGGCCACTCATTCAAGGAGAAGTTTAGAAATCTTTTGTAGAAAGGGATATTTTGTTTTTATTTTTGAGAAGAAGGAAGACCAAGATCTTATCTTTAGGAATGGGCCTTATTTCATGGGGCCTAGAGGTATGCACCTCAACAAATGGGATCTCTCCTTCAACCCAAAGAAAGATATCCCTACTGCTGTACCTGTCTGGGTAGAGCTCCCCCACCTCCCTCTGCATTATTGGAATGATGAAGACTTCCACTCTATCGTAAATACCCTAGGGAAATATATCGACAAATCCAAACCCAAGACACTAATGTTTTCCCGCACCAGGATTTGCATCAAAGTGGACCTGGAGAAGGGCCTCCCCGAGGCCATCAATATTTCAATGGATCGATGGAACCACCTGCAGACGGTGGAGTATGAGAAAATCCCCTTCAAGCACAAAGTCTTCCATATGTATGGGCACTTTGCAATTTTTTTTCAAGAAAAACCAACAAAGCTCAGCACAGAAGAGACCCCCGCATAAGGATAGAATGAAGTGAATAGAAGGAAATGTGCCAATAACACACTTCCTCAAGCACACCTTGCCACTACAAAGAAGACCATTAGAAACAAATTCTAAGTTATCTCAAGAAAATACAACAAAGGTGAGGAAATGAGTGATGCAGAAAAAGAACAAAACCCTAATGAAGTTTTAGACCCAAAATAATATCCACCACACATTGACCAGGAAGACCTCGGAGCCTAGCCTATCTCCTCTCAAGTCCATCCAGAAGCAAGAACTAAAACCTCATTAAACTCTGGAGGCTCAATCACCAGATCAAGGGAAAAAGTACAAACTGAAGAAACTTCAGAGAGTATATACGAGGACCAAGAACCACAAGTTAAAAAAGGAAGAAAACCAAACAAGATCACCAGGGAGCAGGAAGTAGCCATGGAGAAAGCGGCAGGGAAGCAATCCAGTCTTGACTCTTTAGTCATAAACACTCAATACAATAAGTATCTAATCAGAGCCAAAGAATAAAAAAGAGATAAGGTGCCTCACCCCTCCAATAAATAATGAATCTTGTCTCCTAGAACCGCAGAGGGTTGGGAGGACAACAAAAGCTAGAAGCCATCAAAATATTTAAGACTATGGAAGCAAACTCCATCCTCATTATCCAGGAGACAAAAAAATCTGCAGAATATTTTCTATCAATAATGAATAATGTTTGGGCTAGAGGCAAAGGCAAAGCTGTCAGTGCCTCTTGGGCCTCAAGGGGCTTTCTCACTTGGTGGGACAAGCAAAGATTTTCTCCGCGCTCAGCCTTAGAAAATAGGAACTGGCTCTTCATTGAATTAGAGGACAAAGAAAACAATGAAATTATATGGATCAATAAGATATATGGACCTACTCTCCAGGAAAGCAAAGAGGCATTCTGGAATGTCTTGGAAGATCAAAGTATTGGTAAGAAGCACCTTTCTTGTATCATAGCTGGTGACTTCAATGTCACCATTTCGGTTGAGGAAAGACGAGGAGGCTCCAAATTTTAGGATCCTTTTGGGGAATGGCTGGAAGAACTTATCTCTCTCTAGGATGTGATTGATATTAAGCCAAATAACAAAAAATCCACCTGGAGCAACAAAAGGATTGGTCCTGGTCACATTGTAGCAATGCTTGATCATATTCTGGTAAGCTCCTCTTTTCTAAAAAACCTGGTCATTCCAGTGTCTAATATGTTGGTTTTTGCTGCTTTTGATCAGAAAACTCTATGCTTTTTCCTTTCTCACATCGGGAAGCTAGGCCCGCTCCCTTTCCGATTCAACCCTATGTGGTTGGAATTAGAGGGTGCACTTTCTATTATAAAAAATTCTTGGAATACATTCATAATAGGTTCACCTAGATATGTATGGGAGCAAAACCTTAAGCAAGTTAAGAGTGCCCTCAAACTCTGGGTCACTTGAAACTACCAAGAGCCATGGGAAAGGAAGTTAGAGCTCGTAAAATATCTAGGTATCCTATAGGAAAAAATGGAAAAGGAAGAAGTCACAAGAGATCTTCTAGATCAACAAAGAGAGCTTGATAGAAGAATCTAGATCATAGCTAGACATGAGGAATACAGATGGAGATTGCACTCCCGAAACCTCTGGCTAAAAGGTGGGGACAAAAACACTAAGTTATTCCATAACCAATGTAAGGAGAGGCAAAGGAGGAACACCCTAAAGGAACTCACAAAGGAATATAGGACTAAACTTACAGACCAAGCAAAGATCAAGCTTGGGGTATTTTTTTTTTGAACATCTTTACAATGATGAGGAGGAGATTACTCAAGATGAAATGATGGATATGATCTCATATATCTTTACTCTTATTGGTAAAAAAGACTCAAATTCATTGGACGTCCCCATCTTTAAAGATGAAATCAAGAAGGCCATCGGGTCCCTTCACCCCGACAAAGCTCCTGGACTAGATGGTTTCACTATTTGTTTCTATAGGAAATGTCGGTTTATAGTAAAAAAAGACTTGATACGACTTTTCTATTGGATCCAATCGAAAGGTAAAATTGGTCGGGCCACCAATTTCACCTTCCTCGCTCTCATCCCTAAAGAACCCAATCCCACCGCTATTAAGTGTTTCCGCCCCATCTCCTTTTTTATCCTCCTACAAAATCTTTGCTAAAATTCTTTCCCTTAGCCTTAAATCTATCATCCCTAAACTCATCTCCCCCAACCAAGGAAACTTCATTGCAGGTCGGCACATCAGCGACAATATCCTCCTTGTTCAAGAGGCTATTCATTCCATCCTAAAAAGGCGTGAAGCAGGTATGGCTATAAAACTTCATCTTGCTAATGTTGTTATCCTGTTAAATGGCACTTCTCCATCTGAGTACTGACACTCAATGTGTTAGTACACAAAAGGAAACAATGGATTGAAGTGGCCAAAAGCCTATAGATGGGCATGTGCATTTATACATCTTCATCTTGCTGGCCTTGCCTATTTTTTATAAGGACCTTTAGGTGCATTCACAACTATTGCCATTGAAACCCACATTCTATTCATGGGTAGCCATATATACAACACGCGAATACATGATCGTACTTTGCATTTGCGGGATACCCTTACAAAAGTCGTGAATGACTCGCTACTTGCTAGTATCAATGGTTGTGAGTGCCCTAATCCAAAAATTAAAAAATTAAAACAAGTTTAGTCAAGAATATTTGGGCTCATAATCATAATGTTCCCAACTTCCTCAACCATCTCAACCTTCGTAACTCCTCTCATTCATCGACCATAAATAGAGTGTAGGGTTGAGGCTAAGGATCGCCAAAAGGAAGAGAAAGGTTATGCTGGTGGAATGCCCTTGGAGATATTGGAGCAACAAAACTCAATTACTTGGCTATTAGAGGAGGACTTGTATCAGATACTGGTTGTAATCTTTCATTACTGCTTATCAAAAAAGAGTCTTTCTTCCAATTTGGTGCACTAGTATTCTTATGTGTTATGATTTCTGAATTATTTGGTTGTCTTATTGCAAGCATGGTATTTCATTAACCTCTTATATAACATCTAAGATATTGCAGAAAGGTCTATCTCTTTGTAGGTGGGAAGATCCCTAGAAGTTGTTGGAGCATTTGTATTGAAGAAGAAATCTAGGACCAACCTTCGTAAACAAGGCACACTTACTTTCTTCCTTATTTCTCTATCAAATTCTCAGATAGATGAATGTCTACAAGTTTAATTGGTATGTTGGTGACCCCAGACCCTAGGTCATAATGTTGTATTTCCCTGAACTACAAATGCCTTCGACTATTTAAGGCATGAATTCATCTTTTTTATCATGGAAAAATATGGTTTCTCCCACTTCTTCATCAAGTAGATCCAAGCCTGCATTACCTCCCCATGGATTCCCCACCTTATTAATGGAAGACCTTCTGACTTCTTCAAAGACAAACATGGGATTAGGCAAGGTTGTCCCTTATACCCCTTCCTATACATCCTTGTAGCTGACTCCTTGAGCATAAGACTTCACAGGTCCCAACTAGAATTCCTGACCTTTCTTTCTCAAGGGGAACCCATCCCATCAACCATGCTCTCTTTGCCAATGACACCATCCTCCTGGGAAGTGCCTCCCTTCATATCTCCAGAAACTTCAATCTCTCACTTGATCTTTTCCTCCGTACCCATGGAAGCAAGGCAAATCTTGACAAATGCTGGTTATACGGTTGGAACTTCAATGCAAAAATCTTGAGAGATATATCCTAGATATTGAATATAAAAGTAATCTATGACTAGAATCACTTCAAATACTTGAGTATCCCCATATCTAAAAACTCCACATCCTCTCCGATGTGGGGACCTATTATCCAAAAAATCAAGAACAAAATCCACTTCTAGGGGTCTAGATGGCTGAATTCAAATGGGAAATCCACTCTGATTGAATCGGTTCTTTCTTCCTACCCAATCTACTGCATTTCAATGGCCTTGGCTCCAAACAATGTCATGAACAATATCAGCTTGGAAATCAGGAAATTCCTATGGTAGGGAGGGAAAGTCCAAAATAAAAAGTACCACCTAGTGAATTGGAACATAGTTAAAGCTTCCAAAAATAAAGGGGGACTAGGAATGAGAAATCCAAAGCAAATGAAAAAAGCATTAGGGGCCAAAATTGTATGGAGGATGGAAACAGGGGGCAATATCTGGTGGAAAGAGATCATCTAAAAGAAATATATCAAGAAGCCAAGATCCAAAATTCTGGATAGCAATTGGGAAGGAAAATAAACCTCCAGTTGGAACCTTTGCAAAAACTTTGACAATCTCTTCAAAGATAATCTCTACTGGATTTATGGCAATGTAAAAAGGATTAAGATCTGGATAGAAAAAATTCTTGGGAACCCACCATTATCCTCCATATCTTTTCTAGAATAATTCTCCAGATGGACCAACGAAAACAACCTCCTAATGCTCTACGACATCTCTGATTGGACCACTCCGGGACTTGGCAGAGTTAGAAATCTCTCAATCCCCCTCACATCTTAATTTGTCTCAATAAATTTGTCTCGATATTGCATGCAAAATATACCATTCATCGACGTTCTAAGGACACCATTGGTTGGGGCCGTAAGGGCTCCTCCACAATCAAAGAAGGCTATCGGATTTTGGACTCCAATGCCATCCAACCTCTAGAAAGCTTTTGGAAATTTTTTTGGAACTCTGACTGCATTCCCAAAGTCAATTTCTTATTTTGGATTTTAATGCATAATAAACTCCTCATAGTGGAAAACATCACTAAGAGAGGAATGGAAGGGCCTTCCAGATGCGTTCTATGCAACTCACATTTAGAAACTACCTCTCATCTTTTTCTTCAGTACAACTTCTCTATCCAAGTCTGGAGAAACATCATGTATGAACTATGCTCATGGTTCTTTCCTCTTGAACAACCTCGACAACTTCTTGTCTCCTGGACTCCCCTCTTCCCTAGAGTTCTTAAGAAAAATCCCATTTTGCAGAGAATTTGGAACACCATTCCCAAAAATCTCAGTTGGCAAGTTTGGTTGGCTCAGAACATAATTATCTTCGAAGGAAAGAAAGCAACCCGCAATCAAATTGCTTCAAAGGTAATTAGCATGATCTCTGAATAGATGGATTCAAAAGGCATTGGTTATCCTTCCTTAGAGGACCTCTCAGTTAAGGAATAAAAATGGTGTAGACTCTTTCTCCCTTAGATCTCCCCTCAGTCCAAACCCTCCTGGGTCTTCCAATCCATGGAAATTAGTAAAATTACTGATGAATTTTCCCAATGGAGAAAAGAGCATCAATATCACTCTCTATTATTTGATGGTGCCTCAAGAGGAAACCCTGGGGAGGCAGGTGTGGGAGGGGTCATTTTCGACCCTGTAGGAAAAATTGTGAAGACTTTTTCTTGGGGCCTTGGAACCAATACAAATAATGAGGCAGAATGGCTGGTGCTCCTTCATGGCCTAGAAATGATAGATTGGGGATCCAGCTCGAATCTTCTCATCTTTGGGGACTCTCATCAATTTATCCTAAATATGCACCCGAGATACTCCGCAGGATCCATCAATTGCAAAAAATTCTTTGATCGGATATCCCTCCTAAATATTCCCCCTCACATCACCTGTCATCACATACTTAGATCAAACAATTCTCTTGCTTATTGCTTAGCCAACAAAGGGGCATCCTTACCTCAAGGATCCATGGTTTATAATGAAAAATATGCTAGTCACAAGTTCATTCCCTAAGCTAACGCCCCCCCTCATTGTAACGAATATAAAATAAATTATTAATTAGATTAGTTAATTATATGAAAGGGTGTAACCCTTCACGTTCATAGCATATAAAGGCGAGCCTCCTTTGTAATTATTATCATCATCCAATATATTATTATTCGTATTTCATTATTAAAATGATAGTCATATTCGACTAACAGACAACTGGATTCGTTTTCTCCATTTGGTATCAGAGCTCGGATTCGGCTCCTCCAGCACTAAGCTCGGATTTGGCTTCTCCCACTTGAGCTCAGTTTCGGCTCATCTCACATCACCCTTCCATTCACATATCTCATCAAACACTTACATCCCTTCTCCAAAAAAAAAAAATAAAAAAAATAAAAAGATTCTTTTGTGCACTCTTTCTCCACTTACCCAGCTCCTCATAGAACTTCTCCCCACCCATCATAGCATCCTCATTCTTCCCCACAACACTCCCCCATTTTCCCTCCACCACACACCTGCATTCATTCTACCCTTCCCACATACGCACTGTTCTTCTCGCCCTCGCGTTCCACCACCATACGCCCTCCTCCATTTTCCTGCGCACAATCCATTTCCCCCGCTCCACCCCTACTCGACCACTGCCCATATCCCTCATGCTCCTCCATCCACCACCTTCGCCTACTCCATCCCTTGCTGCTCATCCACCAACGCAGCCACTCATCTCCACATTCCTCCTCATCCAGGCCATCATTCCCAGTCCATTTACTCTTCCTCTCCACTCCTTCCCCTATGCTCCTATGCACTGCCCCATCACCTACACCCTCTCCCTCACCATCTCTCCAATCCACGCTGCCACCTTCCCTGCTACTCCACGTGTCGTCCTCCTTGCACCCACCCATTTGCTGCTTCGCGTGCCCCATTCCCATCCTACGTCAGCCTTCCTTTTGCTTCACGCACCCCATTCCCATCCCATGTCAGCCTTCCTTTACACCATCCGCTCCATTATCTCCATGCTAAGCTAAACCTGCAACAAATATATATATATATATTGTAATATATTATAATATAATATAATATCTTAATAATATATTTAAATAAATTCAAAATTAAAAAAAAATCAAATATTCTGTTTATTATAATATTTGTAATATATATATATATATATATATATATNTTGAGGAAATCCTTAAGGATATGGATGAAATAAAGAAATCTATTGACGAAATGTTTAAAGAAAATGAAGATGAAGGAGAAAATCATGTAGAAGAAGCCACCCAAGTTGATGAAAAAAATGAAGATAGAGTAGGCCAGTAGGTCATCCCCGATGAGAGTAATGGCATCAATCAATATAACATGCAATACAAAGATATAACATACCCTAGTAATAAGGGAAGTGACAATGAAATAATTGACAAAGAGAAGGATGATCCCGACCAAGATTGTGATAAGAGACAAGCCAATGTTGCTAACAATAAAGATGATCAATGTTGCGACAAAACTGTCACAATCACAAACACACGAAGGACATATATCATCACAAAGACGACTATAAAGAACATTAATGGAACTGACACAAAATGTGTTTGGGATAACAACACGATTTTTTTTTAGGTCGTAATGTATGTTGAGCATCTTCAATTGACGACAAACATATTTAAAAGAAGCAATCACACAAGTAGAAAAAGAAAAAACAAAACTTCACTAAGTTCATACTTATTTCAAATACCAAGACATAATAATCAAAATGAGGCAATGGTCGTAATTAAAATCGCACCTCTCAAGTCATCAATACGACACAGAGCCAGAATAAAAAATGACATTAGGATAATCGGTAATCCTCCGATCTTATTCACATAATCCCTAGTGTGTCTTCTCAGATCATTAACAACTTCGTTGTCCACAGAATACAAATGTTATTTACCTTTCTCTTTAGGAATCAGATTGGGAAATGAACTGCTTCCAAAACTATCACAGGTGGAGTAACTTCGAGGTAATGGGTTTCCTCAGCCAACCATCCACTGGCGACCCTCCTTCTAGTGCCATAAACTATTGAGGCCTAGAAAATTGCAGGCGACAACAGCAAGGGATTCTCCCAGTAAACGTTCCCAACTAGCCCGTTACTGTTTGGTATGGAGAATCCATCTGGTTTGCGGTCCGGCTACCGTAGGTCAAGTGACCAAAATTAAGGGTTTTACCGGTTATGGCCTGGTCCACCGTGTATATTTTTAGTTTTTTAGTTTTAAGTATGAGATGCAAGTGCCTATCTCAAATGCAGATTGATAGAGAACATGAGGAGCGGTCACAATGTGATGCGTAGGTTCTTACCTCTCATCTTAACTCTCTCGCATCTAAATCACACACAGCAAGAAAACTAAAACTAGCTAACTAAACTGTCCCTAGGGAGCGAGATTATCATTTAATGAGCAATGTATTACTGTTCATGCATTAAGAAAAATCACAGGTAGCTGTTCTTTATTTCAAAACACATAAACATGAATAGATAGATGAACAACAAGATAGCTCATTGTTTATTAAAAGCATTCATTACTCATAGTGGAAATTCCATAAAATAAACTAGAGAGCATTCATACAAGAACATAGGTTCAACAAGTTAGAACAATCTCAAAATTAATGGACAAAACCTAAAAATGAAATAGTTCCCCTTCAACAACATCCATTACACACCATTTGAATATTCCACCAAAGCTTTCTCCAACAGGCAAAATTGTAATTATCTATTGCAAAAGGAAATAGTTCTTCTTACAACATGTTCTCACAAGTCTAACTGGGAAAAAGTCCTTTATTCCCTCTAACTTTCCTATATTTATACAAAAACAACAAAACCTTTGGGTTGCCTCACCGGGTGACCTTTGGGCTCCCCCAACTGTTTAATCTAACAGTTTTGTCATTTTGTGAGTGCTCATGACTCATACAAATGTTACACTTCAAATTTATGATTTAAGAGCATTTTTATGAAAGAAGGGCCATCTTGGTAACTACCGAAATTTTCCAAGTCTGGGCCTTTATTTATTATGCTCAGTACTCCGTTGGTATCTTGCTAGATCCTGTTGAGCTTAGACCTGAATTTATTCTTCTTTTCTCTATTTCTGTTTCTTTATTCTATCATTTCCTTCCTTGCTGCCTCCCTTCTACTTTGTTTTTAAACACATCTTACTCGCAGTGATCATCCTGTCCTGAAAATAACAGATTTAGACCATTTAGGGTTTAATAAAGTAATACGAACCGTATTAATACATGCATTCTATAAAATGAACTCGAAACAATGTTAATGCATGAAAAGAAAACATGATAATGCATAGAAAATCCTGACAACTGAGTCTCTTGAACTCCGCCAAACCCACTGTCCAAACTAAAATATACAAGCCTGAAAACAGACTTCGTATCTCAATCTCGGCCGCATTTGGACCAATTTGACATCCTCTGATGGAAGCATAAAAATTGACAAAGTAAACACCATCGAAAAACATAGTAAAAGCACACGAGAAAGGCGGGAAAACCCCTTCCGGCGAGAAACCATACTCAACATTGGGTGAAAACAAAACCCTAATCGACGGGAAAAAAAACTAGGCATCGGGCGATTAGTTCAAAGAGGAGCCGGAACGGCGAGTGACAGACAAACTAAGTATTCTACGAAAATATAAAACATCGATGAAATCAGCATAAAAAAAAAACCGCAGCACTGGATTTCGGAACCACTACAGCATCGGACGACAAGTTCAGTAAAGTGCCACAATGACGGAAATTACATGGACCAAAAGTTCCACAGACCAACAAACATCAAAACAAACCACCGGCGAAAATCAAATGAAAACATTGACAAAATTCAAGCCAAAGGCGAAAATCAAAACAACTATGTCGGATGGTCAGTCCGCTCCGGAGCTGCAATAGTAGGAATCAAATAGACTATGGACTTCGCAGCAACTAAGAACATCACTGATCGAAGCAACCAAAGACTAATCCCTCGATCAAAAGTCAACACAGTTCCGATAGCGAGAAGAGAAAAATAAAGAAACCCCGCAGGATCGAAAAAAATAAAGGCTTCTGTCGGAGTGCTTGCAAATTTCCATCCGAAACGGCGGCAACACAAAGAACCACTGCTCCGATGATAATGAAATAAAAACGCCGATATTAGAATAATGAAAAGTGCATTGGTGAAAAACAAATCTTTGTATCGGGTCACTCGTAAGTAAGTTTTCACAAATGTGGCTGCATAGATGACTACGGCCCTAATTCACAGTTCAAACAACTTCCGACGGTGAAAATAAGAAATCATCCATAAGTCAAAACTCAAGTTCAAATCAGCAGCATCAACAGGCCAAGATATCCATTCAACAATTTACCCCAAATCAACCGTAAAAAGATCAAACTCGCAGCAGAGGAACAACAGAGTTAAGCAATCCCAACAAATCTAAGCAAGACAAAATTTAGAAGGAGGGTCCAAAATTTTTGAGAAATTTGGGAAAATGTTGTAGCTGCAACAATTGGCGACTACCTGGTGAACCCAGATCTCTGGACAATTTCTTCCTTAAGTAACAGACTGTTTGACAATAAAACCAATATGTTGAATTCTTCTAGATGTCTGGATTTCCCAAATGGAAAATATATGTACTTTTAATCATTCATAATAGTCCAATTTTAGGAAAATGGAACCCAAGGTTTCAAAGTCAAGATAACTCTTTTGAGGCCAGGAAGGTGAGTTTCATTTTTTACCTCTGTCTTCGGGTAGCTTCCATCTCGGACACCACAGGATCGTAACATATGGTAAACAGAAATATTCATTTGTTCCTCATTCCCATGCCATTTTGCACCTTTTTTGTGTGTTTGGACTTTTTGTCCTTTTGAGTCCTCCTCATGCCTTTCTTTCTAAATTTTTTATTCAGGCTCCTCTATCCATAGTGTCCTTTTGTATGAGAGATGTATTTAATTTTTAGCTCACGGATGGAGAAGAACTTTTGGCAATTTTGTACTCATATGATTTAGTACTTTGTTTGATACATATTGCTTTCTTAGGAGTTTTGACTCTTATTAGCCTTTTGGCTTTCAATTCTTGGCATGGGATCATTTATATATAATATACTGTTTACCTTTCTTCCTTTCCATGGGTATTTTGCTGTCACCCCCTAGGACATTTTTAAGTGTGAGATGGATGGAGCCTCGAAATAGTATTCCTTACCTTTTAATCTTGAGTTATTTTACAGGGATTAAGCAGGACTTCAATGTGTTCATAGCCATTTAGGAAAAATGCTAAACTAGAAGAAATTCTATCAGATAAAACAATAATACATAGTCTTATAATCAAGGATTTAGTTTATCCAGAACTCTGATGTTCTCCATGCAACCAAAAGTTTGCTTCCTTTTATTTAAATCAAACAAAATCTAACTAAAACAAACATAAATGAAATAAATCAAAGTAAACAACCAAATCAATTTATTTATGTACAAAACAAGAAACAAAAATCAGGAAAAATAAGGCTTGAGAACTAAACCATTAACTGGTAAGTTCTCTTCCCACCCCTGTAAATCTTTCAATTTGTAGGTCGAGGGGCCAAGTTTTGCTGCAATCTGAAAAGGGCCTACCCATAACTGTTGAAACTTTGTGTGTTTCCCCTTTTCATCATGTGAGTGATCCCACTTAAGAATCAGGTCTCCCACTTCAAATTCCCTTCTTCTAACTTTATGCTTATCAAACCACCGCTTTACTACTTCCTGTTGATGCTTAAAACGTTCTTTGGCTTTGGATCTAGACTCTTTCGCCTTCAAAATATTATAGATTCTAATTTGCAAGATTTCATTATCAGTGCCTCTAGACTCTTGAGCTATTATGGAAGAGGGTAGCATAATGTTGGGAGGCATAATGGATTCTTTTCCATAAAAAAAGGGTATACGGTGACACACCTAAGGAATTCTTGGGTGTGACTCTATCAGCCCAAAGAGCATTTGGTAATGCTGAATGCCAACTTCTCTGGTTTTCTATCACAGTCTTTTTTAAGATTCTAATCAGATTCTTGTTTGTAGATTCTGCCAAACCATTTCCTTGCGGATAATAGTTCACAGAATAATGCAACTTAATTCCCTTTTCATGACCAAATGCAGTTAATCTAATAGAGGAAAAATAAGTAGCATTATCGAAAACTAGGGAAATTGGAACCCCAAACCTGGTCATAATATGATCTTGGAAGAAGTCCATGACCGCGTCTTCATTCACTTTATGTAACAGAATGGCTTCGACCCATCTAGTGAAGTAGTCATTTCCCGTCAATATGTATTTGTGTTGCAAGGAAGAATTTGGTTTTATCTCTCAAATGATATCAATTCCCCATTGCTCGAATGGTTCTGTTATCATCACTGGCTTCAAAGGTCCTGCTGCTTTGGCTTGTCTTCCTCCACACCTTTGGTAGATATCGCACTTTCTAACATGGGCATGTGCATCCTTGAATAGTGTGGGCCAATAGTATCCAGCTCTAAGAATTTTATTGGCTGTCGTATCTCCAGAAAAATGCCCTCCGGCAGGCCCATCATGTAACTCTGTCATGACTTTCTTCACATCTTCTTTCTCTAAGCATTTAAGAAGAACTCCATCATAATTTTTCCTAAATAATATTCCTTCAACGATCTGATATGAAGCTGATTTGAGGCGCAGTGCTCTTCTTTGCTTAGAATTCCAATGTTCTGGAAACAATCCTTCCTGAATGTAATGCACGAGGTCTCGATACCAGGAATCTGGAGCTGTGAAAAGAGGACATACATCCATCAGATGTAACTCAGCTTCATTTTCCCAATTGTTTTCTTCATTATTTTTACCTTCAGCCATTAGTTTGCACAGTCCTTTCCCTTTAATTATAGATGTTGGTTTGAATTCGAGGTCATATTCTTGTAAAGCTGTCACCCAGTTGCCTCTTCTTTCTCCCAATTCCTTTTGTACGAAAAGAGACCTCATAGATGGGTGTGGAACTATTACCTTGGTCCGGTTCTTAAGTATGTACGACCTAAATTGTTTTACTCCTTTGAAGACCGCATAAGCTTTTTTATCCATAGCTGGGTAATTCAATTCGGCCCCTTGCAAACCAGTGCTCATAAATGATATGGGGTACTCATCTCCCCCATCTTCCTTTTGAGTAAGCACCGCTACCAATGAATCATCGGACGTGAAAGTGTACAGAATAAACTCTTTTTCAAAATCTGGACTTTTAAGGGATGGAGAATGAGAAATATATGTCTTTATTTTTCGAAATGCATTCTTCTCTACATCAGTCACTTGAATTGTACACTTTGTTTCACCATCTGCTGCAAAGGTTTAATAATTTGAGAGAAATCCGGAACAAACCTTCGCACGAAATTAATCGTCCCCATGAATGATTGCATACCTTTCTTATTATGGGGTAAAGGGATCTGTTCGATTGCCTTAATCCTTTCTAGGTCTATGGAGATCCCTTTTTTAGAAATGACGTGACCCAATAGATTTCCTTCTATAACCGCAAACACACACTTTTTGGGATTTAGCGAGATACCATATTTTCAGCAACGCTGAAAAATTTGTTTTAGATGGAATGCATGTTCTTCTCTTTTCTTTGAAAATATTGTGATGTCATCAAGATATACCACAATACTACGGCCAATCAGACCGCAAAAAGCTATATCCATAGCCCTTTGGAAAGTCACTCCAGCATTTATGAGTCCAAAAGGAATCCTTCTGTATGCAAAAGTTCCCCACCTTGTTCTGAATGTAGTCTTAAGTCTGTCTTCTTTAGCTACCAACACTTGATTGTAGCCAGAGAATCCATCTAACAATGAAAATAACTCAGAACCCGAGAACATCTGTAATATCTGTTTTATGGGTGGGACTGGATAGTTGTCTTTATCCAAAGCGTAATTTAGGTTCCTAAAATCCACACATAGCCTAATTTCTCCAGATTTCTTCCTTACTAGTACCAGGTTCGAAACCCATTCTGAGTGTCTGACTTTGAATATAATTCTAGCATCCAATAATTTCTTTACTTCATTCTGAATTAAAGGCTCCAGTTTTGGATGCATTTTTCTTAAAGGCTGTTGATAAGGCTTGACTCCAGATCTAATAGGGATGACATGCTAAATAATCTTGGTGTCATATGTTTTTAGATCTTCATATGTCCAGGAAAAAACATCTTTGTACTGTTTGAACAAACTGATGAACTTATTTCTTTCACCTAGGGAGCAACATTTTCCCAAATTCACATATTTGGGCTCAACTTGAGTTCCTAAATTTATTAGCTCGAATTGTAAATACAAGCTACGAGTCTTGACATTTGCTGGTCTTTTGAATTTATTGTTTAGATCAAACATTCGCTCTAAAGTCCTGACTCCTTTAGGAATAAAATTGTCGAATTTTAGCTCAGCTTGATGTTCTTCATCATCGATGATTGCCCCTTTGAAAGTCTCATCATTTGTCAAACATTCCAAAATCTATTGATCATCATCAAAAACTCATAAATTTGTAATCATATCTGGAACCGAAGGCCTGAAAAATAATTCAATAGAACACCTGTTATTAGAGGGTACAAGCCTTGCAGCTGAGGTAGCTAACAAGTCAGCTGCTGCGTTCTTTAGTCTAGGAATCGATACAATATTAAATGCATAATTTTTTTTAAGCAAATCCCACACTTCATTTTGATAAGCTTTTAAATGAGGTGAAATGCAATGTATCTGATTTTGAATTTGTTTTACAATTATTTCAGAATCCCCATACACTTTCAGATTTTCTGCTTTTAATTCAATTGCTTTTCTTAGTCCCTGAACTAATGCTTCATATTCATATGTGTTATTGGTACATTCAAACTCTAATCTACATGAAAGAAAGTGTTTATTCTTCTTTGGATCAATCAGGACACAGCCGGATCCTGATCCTTCCAATGTCTTAGATCCGTTAAAAAAAAGTGTCCAAAAACTATCTACTTTTACTGTACATGAATCAAAATCTACATCTAAAGGTAAGTATACTATTTTACAATCAATTTCATCAGCTTTTGAAAACCGAAGGAGATCAGGCTAGGTGTCTGATGTACCGCTGGCTTCTTCCTCTTGGTAGTTTCCCGGTTCTAGCTCAATGAAGTAATTCCCCAATACAGAATTCACTGGTTCGTTCTTACCCTCCAACTGAGTGACATTGTGTTTCATGTGGGGCTCTCTTAATACTTTAATTTGATTGGGACTTCCCTTATAAGGTAACCACAGATGTGACCAGTCTGATGCAAAATATCCATTCAGCTTTGTCGACCAATCCCTACTCAATACAAGTCCATAAGCCTCAGGTATGTTTACTACTACAATATCAATGAATTGACATACCTTTTCAATTGAAGATAAGCGAATGAGAACATCCCGCATTTCCCCAAGCACTCTCACATTGGTCCTGTCTAGCTAAATAACCTACCAAGTAGATGATTTAGGTTTCCCATTTATCCTCTTGCAGACAAAAAGTGGCATGACATTTACTGATTCCACTGAGTCCACTAAACAGTGGTGTACATTATGGTTGAAAATTTTAAAAATCAGGAGAAATGGTGGAGTTTTGCATTTAGGCTTACCTCCCACACTTGCTTCGCCAATTTCTTCTTCTTCCGGTTGATTGTCAGTGGGAAGATTTTCTTCAGGTATCTCAAGTGATTTTAACAATCTTTCTTTCTGCTGAGGCATATTACACATTTCAAATAGTGAAATATTAGCCTTTACCTTTTTGATATCCTCCACAATGTCATACTCCATATTATGTTCTGTGAGTTTTATTTTTACATTATTGATCTTCTCTTCAATGGGCTTAGTAGGCATGTTGATCTACTTTGGATTTTTACTGGTAATGGTAAACTTAGGAATTATATCAGCGGTGGCTTTCCTCTTGATTTTCTTTACATTTTCCTGAAGTCTCTTAATTTTCGGGATTATTAACCTGTCTTCTTTTATCATCCCTTGGATTCTCGTTGTCACATTTGCTTCTAATATGTCCTCATGTCTCAAATCACTTTCCTCTTCGGTATCAAACATCGAGACATAGTCCCATAAAACCATGGCATCATCCTCTTGATTTTCTGTCGATTTGTTATCATTTTCTTCCTCATCATTTGCCTCTGTTAGTTTTGAGTCCAGCAGCTAATTCATCACTAATGTCATTGAATTTATCCATTGAGGGCAATTTTTTTCAGAATGGGGCTGCTGGTGGAAGGTGCAAAAGTTATCCATACCAACCTATGTTAGGTTCATTGATGCAGGACTGTGTGGAGGAGGTTTAGACTGATTATTATCCTCTCTTCTCTTGTAGTACGACTTATAAGATTTATGAGCTTCCTTTTCCTTTTCCAAATCCATTATTCTGTTGGAAATCTTCTGCATCATTTTTAACATTCCCTCAAAATCATGTGACTACTCCTCTTTAGTCTTAGTAAATAATAAGGCTTTCTTACCCAAAGGTTTCTCTCTTTTTCAACTTCTACTCTCTCTGCTTCTTCATAAGTCTTCGATAACGTAGGTTTGGCTTGCATCTTGGCAAACATGGCCAATTTAGGCCCTAAAGTTGAAGTATAATATTCAATCAGAACTTTATCAGAGGGCTTATTAGCTGCAGAAAAATTCCTAAGATAAGCAGAAAACCTTTGAGTAAAACTAAGCACCTTTTCTTTTCTTTCTTTCTTCAAAGCACATAAACCTTTCATTAGTGCTGCATGGGTTTTTTGGGCTGCATATTTATTTTTGAATATTCTTTCAAAAGCATCCTAGTCTGGGATTGAGTTTGAAGGCAGAGTGAAATACCATGAAGCTGCTGCTCCTTTCAAGGTATGTGGGAAAAATTTTGCAGACTACATCTTTGTGTTCTCCAGCCCTTAATCCTTCTATGGCCAAGTAGAAAGTTTGCAAATGGTCATCTACTAAAATCTTCTCGCTTGGGTCAAAATTGGGCATCATCTTCTCAAAAGCCTGAGGTAAGTCATGCAAAGGAGGTGTTAGGTTCAAAGGAGACTTAGCTTTCCAAGCAAATGGCGGATTTGGTGGGTTGGGTGGCTGATTTGCGTTTACGCCTGCCATGAGTCTGGGTGGAGAGTGAGGTGGTGAATGAACAAGAGTATGAACAGGTGAACAGTAAGGTGTATCTGGGCCCACTTGATTCAAAGGCTGAACAACTTCCTACAAGGTTGTTTCTACCAATTCTTCCTAATCTCCAACCAAAACTGAGTCTTCCAATACAGGACGGTCTTTTTTCTTATACTCTCTTCTGGGTAAATAAGGGATAATCGATAATCCTCTGATATTCTTCACATAAGCCCTAGTGTGTCTTCTTAGATCATTAACAACTTCGTTGTCCACATAATACAAATGTTCTTTACCTTTCTCTTCAGGAATCAGATTGGGAAATGAACTGCTTCCAAAACTATCACTGGTGGAGTAATTTTGAGGAAATGGGTTTCCTTGGCTAGCCATGCACTAGCGGCCCTCCTTTTAGCGCCAAAAACTGTTGAGGCCTGGAAAATCACAGGCAATAACAGCAAGGGATTCTCCCCAATAAATGTTCCCAACTAGCCCATTACTGTTTGGTATGGGGAATCCGTCCGGTTTGTGGTCCAGCTACCGTAGTTCAAGTAACCAAAATTAAGGGTTTTACCGGTTACGGCCCGGTCCACCGTGTATCTTTTTAGTTTTTTAGTTTTAAGTATGAGATGCAAGTGCCCATCTAAAATGCAGATTGATAGAGAATATGAGGAGTGGTCACAATGTGATGCGCAGGTTCTTACCTCTCGTCTTAACTCTCTCACATCTAAATCACACACAGCAAGAAAACTAAAACTAGCTAACTAAACTGTCCCTAGGGAGCGAGATTATCATTTAATGAGTAATGTATTACTGTTCATGCATTAAGAAAAATCACAGGTAGCTGTTCTTTATTTCAAAACACATAAACATGAATAGATAGATGAACAACAAGATAGCTCATTGTTTATGAAAATCATTCATTACTCATAGTGGAAATTGCATAAAATAAACTAGAGAACATTCATACAAGAACATAGGTTCAACAAGTTAGAACGATCTCACAGTTAATGGACAAAAACTGAAAGCGAAATAGTTCCCCTTCAACAACATCCATTGCACATCATTTGAATATTCCACCAAAGCTTTCTCCAACAGGAAAAATTGTAATTATCTATTGCAAAAGGAAATAGTTCTTCTTACAACATGTTCTCACAAGTCTAACTGGGAAAAAGTCCTTTATTCCCTCTAAATTTCCTATATTTATACAAAAACAACAAAACCTTTGGGTTGCCTCACTGGGTGACCTTTGGGCTCCCCCGATCGTTTAATCTAACAGTTTTGTCATTTTGTGAGTGCTCATGACTCATACAAATGTTACACTTCAGATTTATGATTTAAGAGCATTTTTATGAAAAAAGGGCCAGCTTGGTAACTGCCGAACTTTTCCAAGCCTGGGCCTCTATTTATTATGCTCAGTACTCCGTTGGTCTCTTGCTAGATCCTGTTGAGCTTAGACCTGACTTTCTTCTTCTTTTCTCTATTTTTGTTTCTTTATTCTATCATTTCCTTCCTTGCTGCCTCCCTTCTACTTTGTTTTTAAACACATCTTACTCGCAGTGATCATCCTGTCCTGAAAATAACAGATTTAAACCATTTAGGGTTTAATAAAGTAATACGAACCGTATTAATACATGCATTCTGTAAAATGAACTTGAAACAATGTTAATGCATGAAAAGAAAACATGATAATGCACAGAAAATCCTGACAACTGAGTCTCTTGAACTCTGCCAAACCAACTGTCCAAACTAAAATATACAAGCCTGAAAACAGACTCCGTATCTCAATCCCAGCTGCATCTAGACCAATTCGACATCCTCCGATGGAAGCATAAAAATTCACAAAGTAAACACCGTCGAAAAACAAAGTAAAAGCACACGAGAAAGGAGGGAAAACCCCTTCCAGTGGGAAACCATACTCAGCATCGAGCAAAAACAAAACCCTCATCAGCGGGTGGAAAAACTAGGCATCTGGTGATTAGTTCAAACAGGAGCCGCAACAGTGGGTGACGGACAAACTCAGTATTCCGCGGAAAAATAAAACATCAGCGAAATCGACATAAAAAAAACAGCAGCACCAGATATCGGAACCACTACAGCATCGGACGACAAGTTCAGTATGCCGCAACGACGGAAGTTACATGGACCAAAAGTTCCACAGACCAACAAACATCAAAACAAACGACTGGAGAAAATCAAATGAAAACATCAGCGAAAATCAAGCCAAAGGAAAAAATCAAAACAACCATGTCGGATGGTCAGTCTGCTCCGGAGCCGCAATGGCGGGAATCAAATAGACTACGGACTTCGTGGCAACTGAGAACATCGCCGATCAGAACAACCAAAGACTAATCCCCTGATCAAAATTCAACACAATTCCATCAGAGTGCTTGCAATTTGCCATCCAAAACGACGGAAACACAAAGAACCACTGCTCCAACGATAATGAAATAAAAACGCCGATATTAGAATAACACAAATCATGTCGATGAAAAACAAAGCTTTGGATCGGGTCACTCGTCAGTAAGTTTCTGCAATGACGGTTGCATAGATGACTACGGCCCTGATTCACAGTTCAAACAACTTCCGACGACGAAAATAAGAAATCATCCATAAGTCAAAACTCAAGTTCAAATCAGCAGCATCAATAGACCAATATATCCATTCAACAATTTACCCCAAATCAACCCAAAAAAGATCAAACTCGCAGCAGAGGAACAACAGAGTTAAGCAATCCCAACAAATCTAAGCAAGTCAAAATTTGAAAGGAGGGTCCAAAATTTTTGAGAAATTTGGGAAAATGTTGCAGCTGCAACACATTATAATGTGAGGGTCTGATACTGTTGTTATAGTATTATTTGTTGCATCTTTTCTTCAATTATTTGAACCTGTCCTAATTACTTAAATATGGAATTCAATTTTGTTGAAGTATTTTGTGTTGATGTTGTAATAGTCAGTAATTAACTATTCAAAGATTGTTGAGGGTTAACCACTCTTCCCACAAGAACAACCTTGAGGCCTAAAGAATACTGTTGGATTACTTATCATAACTTAGTGACAACATCCTACCATTTCTAAGTAATTTAAATTTCCCTCCTTAGTATAATTTGTGTCCATTTGTCCCTTAATGCCCTATACAAGATTATCATTTTTATAATATGTCCAAGCAAAAGACTTAGTACCATTTCCTAATTCTATTGTGAGAGAAACAATTGTTTCTACTTCAAGAAAAACATATCTTTGGCCCACTATTTTCTAACTCTTTGTTAGTAATCTAGCTTAGGATGACTGTACACCTTGCACACACTCTAACCTGAAGCTTGTCCAAATTCTAAATGGATTTTCCAATCATATTGTCTGTAACACTCATCAATTTTTAAATCCTTTGACAAATTTGATATTTCTTCAAAATGGGGTTATAATTTAATATTTTTTCATATGCCTGGTTCATAAGAAGTTGAATAATCAATTAAATCTAAAAGGGATTCATTAATAGTTGGGCCCATGGGGTAGAGTATTATAGTTAAGCTTGTGTGTTTTTTACATATGTGGATTCTTGAACCACATAACTCAATGATTAGATGAACATAATGTTGCACATCCTTTACCATTACACTACGACATTTTACCTATATTCCTAGGTTATCGTAGTATTGTGAGAATTTGATAGTGTTGTTATAGTATTGGTTGATTCAACTTTCCTTCAAGGTTTAAAACTTGTCCTCATTACTTAAATCTCGTATTAAATTTTCTTGAGGTATTTTGTTGTTGATGATGTGATAGTCAATACTCATCTCCTTAAAAATTGTTGAGGAAATCAGTTTCTTGTTATGTTCCCCCATTCTTATTACCATGCCTCTTTTGGCACTATATTAACACATTACTAATCAATTTGAATAATATATGTTGGGAAGACAGGGTGGGTTTCTTATCCTCCAAAATCCTCTAGCTCTATTTATTGTTCGATTCATGTTCCCTCGTTTTTGTTAACATAGACCTGAGTTGTGCTCATTCAAGTGACCTTACAACAATCACTATGTGAACATAGGCAACCCTTTATTGCACAAGGTCCTTCAATATCGTGAACACATCTTTGGCTTTCATGTTATTTAAAAAAAACTGGGCATCATGATCCTGCTACCAACACTCTCCATTCATGGCAGCCCCTGCTACCATTGGGCTACTTGGTTTCCCTTAAACTACAACAGTTGGGGAATACATACAAAGGTTGTTCACCCTGTTATTATCCTTAATAACCAAAGAATCAACACTATTATAGATAAAATCATTTTGACATATTTATAATATATTTGCATGACATAACATGAAACAAAGCACTGTATTTTTAATTACTCATCCAACAATGCCAATGCAACCAAATACAGACTCAACACTATAAATAGGAAATAGACCAATCGATAATAAGAATCCACTGAGAAAGCATACACAGATTTATCAAGCTTTCTATTGGAAAAAAAGAAACCCAAATTCAAAAAAATAGATTATGCTCTATTCTTTATGGAACAATGTTAGGGCTCTCTCAAAGTGATAGCAATTTCAAATCTTTAGCTCCTGAAGATTTATATGTTGCATTTCTTCCCTTTAACTTCAAGTACACCTCTAAATCCATGTCTCGTTATCTTCCCACTTAAGTCTTGCATCTCTCTTCCTTCCTCTAATTCCAATGGTTTCAACTCTTCGTCTTGGCTATTCTTAGCCAAGGATCTGACCAACCAACCTAATTGTTTTGCGCAAAAAAATCATTGGAAAAAAATGTATAATCCATTCTAAAAGAAAATAAATTGAATTCTGCACATGCATTCCCATTCCAAGACCATCGAAAAATATTGTCCCTTGAAACTAAATATCCAAAAGGCAATAAAGGATATCATAGCTAAACTTTGTCATTCTCTAAAAGCTCATACAACTACATAAAATCTTTTATCGTCATAGAAATGTCTCAATAGATTACATAAAATATGTTCAAGAAAACATTACCTAATATAATGTTTTCAAGACTACATAAATGCCAAAAATAGGTTGGGAACATGAATTTATAGGATCAAGACCTTTGGAAAGATCTGCACTTTATGCAGAAGGGATGCATAATCAATAGACTAGTTTGATGTGTTCATATACTTGTCCACCCTTTGATTCCAACATTGACCAAACTCTAGCCTCAATATGTAAATGTTTTTTGGAAAGGATATCAACAATAGCATTAATCTCTCTATAGCCATGAGAAAATGAGATATAATTAAATTTATTTTATTTGATTTACCTCCTCAAAAGAGTTGAGAACAGGTTCCCCATTTCAAATTCCCCCTTCTATGTGATTTATGACTAATATTAAGTCACCAAAAAATTGAAGTTTGAATGTCTCTTTCTAAGTGGATAGGATTAAAATCAGTTTTAGAGTTAGAATGCCAACATATTTATTTGGGCCACTTTCCTCGAAAAAGCCCCACACTGTCAAAATAATCCCATTCCCTAGATTTATCAAGAGGCTCATGAAAATACTATTTATGAACATTGACTTTGGCGACTTGTAATTGAAAAAGATAGATCTGCTTTGAACAACACATTGCAAAGAGGGAATGAATTTGTCCTTAAATAATCCTGCATTCCTAGCAAGCCACATACCAAGGCTACCACCAGGGAAAGGGATTTAAATTCTTTTAGCTCTAGCTTCATTTGCTAGGTTTTGAAACATCCTGCTATTGTCTCCCCTTTCCAAACTCCTCTAACCCCTATCGTATTGTCCATCTCATCCCATACATGTCTTGAATAAGCACAAAATATTTACCAAATGGCTTATTTTTAATCCTTGGAACTCTTAATTTTAGTCATTAATTTTCAGTTCGTTAATTTATACAATGCCTTTAATGATATTAAAACAAAAATAGATTATCTTGAAGATATTTTATAGTGGATTTATTGCTGGTTTGAATTTCTATATGTTTAGTTTCAATTTGAGAGTTTAATTGTGCAAGTTGTTCATAATTGTTGTTGCCAACAAAGTTTTCTCCAACTATTAAAATTGGAACAACTCATTAACATGGAAAACAGATACACGCATCCCATTGCATGGATTCATGTGGAACAATTCTCGATTTTTATTTTTCCCATATATCAACAATCGTAATAAATTGTTGGAGTTAAATAGAAAGTTGGATTTCAGAGAATTGATGTATAACATGACATGTATGGGTGGTGATATGACATAATTTACTCTCCCTTAATAGCTAAAATATGTAAAACTCGACAAGGTGTAATAAAAGATGGCAAATCCAAGCTATCAATAAAACCCTGACTCCAATTTACGAAGGGAAGATAAGAGAAACTCTCATACATGCAAAGCATTATATATTACCCATGGATTAACTAAAAGCAGTTGGTAGTTTATTGGGCACCGATACCAAATCTCGGGTAACCCACACCGTGAAGAAATAAGCATTTAAGGGTAGCTTGAATGCTGTATAAATGAAATTGAAAAGTGTTGAAGGTGGGTATTGATTGAACACCTTTATGAAGGTGCATAAATGAAGGGGCCAATAGTAAAACAAATAGGGGATTCACATTTAATTCATTACCTACGATATCTCTTACAATCCTTCATTGTTCATTCATCTAACATGCTCTCAATGCTTTCAATTAAGACCCTTACCAATGCAAATACCATACGTTTGTACTCCAACTAACTTCTCATTTTGTTTCCACCACTTAGGAGCTATGGAACATTATGAAGTAACTGTGTAGGCAATTTAATATGCAGAGAAAATTCCAAGGCTTTTAATATTGGCTTCAAACTTTAGGAGAAATCCTGTAGTATTTGATGACATTCAGTACACATACAAACTTTTGGCTTTGGAGTTAAGATACAAACTTTCACCAGTGTTTCTGTATATAATATGAGAGTCTTTTAGAATTCTCACATGAATTTGTAACTTATATCGATTTAGATTTGCTCTCCCTTGCGTGTGGTCATTTTCCTTTAACCCCTATTTGACCCCTTGAAACCTTAGAGTTTTTCAAGGTTCAATACTAAAGTCTTGTAGGATCTAAGAAGACATTTGAAGACATATCTAGGAAGAGAAAATGGAATTGGAATTTGGGAAATTATAAACATGGTGATGATATTGGTGTCAGTGGATAGAAATTGAATCTGTTAAGTATTGGTATTGAGCTGCAAGTTGAGTCTCCACCGCCTTCAGAATGGCAGCAATGTTTATACCTTCATGTTCCTTTGCCTTCAGAACGGCAGCAATGTTTATACCTTCAGGTTCCTTTCTTTTTTCTATTTGTTTCTTAATTATATATTATGTTTCTCTTTTATTCATGGTATTTTTTTTGTCATTGAATTCACCTTCAGGTTTGATTCATTCTTTTACTTTTTTCTTGATTACAAATTGTGTTTCTCATTTATTAATGGTTTCTCTTGTTGGTCATTGAATTCATCAATGATTACAGAGAGGGAAAATATATTATTACAATTGAGCCACAAACGCGAAGACTTGGAATTATCCAAGAGAAACAAGTCTAGTTTTTGGATGTCAGCCTATGTAGTTGGACCTCCAAATGAGTCTTCCAGAAAACGATAAGATATGAAAGAAACAACATAAGGAAGAACTTGTGGCTGGAAGGAAGAACTTGCCTGATCTCTTTGATGAAAATAGAGGAGAAATGATTGCAATGGCTTGCGGACATTATCACATGTTTGTGATGTTTTAGAAGGCTTTTCCTTCATGCCCCAACTGCAAGTACATGCATCCAATCGACCTCAATTTGGTATCTAAAAAGAAGAATATTATGACACACATGAAGACACTCTGTTTGCTTGATTATGATCATACCACTGTATAGGCCACAATGTAACAATGAATAAATGCATTTTGGAGCTTTGTAAATTTGAATCTTATGTTGTTTTATGATAAAAAGTTCTTCAATGATATTTCAGTAGGCTCTGCTTAACATGGCATGCATGCTAATACATTTTTTGATACTTCATGACATTGATTTCACTATTCTCTTTTATACTTCATCATGTTTACTTTACTCTCAGTTTACTTTATTTTTCCTTTCGACATTCCATTGCACCTTTTGGTACAATTGCTAGTTTTAAAAGTAATATATATATATTCGAAATGTAAATCAAAATTGTTTTTACATTATAATTATTTAATATTATTTAACTATTTATATTATTATTTTAAAATAAAATAAAATATTTTTTATATTGATTTGTAATGCAGTGGAAAAAAAATTTACTATTTCATAATTCAAATTTTGATTTGTAATTATTATTATAATGTAGTAAATAATTTAATAATTTAACATTTTAGAATTTAAATTTTTATGTGTAATTTATATTAATAATGTTTCATTTTAAAATTGATTTAAAAAATATTGAACTATAATTATGTTTATTAATATTTTTTTATAATTTTAAATTAAATTTAAAAAACTATACTAAACTGAAAATCAAAAAGAAAAAAGAGAAAAAAATTGTGTTCACGCTTTAGAAAGAGCATAAAATAAAAGTATTGTATATTTTGTTTTTGAAAAGTAGTTTAAAGATTCCACAAGAGAAGAGTAAATATGTTAATGATTCTTTTTCAATATAAACATATGGATTTAAGTTGAATAAAATTTTCACACACACACACACACTACTATGAAAGTTGATCATGTGAAAAAATGGGAGGACTACAAGCCCATCTCCCTTTTCAATTGTAATTATAAAATAATAACTAAAGTAATTTCTATCAGAATGAAGAAGATTTTATCGTGTTCAGTTTCAGAGGAACAATTTGTTTTTTCGAAGGTTAGACAGATTCATGATTCCATTGGCATAGCTGAGGAGGTTCTTCGCACTACTAAAACTAAAAATATCCTAGTTGGTATCACTAAGGTGGATCCATCCAAAGCATATGACCATAATAAATAGTTATATTTAAGGCTTGTTCTTTTTCAAGTTGGCTTCCATCTTCATTTTGTCATTTGGGTAATTTCTTGTGTACAATTAGTCTTCTTTGTTGTTCAAATTAATGGATCAACTTCAATAGGGAGGTGTTTGTGTCAAGATTGCTCAATTGCTCCCCATGGTGGTGGAGTTTCTTAACAGAGCTCTTATATAGTCAAGGTCCACAGGTCATTTTGGAGGAATCAGAATGGAAGGGAATGTAAGTATATCAAACTTCCTTTTCATTGACGACATCCTCCTTTTCACTGTTGGCACAAGAAGGGATATTGAAATGCTCAAATCTACTCTATATATATTTTTATGGGGTTTTTAGTATAATGATTAATGACTTTAAGTATTCCATCTCTTTTATCAATATGGATTTGGAGAATGCGGACTAGATCTTTAATTATTTTTCTTTTGAATTTGTTGGACTATAGGAAGGACTCAAATACTTGGTTTTTATGTTAAAACCAAACAACTATCAGAAGTGGGATTAGGCCTGGATGATTGGTAAAATTGAAAACCATTTGCAACTATGGTAAAACAAATGGTTATTCCTGTGTATTGGATTTATTTATATTATATTCTTGTAGGTACTCTTGAGAAGATATGAAAACTATGTTACAACTTGTCATGGAAGGGTAGACCTAAAGACAAAGGCAATGCCTAGGTGGCTTGGAATAAAATAGCTCTTCCTAGGGATCTTGGTAGATGGGGTCTCAAAAACCCATCTTGCTTTACAAAATCCCTTGTTGCCAAGGGTACCTAGAGAATTTTCAAAAGAAATGGATTATGGGTCAAAGTAATTTATCACAAGTACACGTATCCTTTATCCATTGAATAATGGGTCAGATCCAATGTAAAATTATCAAGCAATGCGTTTATTATATGGAGAGCCCTTGTATCGGCCATCATTGTGATCATGGACTAGCTTATTTGGAAGGCTGGGAATGGAAGAAATCTCCATAGTGGGATTGATTTTTAGATTGGTTTCTCTAATATTTACAAACTCCCTCCTCATATGAAAGAATCGCTATAGGACCAAGGCATTTTTTTTTTATATTAGATTGAAAACCTCCAAATTTTTACTCCTATTAATCAAGTTTTGCGTCATGTTGAGGATTTGGCCTTTGTGGGAGATGATTGTGTTTTAAAAATCGCCCATTAACTGCCCCCAAAAACTGTACTACCATCAAGACCTTCCAAAATGACTGTATTGTTGTTCAAAACTTCAGAAATTCGAAAAGGACCAAACAAAAAATTATCAAATTTACCATGTTTAGGTCTTTCCTCCCTACGCGCATCCCACCTCAAAACTAGATCTCCGAGAGAAACAAGTTTTTTCTTTAGTCCTCTTATAATAAATAACTTTAACCCTGTATCAATGCTTCTGAGTTTTTTCTAACAAAGAGTCTCTTACTAGATGATTTTAAACCATTTGATAGATTCTATGTTGAATGGGATTTGGTTCCTTCACTTCATCCTGCAAAATTTTTAAGACCGACAATCCTAATTGAATAGGAAATACAACATCAATACCATACATAAGCTAAAAAGGGGAAGTGCCAATTACTTTCTTAATACTTACGCTATCATTCCATAATGCATATTTAAGTCTAGTATCCCATGTTGTCTTCTTTTTAAACAATAACTTCTTTATACTATTGATAATGTTCTTATTAGTATATTCTGCAAAGGCATTACCCTGGGGGTAATAAAAAGTAGAATGATTAAGAATAATGTTATATCTCTCACATAAATTTACGATATCAAAAGACTTAAAAGTAGGTGCATTTTCAGTCAATAACTTTCTAGATGGGAAACCAAAACATGCAAAAACATACTCCAAAAATTCATGATTACCTAATCATTTTTTCTTCTTTTCGGAATAGCCTCCTCCCATTTTGTGAAAAAATATGTTGCTGTTAAAATGTATTTGTGTTATCCACTATTGAAAAGGAATTGATTTCATTGATAAAATATAACCCTCATTGTTGTAAAGGGCATCAATAACAATAGAATTTAGTGGTAAAGGTAGCAAATTTTTCCTACTTGCAAACTTCTGACAGTCTACACAAGCTTGAACCATAGCAAAAACATAAGAAAATAGAATTGGCCAATAATATCATGCTCACAAGATTTTAAAGGTTGTTGTTTTCCAATACTTATGTCCTCCATAGTATCCTATGTGTAAATCAATAGTCAATACATCTCAGCAATAATCCTCCAGGATCCTTCCATAATAAAAATTTATCAATTATACAGTACTTCTGAGCTCTTAGTTTCAAGGATCTGAATTTTTTCTTGTTATAATCTGGTGGGAATTGTAAATTTAACAGAAAAAACACTATGTCCTTGTACCAAATTTATGTGGAATATTTAACTATGATTTATGCATCATCGTCATTCTATTGCATTACAATTATAATAGATTGATTAAAAACTGAATTCAAACCTAGAGCTTTACAATTTGAATTCGAAAGGATCTTAGCTAGACCTTGACCTTGAACTAATTTAGTTGTTTTAACTTCAGTATTATATTCCAAAATTCTAGCTATCCACTTACCATGCTTACCTTCACTATCTGGTTGAATAAGAACGTCCTTAATTGCACATCTAGGAACATATGCAATCACTTTTGACTGAAGAATACACATCTGAAAATACTTTAGAGATTTAAATAAGGTATAAGCTTGTTTTTATATAATATTATACCTTAATACAACATCCCTCAACACCTTATTAAAATGGGCAGTGAGAAATTAAAAAAATGTGATAAATTCCTTAGAATAATCTAGGCTAATAAGCACAGGTGCTTCCATCATAGATTGCTTGATTTTATCAAACGATTCCATGTATTCTTTGTCCCACATAGCTTTTGCATCTTTTTTCAACATGACTATAATGTGTTTAATAATTTTAACAAAGCTGGAAATAAACCTTCGAAGAAAATTAATCTTACCCATAAAAGACTGAATCCCTTTCTTGTTCCTCGGAAGCTCAATTTTCAAAATGGCATCCACCCTATTAGGATCAACCTTAAATCCATGTTGTGACACTATATGATCCAACAATTTTCCTTCTTGCATCGCAAAATGTTTTTAGGATTAAGAGAAAGACCAAATTTCACACTATTAGCACCATTTTGGTTTACAAAGCTGAAAGGAGCTTAAGATGAGAAAAAATAGGTTATATTTTGAAATCTGCTAATATGACCATGAAGTTGATAGGTTGGGTGATTAAGGGAAGGATAGACTCTCTAGATTCCCCATAGGACCACATGCTGGAGGTGGAAAGTGACTAAAATGAATGTATAAAGTGCTTCTGGTATCTTATGAAAAGATTGACAATTCAGATTTGGAGGGTGAAAATATCAACGACCGATAGGGAATCCACCGAAGGAAGTTTCTCGATGAACAAGATGGTAATGGGTTGGAGAAATGACAATTGGAGTAAATTAAAGTTCAGATTTGATCGACGAAGAAAAATCAAAAGGGGAAAGATCAACAGTTGAGGTTTGTTCTATGCTCACAACATGCATGGAGGATGAAACAGTCATAGGCCAGCATAAATTTTTCTTCCTTCCAAGTAATGGGACAAGAATCATTCCACTAGATGAAAGGTGATAGGGAGAAATCACCTCCCGCGATCCTGAAATGACCTATTAGGAATATTATAAAAGGAAAAAGTCATGTGGAGGCGTTTTTCATTTTTCTTTTTCACATAAGGAAGAACATGCATGCACCTATGGAATCCGAGTCAGATACACTTTTTCCAGCCGTCATTTTTGAAGTAGGTCACGTAGCTAACTCTCTAAGTTATTTTAAAAATGGAGGGGGAAGGTGAAGTTGAAACATAGGTCCATGAATTCAACAAACTTGATGAAATTTTCAAAGAGGGGGATGGGGATGTTTTCGACATAGTACTCTCCTTTGGTATGCTACATGAATTGAAGAATAGAATACATTCCTTATAGGAACAAGGAATTGATTTGCACGGTATCCATAGGTCTCATTTTCAACATTTTTGTCTAGACCGAACTCTTAATTTCCTAGATTTTGTAGTCTGACATGCACCCAATTATTCCCAGTTTAAGCGTGTCTTTATGGACTAAAACAAGTCTAAAATCATTTTCCCTATCAATTCATTGGTTGTCAGAGACTCATTAGAAGTACCCCAGTCGTTCGTCCAAAACCTAGGAGATTTCAATGAAGAAATTTTAATTGAACAATTCAAACATGTTGTGGCTAAAGAAAAACAAAATTTTTACTATAAACATATTAAGCCTAAGATTTATGTTGAAACTGAACCCTTTCCCCTTGTAATTAACTTGTTTAATGAAGAATCCCAGTGGGTCATATACCTGTTGAGTCAGTTTTTAGGGTCAGACATTGATAAGTTTATCCCAGAAGTCTTGCTTAGTTTGTTATTTAGATTGAGTATGCATCAGCCTAAGTCTTAGTCTAATCAATTGTGTTACCTTAAATTTGATGAATTCCTACCTGAGAATATTCATTCTCAGGTAGTGAATTTCTACATGACCAGGCATTTCATTTTTCAATCTTACTCGGTCATAATGTTTTTGTTCTTTAATGAGGAGAATTTGCAATTTTTAGAAATTGTATTAATTTATGAAATAAGGAATAATAATTTCAATTATATGAATCTCATAATGTCATAAGTGTACAAAGTAATGTTTCAAGATAAAATTCCTAGAGTACTACCTAACACTAGTACATATGGCTCAAAATTTCCAAGAAATATTGTCACGAATAAGTTAAAATGGAAATTTTCATGGATAACTTGATAAATGTTTTGAAAAGAATCTGTTCTGCCCCTCGACCATATTCGCTATTGTGATGTAAATGACTGCTCATATTTATAGCAACGAAATTTTGTCTCTATTGCAATGAAGACACACATTCGTCGCTCTAGCGACGAAACTCTAAACACTTGCAAATCAGTGATCATCACAGTATCGATCATTGACTTTTTCTTATTGTTGAAATTTGATCGTTGTGCATTTTCGTTGTAACCACCATGATCATTGATCTATAAATACATGTTCCTAAGACATATTTCATCAATTTTTTTGCTATAGTTGCAACAATTTTTCTGCTGATTGTTTGATCTGTGATTTCAAGAGTCCGGTACTGGTTTAACACATCGAATTTTTTTTATCTCCCTTGGTTTCCAGGTTAGTATTTTTAAATTTTTTGCCTCCTTTAATGTGTAGGGCCATACATAAAGTGAGTCCACTGTTCATTTTCTCCTCAATACTAACATATCCAATACCAACATGGAAAGAGATGGATGATTAGGAGGTATTGATTTGATTGTATCATGATAGAGTTTAAAATTATGTTAGGGAAGGTACATGAGAAATAATGGGTTTGTCTTATATTAATGGGTGTTTTAGGTAATACTATATATTCTTATTTAAAATAGATAAAATGGTTAGATCATCATGAAATTTATTCAATTTCAAAATCTTTGTAAAATTTTAGTTTTGCATTTAGGTTTGTGTTTAGTGAACTAATTTTTTTCCAATGAGTAAATATAATGTCATCGGGATTTGTTTCATAATCATTGTCTGATTAAAAAAAGATGAAGATGAACTAATTAGGGAAACAACATCATTGATTTTGAAATACTTTATTTGTTTAGTTTCTTATTTCTAGAGGGGTAAACTAGCATGTGGTAATACCCTATGTGAAAAATCGTTTAAGAATTGTGATCCCATGTGCTTGTGAGAAATAATGTTTCCTAACTTGGGAGAACATAACCATTGGTGGGGATTTAAATTTTATCACTAAATATAAAAAAATATAGTGGTTGGTGGTAAGAATAGACCCCCATACTAACTTATTCCTTAATAATTTGGAAAGGAGGGGTGTTTGTGATATGTAACATGTCGAAGTAAAGTCAACATGGATTTATTAATTAGATTTGTCACTTTCCATGTCAAGCCCTTTAATTTCTCGTCTCCTTTAATATATATATATAATTTACTTATACATTGGTTGAGTTTTTTTTTGTTCTTATAGGCTATTAGAATGTCAAATAAATATACTTGAGAAGAATATAATAAGAGGTATGCTAATTTTAAGGTAGCATTGGAGGCGAAGGGCGATAGAAAGTGTTATTTCCCTTGCAATGACTGCAATGGTTTGCGAACAAGAGGAATTTTAAGAACAAGTGCTGAGAAACATTGTATGGAGAAGGGGAATGATGAAGGGGGGTTTGAATATCGTCCCTTGATAATACGTTATTCATTACATAATGTACTTCTTGTAATATTACTGATCATGTATTCACAAAATGTTTTATCATTTTAAATATATGTGTTGTATATTATATACTAATTTTATTACATTGTTCGTAATTATAAAGACAATGCCCCCTAAATGTCGACTGCCAGATAGCTATTTTCCACATAATTATAGTATAAATACTACTTTACAAGGTGAGGAACATGGAGATCATAATATTGAATATCGAATTCTTAATGATCCTATGGATGAAGATGACGTTATTGATACAAATGATGAAAATGAGATAAATAGATTGATCCAAGACACATTTTCTCCATTGGATGAGGACAACCTCCATGATATTCTTGATGTTTGTTATGGAGAGAAATTCATATGGCTTTGGGTACCACAACAGATAGCTTAAATCCAGAAATCAATCATTTCCTATATGCAAGAGAAACCAAACAACTAACTCTAAAGGATCTCGACTCGTACCTTATTATGGATGGTTGATGTAGATCCCCATTGAGCTTTCCAACTTTAGCTTGAATTGATTAATTGCTTCCTTAACATTCAATAAACAAGACAAGCATACTATATATAATTGTGTTAGCTCTACTATAGCATATATAATCAATAACATATAAGGATTTGAAATCATCCATGGATAAAATATTCATTCAAACAAACATTATTGGACAGGAAAAGATATTTCTATTAATATAAAATCAAAGATTACAATGAATACAACCTCTGTCGGCACGTTTATGAATCGAAGAAACTGAGTCCCCCACTTGGGCCGCCACCACTTCAATCCTCCATCTCTCGATAGTAAGCTCATAAACAAAAGGTAAGCTTGAGAAGAACACAAAAGTGCTCCAAGGAACAAAGGGGATGCAAACTCAAGCACAAGTTTCAGAAACAATGGACTATAGTTCTCTTGCTCTCAATTCCTCATGCCTTCAATGTATCCAAAGGGTTCCTTATATAGCTCTTCAATGGGATAATGAAGGGTAAAATTCGAGCGATCTCAAGGCATATGGAAGGCCAGGAGACAAGTGAGTTGGATCCACATCAAGGAAAACTCCAAAATAATTTTGGCCTTTTGCACACATCCCGATGTACGCGGTTTTAGGGGTCAAACCCGCGTATATACGCGAGAAAGGGATTAAAAGTCACATATGGCAATTTTTGCATGTTTTTAGGGATGATCTTGGAAACATCAAAGGAACAAAAATTTTCCATGGGGTCTAAGGAGTCTGTAGAGGGACAGGGAAGGCCATGTGATTCACCATGTGTGATAAAATCAACTATAACAGATGCCCCCTAATGTGTGAGGTTAGAGGGGTCATACGATGGCCGAAATACATTATAATTCCATCCAGAAATGAAGTGATGAAGAACCCAGTGGAAGAACCAACCATCCAATTAGCACTATACAATGATACAATTGTGCACATAACTGCAAATACATATATCAATCCAGAATATATAAGAGTACAATGGCCATGAATAGGCATGATACAATATGACATATGTGGTCATTGCCACGTACAATATACATAGATCAGAATCTCCATGATGAAGATATACAAAGGATCATGATCTCCATGAAGACTAAAAATATATAATAGATCAAGATCTCCATAATGGCTGGAAATGTCTGACATATACTGGAATCAAGTCACAAGAGCTGAAATCTCATGAACACTGGCACGATCAAGGAGGTAGCATATATGAGATGCCACCAATTTGGAAGGTCTTCTACAAAACTGCTACGAGTACATGTCCTACTATGTGAATAGAGGTGTCGAGGTCGAACATAGTAGCCCATCGTCTGATTACCGGTCATTGATGTATACCGTTAACAGACGCAAGATCACCCACCGATAATGAAAATGGGAATCAAGGTACTAGAGTGCAAACTAACAAGTGTGAATAAATGTGTTGAGGTCGAACACTTGAGAGAATCCATCGATCAGGGGACATTGATGTATTCCCAAAAAAATGTCGATGGTGAGAGAACCTACCACTGATGACTGCAAATCTCAAGGCACTCAAACATGACTCTAGATTCCTATCCCAGAATAAATGATCTAAAGTTGATGGGATGAAATCCGCTGGAAGGAGGGCATTAAGCCATCCCCCATCATCCAACACGAGGTACTCAGCAAAGTTGTATAATGTGGAAGGACTCGATCATAAGGTGCACAAACCGGTAACTATACCGGGAATGGCCGACATGCAAAGTCAAGATAACTAAGGAATGGCCGACTCAGGTTTCAAATTCCTTCGAACAAGAGAATAAAGGAAAATTGTGGCTGAATGTAGGTAGCATAGACTTGATATGCAAAACTGGGACATCTCTGTGACACAGGAGGCATCAACAGAGGCTCCATAGGGACTAGAAGCTTAACCAGTCGGTGGAGATAAACTCAGATAAATGATTATAGCTCCTAAAGTCAAAATATTAACGCAACCAATGGATGTGATATACAGTGCTCTGTTTGAAGGTGACATGACTCGAGTGCTACCAAAGATAACATCTTTCCTTGTCCGGCTTTTTGGTTTTTTAAATTTTTTTTGGACTTTTTCAAATATTTGAAAAGCTTGAAAAAGAATAAAACTTCTTTAAAGTCACATGCTAGGAGGAGATGAGTGTCAATGGGCAAACAAACTAGTTCCAAGTAGCAAAACATACCTATGCTCAATGCAAGGACACATGTGTAGGAAAATGACACTCGGGGGAAGGTCCCCTCCCGATAAAAATCGGGAATCAACCTACAAAGGATATATAAAATGGCTCTGCATGGCTAGACATGAGACAAGCTTGGGATATATGGCTGATACTCAAAGACAGGGAAGACGGCATAAGGCTCAATGAAGCAGGAAAAACTCATGATAATGCAATTACAACTTGACATAAGGGATTCCCTGGGAAATGGCCAGCATAAAGTTCAAGAGGAGTATGAAGCTCTTGCTCAAGGACATGGCAGGACTAAAAGGGACTCCCAGACCTAAGAGAGGACTCACATCATGGGTACCAAATGAAAAAGGGAGCTAACTAGGACACCCATGTATAGGAAATCTCTACCATTCACATAGTACCACTTCTAACAACAATGTGAAGGTTCTGTGATACCATGGAATGGGTTCATACCTAAGGTTAAGATGGAACGGTCATAAGGTAATGCATAAATGCAAGTGGATGTGAAATCCTAACCTATATGATAGTTAGACATGATACTTGTGATAGGAATGAGCGGGTCGAAACCTCGGAGAAACTGTACAAACACTGGACCCTACATGACAACCATATTAGTCCAAAACAACCCAAAATAGTTAATAAAGAATCCAAACTATAGGATATAGGGAGGAATGATCATGACAACTGCACCCAAAGGAAATAATGCGGTGAACGATGGGACATACAAAGGAAAGTAAGCTGTAGACCCAACGTTCATGCATCCACTACCACCCCCATGAGGGTGACCATTGATGTAAAGACCGAGCGAAAGGAATAAAAATCCTCCACAAATGGAGTAGAGGATGGAATATGACCATTCCCAAATCTATGAGCATGGTAAGGGGCTGTGATGCCCCCAAGTCTAACACCAGGGTCCGTACTAGGACCAAGGATGGGTGATAAGATACCAGGCATGCTGAAAATAAAAGGACCCAAACTCAAGAGAGCATAAATATACTCAAGTAACCACGATCCCAAAGGTCGACTAGCACACAAAGAGCACACTCCTAAGAAAATATACAACCAAAATACAAGCAAACCAAGGGGAGCCTTGTGTGAGCTCCCAAATGCAGCAGGTATGTCTCGCCTAGGAGAGGCTCAAAACTCCCATACACTACAAGTCGAGGTACGTAACCAATTATAGTGGCCCTCAGCTTCAACACATAAAGCGACTGTGCTGTCTGACCTCTACCTGGCTGGGACACCCACAGAATAACCTTTACAAGTACCCCCTCGATAACCTAGGTAAGGCAACTAAGGTCACCTTAATATAATCAATGCTCAGGCAGACAAACGAAGGTGGGATTGACCGTATGGACAGGGTAGCAAAGCCCAAAACTATCGAAAGAGCCCCCAGATACGAATACAATCCTGGAAATATATCCGGTGCTACTCAATTATGACTAGGGGTCATCCCAATCAATAACCACTCACACTGCCTCGTGCTTAACTCGTAAGAGGAGGATCCTGAGAAACACTAATTATACCAAGGAATTTCAGACTCTCACCTGGACCGACACATACATGTTGTTGTTTAGTGGTCTTGAAGAATTTACTCCCAATGAACTATTCCAAGACCCTAAAACCTAATCTTGTTTGTGTACCCTATCAAAGAAAATATTGTAATCCATTTTAATTAAGTGTTGATTTTATTTGGCTGTGATTACTCAAAGGGAAATGATCATGCAACTAATGAAGTTATGACTCAGCAGTGAAGTAAATATGCACACCATAACAAACAATGCTAAGTGCAATCTTTGTCAAATGAAAAATAGGGTATGCCACTACATCAGATGCATAAATATATCTTCCTTTCCAAATGTCAATGTAATCCTTTCTATATGAAATCTTAAACACAACTCTCATCCAAGCAATCTAATGCAAGTAACTCCTCAAATCCATATGCAAAAAATGCAACTACCTTGTATTTTTCAATATAAAAGAATGAAAAATGCAATAAAAGTCATCTAAAACTCTCAGTCTCTGCAGCAAGTATAAAACACAATCCCAGCAAGACACCGAGACAAAAAAAGTTATGCACTAATGGAAAAACAAAAAGGATAAATGACTAAAACTACTTTCAAAGAAAAATCAATGAAAAAGCGGTCTCTGGTCACAAAAGAAGCATCCAACAGACAACATTAGACCCAAGGAAGACCCAACCACACTCACAACCCACCCAAGAACTTCCCACAACATCAAACTCACCAAAGGGGAGGATGTATGTGACTGTTTAAAAAACAGTTCCGTATGTACGCAATTTTTGGCCAAAAATCCGTGTATGTACGCGACTTTTGGCCAAAAATTCGTGTATATAGAGAAGGCAGTGGTAAAAAGCAGGCCAAGGGTCAAAAAAATAAAAGGGAGTGTCAATGGATGAACATACTATAAAATGGAACACAGAAACAAGGAGAAACAAAGAGCAAGTCAATAATATCAAGCCCATTGTGCCCCCAAACCCCAAAGAAAAACAAGGAACGTCCCCAGTGGAGTCACCAATTCTGTTACAGAGAGAAATTCCTATGGCTTCGGGTACCACAACAAATAACTTAACTCCAGAAATAAATCCTTTCCGATATGCAAGAGAAACCAAAAAACTAACACTAAAGGATTTCGACTCATACCTTATTCCGGATGGTTGATTCAGATCCCCGTTGAGCTTTCCAACTTCAGCTTGAATTGATTAATTGCTTCCTCAACATTCAATAAACAAGACAAGCATACTATATATAATTGTGTTAGCTCTACTCTAGCATATATAATCAATAACATATAAGCATTTGAAATCATCCATGGATAAAATATTCATTCAAACACACATTATTGGATAGGAAAAGATATTTCTATTAATATAAAATCAGAGATTACAATGATTACAACCTCTGTCGTCACATCTGTGAATCAGAGAAACCAAGTCCCCCACTTGGGCCTCCACCACTTCAATCCACCATCTCTCGATAGCAAGCTCATAAACAAAAGGTAAGCTTGGGAAGAACACAAAAGTGCTCCAAGGGACAAAGGGGATGCAGACTCAAGCACAAGTTCCGGCAACAATGGACTATAGTTCTCTTGCTCTCAATTCCTCATGCCTTCAATGTATCCAAAGGGTTCCTTATATAGCTCTTCAATGGGGTAATGAAGGGTCGAATCTGAGTGATCTCAAGGCATATGGAAGGCCAGGAGACAAGTGAGTTGGATCCACATCAAGGAAAACTCCAAAAGAATTTGGCCTTTTGCACACATCTCGATGTACACAGTTTTAGGTGTCAAACCCATGTATATACACGAAAAAGGGATTAAAATTCACGTATGGCCATTTTTGCATGTTCTTAGGGATGATCTTGGAAACATCAAAGGAACAAAAATGGTCCATGGGGTCTAAGGAGTCTGCAGAGGGATAGGGAAGGCCATAAAAGTGTGATTCACCATGTGTGGTAAAATCAGCTATAACAATGTTCCTCTACTCAAGAAGTCCCAAGAACCTCTTTATGAAGGCTCAACAAAAAATATTCTATTTGGTATATTGTTGTTTGTGAACTTGAAAGTTTTGAATGGTTTATCAAACACTTGTTTCACACAAATCCTAAGGTATGTAATGTATTAATTGCATCTTCACATGGTATGAAAGGTTCACTATTTTCCTCTATTTTTAGTGTTAATTAATTCATAATTTAGGGATAATCAATATTTATGACTTATATTGTTTACATTTCATTTTTTTGTCAATGTTGCAGACAGTTGGGTGAATTTCTATTGCCACCATCAAATAATTAAATATGCACATGTCGAGAGGTATTCTTGATTATGAAATAAATTGGAATGGAGTATCAAGGTATAGATGCATGTCCTAATGATCATATTATATATTATGGACAATATGCATTAGAAAAAAATGCCCACAATGTGAAATTAGTAGATATCAAACTAATCAAGTAACAAAAAAGGTGCCTCACAAAGTTCTTTGTTATATTCCCATAATTTCACGTTTCCAACGACTATTGAGGTGCCAAAGTATAGCACGGTTTATGGATTACCACACAAAGAACAGAAGTGAAGATGGTGTTCTTTGAATTCCTGCAAGTGGTTTTGCATTGAAGAACATCAAAGAAAAATGACCAATTTTTAAAGATGAACCTTGTAATGTTAGACTTTCATTAGAAACTGATGGTTTCAATCCATTTGGAGAGCTTCGCTCTACTTACTCAATGTGGCCTATTTTCATCATAAACAATAACCTTCCTCCTTGGATGTTGATAAAGAGAGAGAACACAACTTTGGCAATGATTATTCCAGTTATTTTTTTGAAAGTAATTATATTATTTCATTTCTTTGTTTCATTGCTACATGAGAACAACTTTTATATATTGGGACACATAACTAAATAGCATTATATGTTGAATAAATTAGGTAAGTACCAAGTTAAAGATATGAATGTATATATTGAGCCTCTTATCGATGAGTTATTGAAGTTATGGGCCGACATCACTATGTATGGAATATCTAGACCAATAGGGAAGAAACAATTTCAGTTCCATGGAATACTTGCATGGACAATTCATGACGCTCCTGGGTTAACACATTTTTGTGGTATGTAAATTTATGTTGCACTTTAAATTAAAATGTTTTTAAGGTAAATATCATGCATTTTTTATTTAAATTAATAGTATTTTGATGCTTATATAAAATTAATACATATATCTTACAGGTCTTCAAACAAAGGGAAAATTTGCATGTCCAGTATGTGGTCCTAGGACAAAATATTGTTGTTCAAGAAGTTTAGGAAATGAGGTGTTTGATGAGTACATGCACTTCCTCCCTGAGAACCATAGGTATCGAGCTGTTGAGAAATAAAAATTCAATGGTAAATAAGAGAATAGGAATAAATCACGAATAATGACACCTCACCTATGGAAGTTGGAATATAATAGACATCGGCATGGTATTGCATATGTAGCATAAAAATATGTAATATTATGAATTTTATATTTTTATTGAATTTTCTCTACCATGTGTTTCATGAATTATTGTTAATGTGTTTTCGTTTATGTTTAATATTGAATGCCGTGAAGGCATGAATGGGCTTACACGAGGAATGAAGAGTTATCCCATACAATTCAGTAGGATTCCTTACTACGAGCACCTACAAATAGCTCACTTTTCGATACAATGCATATCAGGAATAATGTAACATAAATTATATGGCGAATCTTAGATGGAAGGACTGGCAAAGATAAAGCTAGAAAAATTTGTAGGGACATTGCAGAAGCCAAACACACATTACAAAGTGTAATTAATTCCAATATCGGAGAGGGGGACTGAAATATTAGTCTTCCAAGGTTATTGATAGAGAAACAAAGCAATGATATAAAAGAGGTCATTTCGAAAATAAGGTTTTCGATGGGTTTTTCATCGAACATACAAAATATCTTAATGAAAAAAGGTGATTTTGGTGGTGTTAAAACTCATGACTGGAATACATTCATTAAGGTAATTATTTACGTATATAATTTCCATTTAGTATATCTTTTTACTAATTGTTGTCTCTTATTTGGAAATAAATAATGATTTTCTTTTTGTTACAATACATTCTACCACTATCTCTCCTAGATAGCTTTGACGAAAACATAAAACAAGTTATATATTATCTTGGTAAATACATGAGGTAAGTAACAATTTATATGCATGAAAACATTTGTTCACTTTGTTGCATAAATTATTGACATATTGTGTTTTATAGCTTGGAACTTTATTATATATGCCTCAATCTTGTTGATCACTGTTATTTTGTTGCATCATTTGTAGGTGGCTTTAATCTAAATAAATCCATAAAGAATATATTAGGCATTGGAAGAGATAAATTCCTCATATAATGTGTGAAATGTAGAAGTATTTACCTCCAGGATTTTTCAATGCACAAGAACACGATCTCATACACCAAGTTGAGGAGATTGAATTGTGTGGACCTGTACACACAAGATCAATGTGGATGGTGGAAAGGAATTTGAAGTCATTAAAGGATTTTGTTATACAAAGAGAATGTCTTAAGGGTTCTATTATGCAGGGCTATATGGTATATCAATCCATGGTGTACACTAGTCGGTATCTTCTGAATTTTGCAATAAATATCAACCTGTCTCGCATTTGGCATGTCAACTCCATCAACAAATTTGAAGGGGAGGTCCTGTTGGGAAAGGTAGAAAGAGGAAAGTAAAAGGTAATTAGATGGTGTGGATTAAATTTATTAAACAATTAGTTTTTCAATTTTATATATATCTTACTCATGTAATTTTTATTATTCCATCAATATTTTAAGGTAAAATTAATTTCCTTTAATGATAGCTAATTTACAATTATTAATTGTTATTTTTCTGTATAGTTGGTCGCATGTGGGATGTAGTACATTTATACATTGCAAACAATCTTTATTGGATGGAGGAATGAATAGAACTATGTATAGAATTCTATGGTACCTTATCATGGAAATGGGTGAGTAAGTTGATTAAAGCAGTGCATCGTCATCAAGAAGGATATATCAATGAACTCACACAAAGGGAAATTGATTTAGCATGTGGTTTAAAAGATAAAAATGAAAGTATATTTACCCTTCTCATTTTTTTTGTTGTTTCCCATTATATAAATGTATTTCTTTTGTTTATTATTCTTATATATTTATTTGTTGAGTTGAGCATGATGCAGTTGATACACCACAAGGCTATGTGGTCCAATGGTCATAAATTTCGCATCAAAAAGTTGGATGACAAGAAGAATTTTTTTTATTGTGGGATAAATGCATTTTTTCAAGTCACTAATGTTTCCTCTAGAAGTGACAAGCATCCAAAAGTATATGAAAATAGGTACTATGGTTATTTAGAAGATATAATTGAGCGTGACTTTAATTCCTTTAAAATAGTTCTATTTGAGTTCAAATGGTACAGGTTATGAATGAATGAACATAATCCTGAAAGAACTGTTAATGAGCATGCCAATGGATTTACCATAATTAATAGAAGGGAACTTAAACTGGGTATAGATCCTTATGTTCTTCCAAGTCAATGTGAGCAGGTGTTTTACTTAGAGGTGCTAGGTAAATAAGGATGGCCATACATTGTTAGATATGATCCAAGAGGAATATCAGCTAAGTATAATGCAGAGGAAGAAGACAATGTCGAAGAAGATGGTGATGCAGATCATGAGAAGTTAACCGTTGTAGATGTGTCAGATGAAGAATATGATCTATAAGTTGATCATCCAAATGACATATTAGACGATTTATTATTAAGTGATGATATTGATGATGAATATATAACCAAAAATGACGTTGATGATGATGCTGATATGAGCGATCCTTTCAATGATAACGATTCTAGACTAGATGATGATACTGATATTGAGTCAGATGAAGAACATGATGATGATGATATTGATGATGATTCATGATCATCGATGCTATAATACTCAACATCATCAATTTTATAATCATCATCATCATCATGCTCATCCTCATTAGAATAATCATAACCATCATCATCTTCATCTTTATGATAATCAATGGTATCATAATCATCATCATCATCATCATCATCTTCATCCTCACTATCTTCCTCATTATCATCATCATCATCATCACCATCATTAAAACCATCATCATCGTCATCATCACCATCTTCATCATCGTCATCGTCATCATAATCATCACCATCACCATCTTCATCATCTTCATCATCGCCATCATCAACACCATCATCATCATCGTCAGCACCATATTCATCATCATCATCGTCATCATCATAACCATATTCATCATCGTCATTATCGACATCATAATCAACCTCATGCTCATCCTCAACCTCATCATTGTCAATGTTATAGTCATCATCGTCATCAATGTTATCATCATCATCATCATCATGTTCATCCTCATTAGAATAATTGAAACCATCATCATCTTCATCTTTATAATCATCAATGGTATCATAATCATCATCATCATCATCAATGGTATCATCATAATCATCCTCACCATCTTCCTCATTAGTATCATCATCATCATCATCACCATCATCAACACCATCATCATCATCGTCATCACCATCTTCATCATCGTCATCATTGTAATCATCACCATCTTCATCATTGTCATCATCATCATCATCAGCATCATCGCCATCATCAACATCTGTGGAAATTGAACCAGGTGATAGATTAATTTTACTCACAACAATTAACAATTGATCATGCAAAATCACTCACAAAGAGACTGAAAATTGGAGTTGAACACTAAACTGTATTAAATCAGTGTACAATAGCCAAACCTGTAATAACATAGGTTTCTGAATAAATAACATACATCAGGGATTCGAATGCATGAGGAGCAATTCGAATCTAGCATAAAGCAGGCTTACTAAAAATAAGCAAATCCCCCATAGGTGTAAAAAGCTGATCCCAAATCTGTCATGGAGCTCATGAATTAGAAAAATGGCTTAGGCAAGCTAAAGAGTGGTGGAATGGAAGCTCATACATGCTTTTGCATGGAGAAAAGAGTGGAGGATGAAGAGGACAAAAAACTAGTTCACCTCACGTAGTCTAGCTTTTCTATTTGCCTTAAAACATTGAAAAAGCAGGGAATAAAGAAGAAAAAGCAGAAGGGCGCCTAGGAGGCTAGGAATAAAGCGGATTTGATTTCTTGGGATTTCCCATGCACTACATGAGTCAAATGAGGCAAGTTTGACCACTATGTATAGGTAAAAGACAACTTGCATAAGGTGGGACACATGAACTAGGCTAATAAGACAGAAATAATTAAATTAATGTCTAAATGGGTAAACTATGGGTTGATTATTCTAACACCCCCCCTTAATCCTGACTTATGAGTAATATATCAGAAAATTATAGGGCCTAGCAAACAGGCTTAGTCACCCTTTACATACTGCATGTCCATTTAAACAAGGAAAGAGGCAAAACCAACTTGGGAAAATCCTCCCTTAAACATGGACTGTAAAACAAAATTGTAGAATCTTGTCTTCACTCATGCTTTCACAGCATGATCAGCAATCCCCAGCAGTGATTTGAGATTGCTGAAGGTCTTCTCACAAAATCCTTTGGTGAAGATATCAGCTACTTGTTCTGAAGATGAACAGAAGAGTAGGTGAATGGTGCCATCATGCACAAGTTCTCTGATGTAGTGCATATGGATATCAATGTGTCTGGTTCTCTGATTTTGAACTGGATCTTTGCATATTTGAATGGTACTCTAGTTATCACAGTAGATGGTAGTTGAGTACTCTGGTTCGAAGCCACAGTCTCCAAGTAAACCCTGCAACCATAAGCATTGAGTTGCTACATTAACAACTCCTCTGTACTCTGCTTCTGTAGATGAGAGTGCAATGGCACTCTGTTTCTTTCTTGCCTAGTTGATTAGCCCTTCTACAAGCATGAACACATATCTTGATGTGGACTTTCTATCTGTGCTATCACCTGGCCAATCACTGTCAGTAAATCCAATCAAATCAAGATCAGATTTTGCTTTATAGAAGATCCCATGTGTCCTTGTTCCCTGAACAAAGTTAAGGATCCTTTTGGCTGCTTTCCAATGGATCTTTTGAGGCTGATCCATGAATCTAGAAGCCACACTTACTGCATAACAAATATCAGGTATAGTATGTGTCAGATACAACAAACATCCAATCAATTTCCTATACAGTGTATTGTTTACCATAGGTGAAGAATCAGCTTCTTCCAGCTTCACTCCTGAAAGGAAAGGAGTTTTGCTTGCTTTGCAATCCTTCATTCTGAATTTTTTCAGCAATTTCAAGGCATATTTGGACTGGTACACCTTGATTCCAGCTTTGGTTTGAGCAATATCAAGCCCCAAAAATTGACTTAAGAGCCCCAAATCTTTCATGGAGAAGGCTTGGTTCATAGCTCCTTTTAAGGAAGCAATCTTAGCCTGTGAGCTTCCTGTAATGAGGAGGTCATCAACATATAACACAATGATCATTAATGAACCATTAACTAACTTCAAATATACATTTGTATCTGATTTGCACCAAACAAAATTCAGTGATAGCAAGAAGCTATCGATCTTGGCATACCAAGCCCTGGGGGCTTGCTTTAGCCCATACAATGACTTTCTCAACCTGCACACAAGAGAAGGGTTAGTACAAAAACCTTGAGGCTGCTGCATATATATCTCTTCAGTTAGATCTCCATTCAGGAAGGAAAATTTTACATCCATGTGATGTACCTCCCATTGCCTTGAGGCTGCAATGGCTAAGGCTAGCTTGATGGAATCCATCTTTGCCATTGGGGAAAAAGTCTCATTGTAATCTATGCCATGAACCTGTGAGTAGCCTTTGGCTACCAATCTAGCCTTGTACTTCAGTGGTGAACCATGAGCAGCAAATTTTGTCTTATAGACCCACTTACACTGTACTAGTTTTCTCCCTAGGGGAAGATCCACTAGCTCCCATGTGTTGCTCTTTTGGAGTGAGATAAAATCCTCCTTCATGGCTGTTTGCCATATTGGATCTCCTGCTGCTTCTTCATATGTTTGATGATCATACTCCACCATCAAATAGCATTTTTCAGCAAACATAGGATCCTTCATGCACAGACCACTCTCAAACTGAGATCTAGTCCTCCTTGGGTCATTGGGATCCCCAGCTAGCTCTCCTGCTGCATGTAGTGTCTTGGATGCCCATTTTGGCCTTGTAGGGATGTTAGGGTCTACAATAAACTCATCTCCATTAGACAAATCAGAATCATCATGTTCAACAAACTCTTTACTTACTTCTTGAGGTTCAGGTGGTGAAGAGGCTTCACCAACTTCCACTGCTGCAAGGGGTTCTTCTTCAAAATGAACACACCTTTTGATGAAGGCTTTGTTTATGCTCAAATTTATCAACTTGTACCCTTTTGAATCTTCAGAGTATCCAACAAAAATACACTCTTGGATTTGGGGCTGCAAAGCCTTCCTCTTCTCTGTTGGGATTCTAGCCCAAGCCTTCGAGCCAAAAATCCTGAAATGGGTCACATCTGGCTTGTGCCCACTCCATGCTTATAAGGGAGTCATTCCATCAAGATATTTGTGAGGAACCCTATTCTAAATATAGGATGCACAGTTGATAGCTTCAGTCCAGTACTTTGGTGGAAAATTTTTGGCCTCCATCATGCATGTTGCCATCTCCTTCAGTGATCTGCTCTTCCTCTCAGCAACACCATTTTGCTGTGGTGTGTAAGGGATAGAATGCTGCATCTGAATACCTGCATCTGCACAATAATTAATAAACTCAGACTTGACATACTCACCAGCATTGTCAGATCTGAGGGCCTTGAGTTTCCTTCCAGACTGGTTTTCAACCAAAGCCTTAAAGACTTTGAATAGGCCAAAAACTTCAGACTTGTGTTTCAGGAAGTGAACCCAGCAATACCTGGAAAAGTCATCATTGAAAGTCAATGCATATTTGGCCTGACTCATGGAAAAATGAGGGAATGGGCCAGCAACATCACTGTGGATCAGCTCGAGGGGTGCATAGGTTCTCTCATGACTAGCTCTCTCAAATTTGTGCTCTAGGTGTTTTCCTAGGATACAACCTTGGCAGACTCCTTTGGAAAATTTTATCTTGGGAAACCCTATGACCATCTCTTTTTCACTAAGATCAGAAATATATTTGTAGTTTAGGTGGCCAAATATTTCATGCCAAATCTTGCTTGCTTCATTAGCATGAATCAAAAGAGCAGAGGGGTTTGAGTAAGGTAGGAAGTGTGAGAACATGTATACGTTTTGAGCATGATTCAAAAATCCTTTTTCAATGAATCTACCAGTTGAAATCTCTGTGATCTCAACTTCATCGGGTGAGAATGTGAATTTCTTAGGAGACCCAGTGTGGGTCATCTGGTACACTGATAGGACTTTGGAGGCAAGACCAGACACATACAACACATTGCTGAACTGACCATGATCAAGATCTATCCTTCCTTTGCCTAAACTTTCAGTGAGAGAGTCATCTCCCAGTACTATAGATGGTCCTTTCGACTTGTCCAGTGAGGAGAAGGCCTCCTTACTCGAAACCATGTGTCTTGAAGCTCCATAATCAATGATAAAATTGGGTGAGATTGATGTGCCAGCAACTAGAGCATGAACTCTCTCTCTGTCATCTGAACTTGATCCTCCTTCTCTCTTCTTTGAGCTTTCTGGAAGGGAGATGCCATTATTCTCCAGGATTTGGGTCAGCATGTCTATCTGCTTTTTCATACAAGAGCTTTCAGAGCGATTGCCCTTATTGCAGTATGCGCACTTGTTCATTTCACCTTTGTTTTTCTTCTTCTGGTAGTTCTTCTTGGGACCTTGTGGATCCTTCAGAGACTGTTTGTTGTCTCTCTTTTGCTCAGGTGGCTTTTTAGCTTTCTTTTTGATTTTTGAATCCACCCTCAAATCTATAGAAATTAAAGCTTGATCTTTGGATGGTTTGATGGTGCCCATCATCACCAGCTTGTCCTATTCTTGTGTGAGAGATTCCATGAAATATGCAAGGCTAGGCATCTTCCAGGTTCGATTTGTCAGTTTTGTGGCATAGAAGGTCGAAACAAACACTGAATAATTAGGGCCCAGCTTCGAGAGGATGGCCAGTACGAGCTGATCATCTTTCTTTTCGATACCACATTGTTTCAACTGCAAAACTAGTGCTTTGAACTTGGAGAAATATAGCTGCAGGGATTCAAAGCTCGTTGGACTCAGAGAAATCAGCTCATTTTTTATTTGATGTCCCCTCATCTCATCTGTCTTTCCAAAAATATCAGCAAGCTTCTCCCATACTTCATTCGGTGATGTCAATCCATCGAGATGGAAAAGGAGGTCTCTGGAAATACTCAGACACAGGAGGCCATAATCCTCATCCCTCCTGTTGTGCCATTTTATCTTCTCTATAGCTGCATTGGGATCTGCTTCTGTTGCCATAGTCACCCTGTAGAGGCATTTCACTCTCAATAGTATCTCCATCTCTGCTTTCCATTCAGAGAAATTGAAAGGAGTCAAGATAGTTTTCTGTGATTGATCCATAGCTTAGAAAATCTGTCCTGGCTGTTAGTAGAAGGCTCCCAGTCACTGATGTCGAACCTGCAAAACAATTTTTGAAGGAGAGAAACAATCTACAATGGCTTTGATACCATGTGGAAATTGAACCAGGTGATAGATTAATTTTACTCACAACAATTAACAATTGATCATGCAAAATCACTCACAAAGAGACTGAAAATTGGAGCCGAACACTAAACTGTATTAAATCAGTGTACAAAAGCCAACCTTGTAATAACATAGGTTGCTGAATAAATAACATACATCATGGATTCGAATGCATGAGGAGCAATTCGAATCTAGCATAAAGCAGGCTTACTAAAAATAAGCAAATCCCCCATAGGTGTAAAAAGCTGATCCCAAATCTGTCATGAAGCTCACGAATTAGAAAAATGGCTTAGGAAAGCTAAAGAGTGGTGGAATGGTAGCTCATACATGCTTTTTCATGGAGAAAATAGTGTAGGATGAAGAGGACAAAAAACTAGTTCACCTCACCTAGTCTAGCTTTTCTATTTGCCTTAAAACACTTGAAAAGTAGGGAATAAAGCAGAAAAAGTAGAAGGGCACCTAGGAGGCTAGGAATAAAGCAGATTTGATTCCTTGGGATTTCCCATGCGCTACATGAGTCAAATGAGGCAAGTTTGACCACTATGGATAGGTAAAAGACAACTTGCACAAGGTGGGACACATGAACTAGGCTAATAAGATAGAAATAATTAAATTAATGTCTAAATGGGTAAACTATGGGTTTATTATTCTAAAAACATCGTCATCATCATCATCATCACCATCTTCACCATCATCGTCATCGCCATCATCGTCATCATCGTCATCATCGTTGTCATCGTTATCATCACCATATTCATCATCATCATCATCGACATCATAATCAACCACATCATCATCAATTCTATAATCATCATTATCATCAATGCTATCATCATCACCATCATCGTGTTCATCGTCATCATCATCATCACCATTATGCTCATACTCATTAGAATAATCACAATCATCATCATCATGTTCATCCTTGTTAGAATAATACCAACCATCATCATCTTCGTCTTTATGAACATCAATGGTATCATAATCATCATCATGATGAATCGTATCATCATAATCATCATCATCTTCATCCTCACCATCTTCCTCATTAGCATCATCGTCGTCGTCATCATCATCATCATCATCATCATCGCCATCATCAACACCATCATCATCGTCATCATCATCGTCATCATCGTCGTCATCATCGTCATCATCACTGTCATCATCACCGTCATCACCATATTCATCATCATCATCATCATCGTCGCCATCATCAACACCATCATCATCATTGTCATCACCATCTTCATCATCGTCATCATCACCATATTCATCATCGTCATCATCAACATCATAATCAACCTCATTCTCATCCTCAGCCTCATCATAGTCAATGTTATAATCATCATTGTCATCAATTTTATCATCATCATCATCATCATCATGTTCATCCTCCTCCTCATCATCATGTTCATACTCATTATAATAATCACAATCATCATCATCATGTTCATCCTCATTATAATAATTGCAACCATCATCATCTTCATCTTTATGATCATCAATGGCATCATCATAATCATAATCATCTTCATCCTCATCGTCTTCCTCATTGAGCATCATCATCATCATCATCATCATCTCCATCATCAACACCATCACCATCGTCGTCATCACCATATTCATCATCGTCATCATCATCATCGTCATCATCATCACCATCATGAACACCATCATCATCGTCGTCATCACAATCTTCATCATCACCATCATCATCATCATCACCATTTTCATCATCGTCATCATCGACATCATAATCAACCTCATCCTCATTCTCATCCTCATCATCGTCAATGCTATAATCATCATCGTCATCATGGTCATCTTCATCATCATCATCATTATGTTCATACTCATTAGAATAATCACAGTCATCATCATCATGTTCATCGTCATTAGAATAATCACAATCATCATCACCTTGTTCATCCTCATTAGAATAATCACAACCATTATGGTCTTCATCTTTACGATCATCAATGGTATCATAATCATCATCATGATCATCAATGGTATCATCATCAATTTTATAATCATCATCATCACCATGCTCATCCTCATTAGAATAATCATAACCATCATCATCTTCATCTTTATGATAATCAATGGTATCATAATCATCATCATCATCATCAATGGTATCATCATGATCATGATCATCTTCATCCTCACTATCTTCCTCATTAGCATCATCATCATCGCCATCATTAAAACCATCATCATCGTCATCATCACCATCTTCATCATCGTCATCATCATCATAATCATCACCATCACCATCTTCATCATCGTCATCATCATCGTCATCATCGCCATCATCAACACCATCATCATCATCGTCATCAACATATTCATCATCATCATCGTCGTCATCATAACCATCTTCATCATCGTCATCATCGACGTCATAATCAACCTCATGCTCATCCTCAACCTCATCATTGTCAATGTTATAGTCATCATCGTCATCAATGTTATCATCATCATCATCATCATGTTCATCCTCATTAGAATAATTGAAACCATCATCATCTTCATCTTTATAATCATCAATGGTATCATAATCATCATCATCATCAATGGTATCATCATAATCATCCTCACCATCTTCCTCATTAGTATCATCATCATCATCATCACCATCATCAACACCACCATCATCATCGTCATCACCATCTTCATCATCGTCATCATTGTAATCATCACCATCTTCATCATTGTCATCATCATCATCATCATCATCACCATCATCAACATCGTCATCATCATCATCATCACCATATTCATCATCGTCGTCATCGTCATCATCGTCGTCATCGTCATCATCACCATCTTCATCATCGTCATCATCGACATCATAATCAACCTCATCATCATCAATTCTATAATCATCATTGTCATCAATGTTATCATCATGTTCATCCTCATCATCATCATCACCATCATGCTCATACTCATTAGAATAATCACAACCATCATCATCATGTACTTCATCCTCATTAGAATAATACCAACCATCATCATCTTCATCTTTATGACCATCAATGGTATCATAATCATCATCATGATCAATGGTATCATCATAATCATCATCATCTTCATCCTCACCATCTTCCCCATTAGCATCATCATCATCATCGTCATCGCCATCATCAACACCATCATCATCGTCATCATCACCATCTTCATCATCGTCGACATCATCACCGTCATCACCATATTCATCATCATCATCATCATCATCGCCATCATCAACACCATCATCATCATCATCGTCGCCATCATCAACACCATCATCATCGTTGTCATCACCATCTTCATCATCGTCATCATCGACATCATCACCATATTCATCATCGTCATCATCAACATCATAATCAACCTCATTCTCATCCTCAGCCTTATCATAGTCAATGTTATAATCATCATTGTCATCAATTTTATCATCATCATCATCATGTTCATCCTCATCATCATCATCATGTTCATACTCATTATAATAATCACAATCATCATCATCATGTTCATCCTCATTATAATAATTGCAACCGTCATCATCTTCATCTTTATGATCATCAATGGCATCATCATAATCATAATCATCTTCATCCTCACTGTCTTCCTCATTAAGCATCATCATCATCTCCATCACCATCACCATCGTCGTCATCACCATATTCCTCATCGTCATCATCATCGCCATCATCAACACCATCACCATCACCATCGTCGTCATCACCATATTCATCATCGCCATCATCATCGCCATCATCAACACCATCATCATCGTCGTCATCACAATCTTCATCATCATCATCATCATCATCATCATCATCATCATCACCATTTCCATCATCGACATCACAATCAACCTCATCCTCATAATTGTCAATGCTATAATCATCATCATCATCATGGTCATCTTCATCATCATCATCATTATGTTCATACTCATTAGAATAATCACAATCATCATCATCATGTTCATCGTCATTGGAATAATCACAATCATCATCACCATGTTCATCCTCATTAGAATAATCACAACTATTAAGTCAGTGATTTGTTTCTTAAAATTTTGTTTGATTTGCATTTTATTTCAAGTTATTCATTTGCTTTAATTTGATTTTTGCTTCTTTTAGGAAATTTTTAGTTTTTATATGAAATTTTGAGCTTGCTTTTGAAATTTTCAAGTTTTAAACTTTAAGTTTTTTTTTAAAGGGTTTTTAAAAGTCATTATATCAAATAATGGACTCATACATCATGGGCTGAGCATAATCATGCATAGTTAGTACTCAAACAACTTTTAAACTCCATGCAAAATGACAAAAAGATGTAAAAAAGCGCCAAAACAGTGTTAAACTTATTCTTGTAGCGCTGGAGCTCGAAATTAACAAAGGCGTGCTACAAGAATATCGCGACTCTAAATTTCTCAGATTTTTCAGCCAAATTTTGCATGATTTCGAATCTGGACTAACTGATCACGTGATTTGAGGGTGTTTGCTACGTGTGAACTCAGGAATTGTCATGAGAACAGCTGGTTTCAGATCGTGAAGCAAATCGTGGTCATCATTACTCCAAATGCAGTCGATCATGACAGAACAAAGATCAGGCAATGATTTTAAGCATCTGCAGCAGCGCATAAAAAAGCGTTATAAAAATTGTGCTACAATTATGCAAAGAAAATTCCTTGCACTAAACATTCCAAACACTGCAAAATGAATGGCAAGTCAGACTAGTTTTCATGCCCGAGAAAATGGTTTTTACCAGTTTTGGAGAGCAGGGGATTATGATGTTTGATCCACTCAAAAGAAAACTATAACAGGTGGAATAGACCATGTTCGTGTACACCCTAAATTCCTTCATTCTAATGCAAATTCCAACAAATGGGCATTTGGAGCAAATTGCAGAGCTTCTCGATAATTCAGTTGATGAGATCCAAAATGGCACAACTTATGTCAAAATGGACCAAATTTTTAACGCGCAAGATTTCAGCCATGCTTTACTCTTTCAGGACGATGGTGGTGGTATGGATCCTGAATGTATTCAACGATGTATGAGCTTGGGATATTCCATGAAGAACACAAATAAGACCATTGGACAATATGGTAATGGTTTCAAAACAAGCACTATGAGGCTAGGAGCAGATGCGATTGTATTCACACGGAGTGCTTGTGGAAGCTCCTCAACACAGAGTATTGGGCTACTTTCATATACATTCTTGAGGAAAACTGGGCAGGACGACATCATTGTTCCAATGGTTGATTTTGAGCTTCCATCAGATCATGGAGCACCAAGAATGTTAGTTCGCAGCACTGAAGATACTTGGACAAAAATCATAGACACAATCAAGCGTTGGTCTCCCTATGTTACAGAAATAGAGCTTCTGAAATAGTTTGAGGACATTGGTCCTCATGGAACAAAAGTTATTGTTTACAACCTTTGGCTTAATGATGATGGCATCCTGGAGCTTGATTTTGACACAGATAAGGATGATATAAGATTGTGAGGTGGACTTAAGCCAGGCAGATCCACGATTTCACAAAATGAATTGATTCAGTCACATATTTCTTACCGTCATTTATATTCATTATGTGCATATGCATCTATTCTTTATCTAGAGTAGCTGCAATTTTCAGATCATTCTAAGGGGAAAGCCAGTTGAATATCATAATATAGCTGACGATCTAAAATTTTCCAAAGTAGTAATCTACAAGCCACAACTCGGTGTTGGGATGAAAAAGGTATCTGTATCAACAACCATAGGATTTACAAAGGAAGCTCCTCCGATCAATGTTCATGGGCTCAAATCTGGCAAAACATTGAAGGAATTTCATGGTCATACATCTTATGTAAATGATGCAATATTCACAAGTGACGGGGGTCGGTTTATTACTGCTTTTAGTGATTGCCCTGTAAATGTTTGAGATGCCAGAGTGAGTTAATATTGAAAAATATCAGTTTTTCATATGAGTATAACCCTGTCAAAGTTTAAAAGTTCGGTGATGTGAAAAACTGTGCATGTTATGATGTTCAAACTTCATAAGCCTGCTACTTATGCAAAATGTGATGAAGGAGCTGGACATTTGAGACAGTTTGAAGAATTAGATAGCTTGAAGACCTAGTTTAAGTGCATACTAGAAGACTGATCAGTTTGGCTTTGAAGTAAAGATTGAAACAGAAAATGAACAGAGCATGAGGTTTTTTTCCTTGTCAATACAACGCAGGGGTTCTCTTTTTACAGTTCAATGAGAGTCTAGTATTTGAATAAATAGTGTGCTTGATACCTAGTTTTCCTTAACAGTTCAATGAGGAGTTTGAGCAGCCTATGATCTAAATCATTCAGACATTGTGGTGAAACTCATTTCACCTTATAAAAAACAAAGAATCAGTCAAGGAAACTTGCAGCAGAGATTATATCTACAAAGCCTTACTGTGTAGAGGTTGTTCCTAAGGCGATACCAGAAGGGTTCAAGGTTTAATTTTGATATTATGACACAGGTTTATTATGGATGCTGGAGATGGTCAGTGGTCAGTTGTTTTCCATGACAGAATTAATGCCAGTTAAATTTCACTCACAAGCTTAATGAAGATACTTTGGTTTTCTCAGAAGAATTGGGAATGGAAATTCAAAGTCCAAAAAATTGTTCCTCGCTTTCAGATGCAGAAAAGAACAGGAACTCCATCTGGGCAAATTGAAGTTCCAATTGAAATAACAAAATTGCAGAAAGAAATACTAAATTTGCAATCAGAGAGACAAAACATCCCATCAGAGCTTCAGTATGAATGCTCAACTCCTGAACACAGAAATAATGGGAAAACTCTTGCTAATTTAGGAGATGAGCTTTTCAAGTTTCATCACGAGAATCATAATCTCAGGGTACAGGTTATGACAAGGGTCCAGCAATTGAAAAAAACCAATGAAGAAATCTAGAACTTGCTCCAGGATCTTTAAATATCACAAGCAGAAAATGACACCATGGTTTTTCAATATCAACAAAGTCTGAAGATGTATGAGGCAGTAGAAACAAAATTCTGCTCTATTTTTCCTGTTTTGAGTGATTGAAGTCAAATGCAGACCACGAGCTGATGGAGAGGAATTTTTGAAAATAAAAAGAGATTTTTGTTCATAAGATACTCATCTACAAAAACCTCTCTCAATTTTGCAACAGCTGTCAAGGTTTGAAAGATTCAGTTTAATCTTTGCAGCCTATTTTTCAGGGATTTTAAATATTTAATATTTTCCTCTTTTAGTGTTCATTTTGCGGGGCAGATTCTGATTGATTGGAGATGAATTTTTTAAAACAAAGAGAGGTTTTTGTCCATCACGGACCCATTTAAAAAAATATCTCTTAGTTTTTACACAGGTGTCACGAATTGAGAGATATGGAATCTTCTTTGACACCTATTTTCCCAGAAATTCGCCATATTTGCCAGGAATCCGATTTGCTATTTTTAGTCAATTAGTTGATTTAGTTAGTTAATGTAACTGCTGGGTAGTTTCAATTTCGACCTAATGAAGGGGAGATAGAACTAATTCTTTGTAATTATAAAATAGGGACAAGGGGATTGAAGAGGGGTTCTGATTTTTGGGAGCTACAGGAGGTCTCCAGACTGCTTTTGTCTTCAGACTTGTTTAGGAGTTAAGTGCCAAGACTCTTATATGCTTTTGATGATGAAATTATGAGATATATGACATTTTTCCCCTTCATTTTTCTATGTTGGCTTCATTATTGAACTTGTTTAGTTTCTTAATTGATATATTCATTACTGGTTTATGTGTATTGGCTGGTGATGCTTGTCTTTTATGAATGAACCTTAGCATAGTGTTTTTGTTGGATCTTTTGTGATATATTATGCATCTTTATCATCTTCTATTTATGATTTAGTTATTACTTTGCTCATGAATGCATTCCCTGTCTTTCTCCAAAATTTTACAACCACTAAAAACATTGCAGAAACCCTAAACCTAATCTGTTTTATTGAATTTTATCTTGAGTGTGTGTTGGCTTGTTTCTCTAGCCTTAGAAACAATTTCTGGCACAAACATCTTTGGCGCCGTTACCGGGGACAAAGCTGAAGCATATCTTCCCTGGGATACTTATCAGTTTTACTGGTTTAAGAGGTGGACTTAAATCATCTCTTTTAAAGGCTATTTTTCACCAAGGTTTGACACAGTGGCTACTAGAGGAGTTGGAAGAATTAGAAAGTTTCAGTTATCCCCAACTTTATGCAGCCCTAATTAATTTGAACTATTGTCACCCCTTTCTCTTTCTGAGAAGAAGAATAAAATCTGTCTTGACAAATTTATTGGCGACTCCACTATACCAACATGCAGAGACCGATGTCCATGGAAGCTATTCTGGCTCGAAGGTTTGCACCTTTCAATTTTTCTGATATTCCAGGTTTTCTAAATCCAGTACCTATTATGGATGTTTGGGTAGATTGTCTTCCACAGTTTAGAGAAAGCAAAGAGGATAATCCTTCAGATCACCTCATCAAATTTCATCAATGTATGGTCCAGTTAAATATCCAGCATGAAGATGTGCTCATGAAGATGTTCATGTATTCACTTGAAAAAGATGCACGAGATTGGCATTTTTCTCTTCCCGCTGCTAGCATTTCCTCATTGAAAGAATTCCACACATGCTTTCGGAAACATTGTAAGTATCTGTTTTCAGCAGAACTCTTTTTAAAAGATTGTTGTGAGCAGGATGATGTTTATCATACAATTTCTGATTAAAAAAACCATGATGATGAGTACAATCAAGGGTTCAAAACATGTCATGAAGAAGTTGAAGTTTCAGAATTTGTTGAAGATGAAAATGTAACATTTTCAGATACTGCTGTCAAGGAAGAATGCCATGATCATTATGATAATCAAGTTGTTGTTTTAGGTCAGTTTGAGGATTATTCAAGTGATGAGATCAGTAAAGATAGTTTGGAACATTCTCATAATGATTTCAATAGCCTTAATAACCATTTGAATGCTAATCCTTTTGAAGATCAATCTCTAGTTCAACAAACTGTTGAAAATCATTGTTGTGTTAAAGATCAGCTTTGTATTGAAGGAAAAGATGAACCTTTAGCATCATCTTTCGAAATTTTTCAAAATGCTCCTTGTTATGATGAAGAGATTAGGGTTCCAAGACAAGAGTTCTGTGATGGATCAGATTCTATTTCTTTTGATTTTGATACTAAAATTGATGAAGGCCAGGCTGTTCACATTTTTTCAGAAGTTGCTTATATTCATGGTTATGATAAATCTGCTATTCAAAGTCATATTGAAGATGCTCTAATTTTTAATAAATATGACGATGAAATTGAAAAGAAAGACCCAGAAATCTGCGAGGTGTGTGATATGTCACAATCTGATCAGTAGATTCAAGAATGCATGCAGTCTATTATCCTTGAACAACAAAATCCAATGCATGATAGTCATTCATTTGAAGACAGTGTGGAAAAGGAGGTTCAAAGTGTTGACATTATTGGTGATACTATTCAAAAATTTACAGAGCAAATTCAGGCTGATCCTAATGTCTTTTATCACCAATGCCTGATTGATATTCATAGAACAAAATATTCTTATGGACAACTTGTCTTTTTCATAGAGCAGGAAGGGGTAACTTATGGAAGTTTTTATGATCCAATAGCAAATTATTTAGAGTCAATACCAAGTTATAAATCTGTTATTTCAGAGACACTATTTGATGGAAGTGGGTATAAGTTGTTAAATCTCTGCTCTTCATGTTTTCCAATATTTCTAATTATATATATATTTGGAGTTGGAAACAAGTTTTGGTGGGTTGATCAAATTTTTTCTTGGTTACATTGGAAATGGGATTACAATTTGATTCAGTAAATGGAAGATTCCTCATGAAAGAGATTGGTTTTCATTGTATATATTAGTGTGTGAAGGATTGAATAAAGACTCCATAGCCCAATGGATATTTTGCAGAAAATCAGGTAGTTTTGGTGACAGAAGGCACTGGTCTACAGGTCCTTGAAGCCTCGCAGGGAGGACTTCATCCTGCAGCTGGAGCCAGATGTTAAGTCAGTGATTTGTTTCTTAAAATTTTGTTTGATTTGCATTTTATTTCAAGTTATTCATTTGCTTTAATTTGATTTTTGCTTCTTTTAGGAAATTTTTAGTTTTTATATGAAATTTTGAGCTTGCTTTTGAAATTTTCAAGTTTTAAACTTTAAGTTTTTTTTTAAAGGGTTTTTAAAAGTCATTATATCAAATAATGGACTCATACATCATGGGCTGAGCATAATCATGCATAGTCAGTACTCAAACAGCTTTTAAACTCCATGTAAAATGACAAAAAGCTGTAAAAAAGCGCCAAAACAGTGTTAAACTTATTCTTGTAGCGCTGGAGCCTGAAATTAACAAAGGCGCGCTACAAGAATATCGCGACTCTAAATTTCTCTGATTTTCAGCCAAATTTTGCATGATTTCGAATCTGGACTGACTGATCACGTGATTTGAGGGTGTTTGCTACGTGTGAACTCAGGAATTGTCATGAGAACAGCTGGTTTCAGATTGTGAGGCAAATCATGGTCATCATTACTTCAAATGCAGTCGATCATGACAGAACAAAGATCAGGCAATGATTTTAAGCATCTGCAGCAGCGCATAAAAAAGCGTTATAAAAATTGTGCTACAATTCTTCAAAGAAAATTCCTTGCACTAAACATTCCAAACACTGCAAAATGAATGCCAAGTCAGACTAGTTTTCATGCCCGAGAAAATGGTTTTTACTAATTCTGGAGAGCAGGGGATTATGATGTTCGATCCACTCAAAAGAAAACTATAACAGGTGGAATGGACCATGTTCGTGTACACCCTAAATTCCTTCATTCTAATGCAACTTCCCACAAATGGGCATTTGGAGCAAATTGCAGAGCTTCTCGATAATGCAGTTGATGAGATCCAAAATGGTGCAACTTATGTCAAAATGGACCAAATTTTTAACGCGCAAGATTTCAGCCATGCTTTACTCTTTCAGGACGACGGTATGGATCCTGAATGTATTCAACGATGTATGAGCTTGGGATATTCCATGAAGAACACAAATAATACCATTGGACAATATGGTAATGGTTTCAAAACAAGCACTATGAGGATAGGAGCAGATGCGATTGTATTCACACGGAGTGCTTGTGGAAGCTCCTCAAAACAGATTATTGGGCTACTTTCGTATACATTCTTGAGGAAAACTGGGCAAGACGACATCATTGTTCCAATGGTTGATTTTGAGCTTCCATCAGATCATGGAGCACCAAGAATGTTAGTTCGCAGCATTGAAGATACTTGGACAAAAATCATAGACACAATCAAGCGTTGGTCTCCCTATGTTATAGAAACAGAGCTTCTGAAACAGTTTGAGGACATTGGTCCTCATGGAACAAAAGTTATTGTTTACAACCTTTGGCTTAATGATGATGGCATCCTGGAGCTTGATTTTGACATAGATAAGGAGGATATAAGATTGTGAGGTGGACTTAAGCCAGGCAGATCCACAATTTCACAAAATGAATTGATTCAGTCACATATTTCTTACCATCATTTATATTCATTACGTGCATATGCATCTATTCTTTATCTAGAGTTGCTGCAATTTTCATATCATTCTAAGGGGAAAGCCAGTTGAATATCATAATATAGCTGACGATCTAAAATTTTCCAAAGTAGTAATCTACAAGCCACAACTCGGTGTTGGGATGAAAAAGGTATCTGTATCAACAACCATAGGATTTACAAAGGAAGCTCCTCTGATCAATGTTCATGGGCTCAAATCTGGCAAAACATTGAAGGAATTTCATGGTCATACATCTTATGTAAATGATGCAATATTCACAAGTGACGGGGGTCGGTTTATTACTGCTTTCAGTGATTGCCCTGTAAATGTTTGAGATGCCAGAGTGAGTTAATATTGAAAAATATCAGTTTTTCATATGAGTATAACCCTGTCAAAGTTTAAAAGTTCGGTGATGTGAAAAACTGAGCATGTTATGATGTTCAAACTTCATAAGCCTGCTACTTATGCAAAATGTGATGAAGGAGCTAGACATTTGAGACAGTTTGAAGACTTAGATAGCCTGAAGACCTAGTTTAAGTGCATACTAGAAGACTGATCAGTTTGGATTTGAAGTAAAGATTGAAACAAAAAATGAACAGAGCATGAGGTTGTTTTCCTTGTCAATACAATGCAGGGGTTCTCTTTTTATAGTTCAATGAGAGTCTAGTATTTGAATAAATAGTGTGCTTGATACCTAGTTTTCCTTAACAGTTCAATGAGGAGTTTGAGCAGCCTATGATCTAAAGCATTCAGACATTGTGGTGAAACTCATTTCACCTTATAAAAAACAAAGAATCAGTCAAGGAAACTTGCAGCAGAGATTATATCTACAAAGTATTACTGTGCAGAGGTTGTTCCTAAGGCGAAAACAGAAGGGTTCAAGGGTTAATTTTGATATTATCACACAGGTTTATTATGCATGCTGGAGATGGTCAGTGGTCAGTTTTTTTCCAGGACAGACTTAATGCCAGTTAAATTTCACTCACAAGCTTAATGAATATACTTTGGTTTTCTTAGAAGAATTGGGAATGGAAATTCAAAGTCCAAAAAATTGTTCCTCGCTTTCAGATGCAGAAAAGAACATGAACTCAAATTGAAGTTCCAATTGAAATAACAAAATTGCAGAAAGAAATACTAAATTTGCAATCAGAGAGACAAAACATCCCATCAGAGCTTCAGTATGAATGCTCAACTCCTGAACACAGAAATAATGGGAAAACTCTTGCTAATTTAGGAGATGAGCTTTTCAAGTTTCATCACGAGAATCATAATCTCAGGGTACAGGTTATGACAAGGGTCCAGCAGTTGCAAAAAGCCAATGAAGAAATCCAGAACTTTCTCCAGGCTCTTTAAATATCACAAGCAGAAAATGACACCATGGTTTTTCAATATCAACAAAGTCTGAAGATGTATGAGGCAGTAGAAACAAAATTCTGCTCTATTTTTCCTGTTTTGAGTGATTGAAGTCAAATGCAGACCACGAGCTGATGGAGAGGAATTTTTTAAAATAAAAAGAGGTTTTTGTTCATAAGATACTAATATACAAAAACCTCTCGCAGTTTTTCAACATATATCAAGGTTTGAAAGATTAAGTTTAATCTTTGCAGCCTAGTTTTCAGGGGTTTTAAATATTTAATATTTTCCTGTTTTAGTGTTCATTTTGTGGGGAATATTTTGATTTATAGGAGATGAATTGTTTAAAAAAAAGAGAGGTTTTTGTCCATAACGGACCCATTTACAAAAACCTCTCTCAGTTTTTACACAGGTGTCACTAATTGAGATATATGGAAGCGTCTTTGGCACCTGTTTTCCCCGAAATTTGCCATATTTGCCAGGAATCCGATTTGCTATTTTTAGTCAATTAGTTGATTTAGTTAGTTAATGTAACTACTGGGTAGTTTCAATTTCGACCTAATGAAGGGGATATAGAACTAATTCTTTGTAATTATAAAATAGGGACAAGGGGATTGAAGAGGGGTTCTGATTTGTGGGAGCTACAGGAGGTCTCCAGACTGCTTTTGTCTTCAGACTTGTTCAGGAGTTAAGTACCAAGACTCTTATATGCTTTTGATGATGAAATTATGAGATATATGACATTTTTCCCCTTCAGTTTTCTGTGTTGGATTCATTATTGAACTTGTTTAGTTTCTTAATTGATATATTCATTACTGGTTTATGTGTATTGGCTGGTGATGCTTGTCTTTTATGAATGAACCTCAGCATAGTGTTTCTGTTGGATCTTGTGTGATATATTATGCATATTTATCATCTTCTAGTTATGATTTAGTTATTACTTTGCTCATGAATGCATTCCCTGTCTTTCTCCAAAAGTTTACAACCACTAAAAACATTGTAGAAACCCTAAACCTAATCTGTTTTATTGAATTTTATCTTGAGTGTGTGTTGGCTTGTTTCTCTGGCCTTAGAAACAATTTCTGGCACAAACAACAACCATTATGGTCTTAATATTTATGATCATCAATGATATCATAATCATCATCATGATCATCAATGGTATCATAATCATCATCATGATCATCAACGATATCATCATAATCATTGTCATGTTCATCCTCACCATCTTCCTCATTGGCGTCATCATCATCGCCATCATCAGCACCATCATCATCGTCGTCATCACCATCTTCATCATCGTCATCATCACCATATTCGTCATTGTCATCATCGACATCATAATCAACCTCATCCTCATCCTCGACCTCATTTACCTTATTTAAATTGATTATTATGGAAGAAGTAATGAATATAAGTTTGGTTTCCTAATTGTATTGAATTGAATATTTTGAAGATAATATGCATATTTTATTTTCCAACGGCTATTACATTCAACAACTACTGAAAATCTCTTAGTATTATTTTTAACTTGTTACGTGTTGACTTATTATGTAACTCATATTCTGAGCAGAATTTAACTTGTCAACATTTAACATGTTTTACTAACTCTTTATGGTTGTCTTCCTAAAAGTTTAAAGTTAGTTTTAGGTGAATAAACAATGTTTCATGATCTGGTACCTTATGATTTCGATACAATTGCATGCTATTTCCAACTCGATATCACAAACCTAAGGGTAGAGGCACTAACCAAAAGTGGGGGGATTTGGTTCCGAATCCTACTACTGATAGGAATCATCTCTTGTTCATTCAGTGAAACCCTTCCTTGATACAACCTGAAAGATAGCTATAGGCCGCATGTAGAGGAGGTAGAGGCGCAAACCAAAAGTGGGGTGATTTGGTTGATAATCCTACTACTGAGAGGAATTGTCTCTTGTTCATTCAAAGAACCCTTTCCTTGACACAGCCAGAAATATTTCTATAGGCCACGTGCAAAGGAAGTAGAGGCACTAACCAAAAGCGGGGAAATTTGGTTGAGAATCCTACTACTCAGAGGAATGAACTCTTGTTCGTTCAATGAACCCTTTCTTGGAACAACCAAAAAGTTAGCTATAGGTCGCACACAGAGGAGGTAGAGGCGCTAAGAAAAAGAAGAGCGATTTGGTTGAGAATCCTACTACTGAGAGGAATCAACTCTTATTCATTCAACAAACCCCTTCCTTGACAAAACTAGAAATATAGTTTGTGAGCATGACGAACCCCTTAAGCTGCACTAGACACAGATCAATTTCTTGTTTGACTCAATTTTTGTAGTACGGGTTCTTCCTATAGGCCACTTTTTATTGGGTGGGCCTCAGGATTCAACTCAATTTTAATGGTATCCCAGCTTTGGGGGTTTTCTATGCTCAAGGTTGTCCACCCCCTTCATCTCCAAAATCTACGCAGAGAGACATTGACAGATTGAGATCGACACCCATAAGAAAAGGTGAAGGTCACTAATGCATCAGGAGAAGCATATGCTAAGGTAGCTTCAACACCAGGATGTAGTATAAGTATATTTTTTTCCCATAGAGATGTCTTCGGTAAGTCAACTACTTTCATTTAATCCATTGACTCGTTTTCTAGCATACGATATAATGCTTTACGTGTATGAGAATTGCTCCTATTTTTCCTCCATAAATTGTAGTCAAGGTTTTATTGATAGATATAGTCAAGTCTTGCTCCTATCTGCCCTCCACCGATAGATTATGATGGATGTTTTTATACAAAAAATACTTCACCTACTTCCTATAAACCCTGCTACTACATACCCTGGAAATCAACCCCGCTTATGGATAGTGGATAGATATACAATGTGGATAGATATAGTCAGGGTTTTATTGATAGATACAGTCATGGTTTTCTCCTATCTTCCTTCCACTGTTTGATTACGATGGATGGTTCTATACAAAAAATACTTCACCTAATTCCTATAAACCTTGCTACTACAGACCCCGACAATCAACCCCGCTTATGGATAGTGGATAAATATACAGTCTTGTCTTGTCTTGTAAGGGATTTCACAGCTCGTACTATCTGTCATGATACCGACTCAGTTAGGTATGGGTTGGTACAGTATGAATAGGTGAGGAGGATAAATCATGACCAAGAGATTATCCAGTGAGGTATGGGCTTCTACCAAGATTTACAATGAGGATTGTAAGGACCATTAAGCTGTTGCTTAGTTTCTTATCATGTTTGGATATGAATTTTTATAATAGAAACCATTTGAACTATAATTCTTCACTAGAAATTCCATCCTATGCACTCATCCTTAGGAGTAAAACACTTTGAAAACTCAACATCATACCTATGCCTTGGGGACCTCAGATTATAATCTATGTCTTTGAAACATACTTTTCAGCCTTCCTTTTTACCCACCCTATGAATCACACCTATGACTCGGGAACCTCTTGAAACTCTTCCTTTGGACCCTATGGCCTCATACCTACTCCTTGGTACAAGCCTTGGGAAATCACACTTGTGTGGGACTATCCTAACCTATGCATCAGACCTACGCCTTGGTTGGACCTGAAACTCAACATTTTTAAACTCATCAAATTACTCCTTTAGACCTTATACCTTAAGACCTCTTAAACCCAACCTTTTTACTAACCTTGGAACTATACTTTGAAACCTATATCTATTACCTCATTGGAAAAATATTTACACTCAACCCTTGGATCTTATGCTACAGATTTGGTGGGACCTACACCTCAAACATACTGAATTTAATCATCCCTATTATGAACTATACCATCTATGTGGTGGAGCATAAGCGAAGCTGGAGCATTGTAGGTTATTTGAACCATACCGTAAGTAACCAGAAGAAGCTAAAATATATCTAATCTAATAACAAGACTATACTTAAGGGATGGGGTTCTTGCATGTAAAGAGATGGTATAAGGGGATGTGGTTCCTAACATGCCATCCATCCATACTAATGTTCTTCTATGTCTCTTCCAGGTCTAATGACTATTCTCCATCCACTCACTGACTCAATTCTCCTAGTTTTCAGGCAAAAGCTATCAAAATTTAGGATATCACATTATCAAGATAGTCCAACTAGTCCAAATCTTGTAGGCAATGGAAAATCTAATGATTAGTCCAAGCTACCAAGTTAAAAGAGGCATCTTTAAAGTTTGAGAATAAAACATGACTTCATACCAAGTTATATCTATATCAAAATATTCCAATATCCATGCAATATATACAATGAAAACATATTAAAGTTTTAAACAATGATTTCACTTAAATATGTGAAATGACTCTTTGATAGCTTGACAAAGATTGAAGTACTTGGTCTTGCTGGTCCTATGGGTGAAAGGGGTCGGTTATCCACCTTTATGGTACACCTTGGTATTATGGGTAAGCATGTTTCATTATCTTCTTATTGTGACCCCCTTGCGGCAAGGGGCTTCAATAATGCCCACAAGGGGCATTATTCAAGCCCCTTGTGGGCATTATTGTAAAAAATGTGATGTCATGTTGTAAATATTGTGCAGGAATATTGTAAACACTATGTGTGCATATTGTAAACACTGTGAATTTTCAAGATGATATCATGCTTATTATTATGGTATGGGGGTACTCATAACATGCCTGCAACTTCTGGTCAGGTAAACATGATCGTCATATTAACACAAAAGTTTTTCTTCATTAATCATGTTTATTAGACATGGTTCAATTTTTACTTTCAATATAAATATTTGTTGCTTCTTGTATTGTGGAAGGCTGACCGTGGGAAATCCCCAATGGTGTCCCATCACGTAACTGTTATCCTAATAGTACCTAAACATGATTAAAGTCATTTTTTTTTAAATGCACGTTATTTTTTTCCACATGAACTTTTGTAATGATAAAATTAATATAACTACTTTTATTGATTGATGTTTGTAGAGCACACCACATCACGATGATGAGGTGGTCACTGAGGAAGATATATTTTATTCAGCTAGCCCAATGGGAACTGTGAAGAAGGCTTTGAAAAATTCCAATCAAGAAATTCTTAGATTGATAAAAATCAGACCCATGACTAAAGAAATCAAAGAAAGAATTGGTGACTTGAGGTAGACAATAGTACAATTCAGGGTAAGTAGCATCTTTGAAAGATTCTACAAACTATGGCATCTATTCATTTATGTTATTTTAGTTCTCTATTTTTTATATAATGTAATCAATTAAAGTTTTCTTTTTTGTAGGAATTTTTGGCCCACAACACCTGTGCATTGAGTACAAGATGTAGATGTCGGTATTGGTAGTAGAGATGGTTCAACACAACGCCAATCTACCATACCAACGAGGCTATTTGACTCTCCTGACCAACAATGCCATTTAGATTTTACTACCTCACCAGATGTTGTAGATTAGCAGGGCCCTTCAGCCACTACTACTTCACAAGATGTTAGAGAGGAGAGTAGCATCGAATGTGAAAGTTTCTATCCTGGAGCAGTACATGTGGTTAGCAAGAGATCGTTTCCCGTTACGTTCTTGGTGGAAAAGGACTGTGTTCCAATCAAGATACCAAATATTTCACATATTATTTAATTAATTCAGTTTTATTTTTCATGTAATTCAAAGCCACATACCTCAAATTATTTTTAATTAATGATCATATTGTTTTTGCAGGAAATAATGTTTTATTATAAGAACCTGCATGAGAAAGCGTTGGATATTTTTGGTCCCACCATTTATACATAGTGGAATTCCAAAAATGACAATTTGAAAGATGATTTGATAAACCACATGGTTAACTTGTTTGGTGATACCTTCAACAAAAAAGGTTTCACCGCAACAGTTGGCTTAAATTTGAAATATGTCAAGGCAAATTATAGGGACAATTTGCAAATTAACACTAAGTATGAGCGTCCTCCTATGGTTTCGGAGAATAAGTGGAAGGAGATCATGGATGATGCAAAGGAGAAGGCATTGAGAAAAAAATGAAAGACTCGACCAATCGGTTCAAGAAGGTATGACACATATCACATTTCCAATAAAAAATGTTCATTTTGTTTACTTTTAAATATATTTAAGTTGCGATATCTAACATATTTGAAACCTTTCATAGGCTCCCTGACACCTCTAAAGGGACAAAGGAAAGAGTAAAAAAACATGGAAACACAAACTGGGACATGGTGGATATCAAAAACTAAGAGCACGAATTGTAAGAATCAAACGATCATTATTTGTAGCCATTGTTTTTGTAACTATAGCGAACAAATAATTCATATATTACAAACAATTTTTATGGTGTTATGCATCGCGGGGAAATTATTTTTAAGAGGAAACCACTGAAGAAGACTTGAGGCTCATATTCAAGTATGTTTTCAACATGTGTTGGAATGTCAAAAAATATTGGGGCAAACCCTCATTTCCCCATTGACGCACACATAGGTAAATAAAACCATATGTGCATGTTCAATTTTCTCACATTACTGTGGACTTGAATTATGTGTAATGTCAAATTTTTATATGTGATAACTTGAAACTTCTTAAGAATTGGAAAGATCTTAATATAACAAATTGTTTTAATAAATGAATGGTTTCAAGCATCCCCATACCAACTCTAATTAATATCCTTTTTAGAAATTACAAATATTGAGTTGATAATTAAATCTTTTAGAAGACCTAATATGAGCATAATCCCTAAGAGGTCTAAGCGCACCACCAACTTTTTCTCTAGAAATTGTGTGTTTTCTTCTGAAACCTGCTTTGTGGTCGATGTAGCCATGAATACCTTTATACAGATTTTCATCATCATTATATTTACCCTTAAGTGAATCATCTCCTTGCTTAAACACCCACTATCGAATCGCCTCACATCTTTGGTAAACTCAGTCTCTCTCTCTCTCTCTAGGGTTTCCATTGAGTTGTTACCATTTGGAACTTGAATTTTCTTTTAGGATTTGGAATGGACTTAGTGGATTTATGAATATTTTCTAGATTAATGGACTCATCATAAACTATATTCTATACTAATTTATCTAGAAATTCAACTATTCTAATTAACAAAGTGTGGTGAGCATATTAAGAATGTAATTATCCATTCATATATTAATAAAAAAATATGATTTTTCCTTTGGAAAAAAAATCTAGACAATCAACAACATACTCCCATATCTCATTATTACAAGAATATTGGATCAATTACACAAATACATTACATTTTATTCAAGGCCTAATAAGGTTGATTGCATAATCAACAAGACACTACGATTCCAATATTAACAACCATCACTTTCAAGATCAAGTCTTCATATTGACTACACCAATTGAATTCCATTGACGATTTCAAATTCATATGGTTAGTTCTCCATGTTGATCAATGACAAATGATCAACTCACCCTTTCAAATTCAATAAGGGATGATTTAAGTGGTCAACACCCTAACAACACTATTAGGTTCCCTTCTTCCAACCATCTCCCTCCCATTTATAAACTCTTACAATACTTAAATCAATATTGGTTTTTCCATCTTAACCAAGTTTTATCTCTTTTTCTATGAGCTCACCACAATGCCTCCATGACTATAAGCTTACCATATTATGTTTGAATTGAAACAATGTGTTAGTGAGAATGATGGATAAGGTAGTGTGACAATAGTGTATTTGAGTGACCTTGGTGTACTTGGCCTTCTGTTTTTATAGAATTAGTTGTGTCAAACATCTTATCAAAACAATTGAGTTTCCTCATAATAAGGCCATTATTATTATGTACTTGTGTAATCTATTCATGAATGATTACATTGAAAAATAAATGTTGTTTTTGGTTTTCAGGGTGATAGCAACAAAAGTAGTGATTGTAGCGGTAATGAATAGGTACCACATGATGGTGGGGAGCTACCTCATGTTAGTGGCGAGTAACATAGACATTCAAGTATGTATGCTATAAAATAGAAGTATTTAATATGATTTCAAATATATAATTGATTACGTGTAGTAATAAACTTTCTTCTGTGAAGTGTAGAGCATGTACCTGATCATGCTCAAATGGAAGAACCAATGAACACTCCAGTTGTCTCATACAGTCAACCAACAAGTAAAGATCGTTGTAATGATATTGGAAATAATGAAATATGTATCTCAATAAAACTAAACATTTATATCTATATAAATGTCTTGGTTTTTGTAAATGATGCCCCTCTCTAGTGACCTACACGCCCTACTATTCAATGTACGAAAAGTATGGTATGGGAGAGCATGCCCACACAATCAATAGAAAGAGAGGGAACAACATATTCAATGGGAAATGACAATGAATTTGATGTCCCCATCTTGGACTTTATGAGAAAAAAAAGCAAAACAAAAAAAATGCAGTTGTATACATTTAAGATATCTATTTGTATTAGTCGGTGCATAAATTATTCTTGAATATGTGTGACATCTTCCTAGGACTATGGTTATACTCAAGGGGCTGGCTACACCTTGCTGAGTTAACTTGAGGAAGATGAGATAACCACATGAGCTTCCTTATCCAATGATGATGATTATGAGCTTCCACTCTTTGCATGAGACACATGAGATGTATGACCAATAAATTGAGAAGGCCAGGTAACCTACCCTTATGTTGACTTGATGTGCATGAGCCTAGTATGATGTCATGTTGCTTTGTTATGTTACGTTGACTTGCATGTTTACTTGTATGTGATGCTTATCCTTGTGGTGACTCATGATTGACCCTTGCATGGTAATGTTGAGCTATACAAACCTTAAATGTTGACGTCCAACTTGTTGATGACTAGCGTGACCCCTTACTGGGGTTTTCCACCCTTGTGTTGACCTTAAGAGCCCTCCTTAGGTGCCATCCACCATAGCACTATCTTATATGACATTTTTGGAGTAATTTGTTGTTGTTTTTTATTGTGAGTTGGCCGTATTGTTGTGCCAATACTATTTTTGATTTGTGAGGGTTGGATGATCTATTTTAGGATATTTTCCAGTTCTGGATTCTCTCCTTTCACAGGTATGTTGGTTTAGTCGAGTTTCATGTAAGTAACCTAATGCTAAGATGTTGAATTTTGTTTAGAAGCATTTTTTTCTGAGGATAAGGGAGGTCTACCCTAACATCTTATGCTGAGTATATTATTGGTTCAGATCTGATATATATTGCTATTGTTATATATTTTTGTCTTTCATTAACAACTTATATATGATATAGATTTCTACTATTATTACTATTATTGTTTTCAGTACTTTAATGGTTATTGTAGCTCATTGTTTCTGGGACATGCTAGACATGAAGGATATTGAGGTATGGTTAATTTTTTTCCATAAAAATGACATAATTTTATTGTACTGTAGACAACTATGCCATACTATTGTTTTTACATAGTGGGAGTAAAAAACAATATGGGATTATTGTTAACCTTCTCCTACTTGTAAATTTTTCTCAATTGAAAACCTACATGATAACATTGTTCTAGAAATGGGTTTGTTTTTCAATGATTTATGCTTGCTTGTATTGTCCCAGATGACCTTTAGATCCAAAGCACTTTCTTGTTCACTTTGTAATACACATTATAAGATAGAATTGAATTCTTCAAACTCTTAGAATTGAACTCCCCCCTGAGATACCTCCCCAAGAATTAAGCATATTCATTGACATATAATGGGATACAAGCTATTTTTTTCTATGTATATTGCACTAACCGTTATTGGTATCATGTCAAAAGGTTGTATTCCTTTGATATGGCCTTGAGGATAAGCACATCAAATAATAATAAGACCTAGTCATTCAATGTAAAGACCTCAGCAATGATACTCAACCCCAAAAATAGTTAGGAACTTTCTAGTAGACTCATCATAGTCATGGAAAAAAACTGGATGATGCAATTAGTCACAATCACAATCCAACCAGTAACTCGGGTATGTAGCAGCAACCTTTACCCTTTCCCCAAGCTGTTGTAGTAGCTTGCTTCTACCCCCTTGGTCAGCCTACACGATGCTAGTAGCCTCACCCTTCCTTCCCTTCAACACTACATCCTTGAAATATTCCTTAAGGCTCTTACAACCTTGTTCATATTGGTGACAGTCATTTACCCTCCTCTGTGTCGAGTGCAAGCCCATTTATTACATTGTGTGGCCTTTATCCATACCTTAGGGCTACCCTTATAGTGTCAGCCCTATTTATTTAAAACCCATCTCTTGTCTGTGTGGGACATGTTACAGAGAGAAATTCCTATGGCTTGGGGTACCACAACAGACAGCTTGACTCCAGAAATCAATCCTTTCCAATATGCAATAGAAATTAAATGTCTAACACTAAAGGATAAGACCTTGTACCTTATTTCGGACGGTTGAAGTAGATCCCCGTTGAACTTTCCAACTTCAGCTTGAATTGATAGATTACTTCCTCAACAACAAGTAAACAATACAAGCATTCTATATATCATGGTGTTAGATTTATTCTAGCATATATAATCAATAATGTATAAGAATTTGACATAATCCCATGGATAAAATATTCATTCAAACACACATTATTGGACAGGAAAAAATATTTCTATTAATATAAATCAGAGATTACAATAGATACAACCTCTGTCGGCATGTCTGCGAATCGGAGAAACTGAATCCCCCACTTGGGCCTCCACCACTTCAATCCTCCATCTCTCGATAGCAAGTGCACAAGCAAAATGAAAGCTTGGGAAGAACACAAAAGTGTTCCAAGGGACAAAGGGATGCAGACTCAAGCATAAGTTCTAGCAACAATGGACTATAGTTTCTTTGCTCTCAATTCTCTCATATGCCTTCAATGTACCAAAGAGTTCCTTATATAGCTTTTCAAAGGGGTAATGAAAGGTCGAATCTGAGTGATCTCAAGGCATAGGGAAGGCCAGGAGTCAAGTGAGTCGAATCCATGTCAAGGAAAACTCTAAAAGGATTTGGATTTTGTACACATCCCAATGTACGCGGTTTTAGTGGTCAAACCCGCGTATATATGCGATTAGAGGTTTAAAAGTCACGTGTATCATTTTTCACATGTTTTTAGGGATGGTCAAGGAAACATCAAAGGACAAAAAAATGGTCCAAGGGGTCTAAGGAGTCTGCAGGAGGATAGGGGAAGGCCATACAAAGTGTGATTCACCTGGAGTGGTGAAATCAGGTATAACAGATGCCCCCTAATATGTGAGGTCAGAGGGGTCATACGATGGCCAAAATACATTATAAGTCCATCCCAGAAGTGGAATGATGAAGGATCCCAAATGGAAGACCAGCCACCCAATCAACATAGTACAATAATACAACTCTGCACACAACTGCAAATACACATAGCAGTCCCGGATACATAAGAGTACAATGGCCATGAATACGCATGATACAAGATATCACATAAGTGGTCATCGCCACGTACAATATACATAGATCAGAATCTCCATGATGAAGATATACAAAGGACCATGATCTCCATAATGGCTGAAGATATATAATAGATCAAGATCTCCATAGTGGCTGGAAATATCTAACATATATTGGAATCAAGTAATGAGAGCTGAAATCTCATGAACACTGGCACGATCAAGTAGGTAGCATATAAGAGATGCCACCAATATGGAAGGTCTTCTACACAAACCACTACGAGTATATGTCCTACTATGCGAATAGAGGTGTCGAGGTCGAACATAGTAGTCCATCATCTGATTACCGGTCATTGATGTATACCGTTAACATACGCGAGATCACCCACCGATAATGGAAATGGGAATCAAGGTACTAGAGTGCAAACTAGCAAGTGTGAATAAATGTGTTAAGGTCAAACACTTGAGAGGATCCATCGATCAGGGGACATTGATGTATTCCCAAAGACCGTCGATGGCGAGAGAACTTGCCACTGATGACTGCAAGTATCAAGGCACTCAAAATGACTCTAGATTCCAATTCCAGAATAAATGATCTGAATTCGATGGGATGAAATCCGCTAGAAGGAGGGCATTAAGGCATCCCCCATCATCCAACACGAGGTACTCAGCAAAGCTGTATAATGTGGAAGGACTCGATCATAAGGTGCAAGAACCAGTAACTGTACTGGGAATGGCCGACATGCAAAGTCAAGATAACTGAGGAATGGCCGAATTAGGCTTCCACTTCCTTCGAACAAGAGCATAATGGCGTATGGTGACTGAATAAAGGCAGCATAGACTTGATATACAAACTGGGCATCTTTGCGACACAGGAGGCATCGACAGAGGCTCCATGGGGACTGGAAGCTTAACCAATCGGTGGAGATAAACTCAGATAAATGAGTACAGCTCCTAAAGTCAAACTATAAACCCAACCAATGGATGTGATATATAGTGCTCTGTTTGAAGGCAACACGACTCGACAGTTGCCAAAGATAACATCTTTCCTTGTCCGGCTTTTTGTTTTTTTGATTTTTTTGGACTTTTCAATTATTTAAAAAGCTTGAAAAAGAATAAAATTGCTTTATAGTTACAGAATAGGAGGAGACGAGTGTCATAAGGGAAAACAAACTAGTTCCAAGTAGTGGAACATACCTATGCTCAATGCAAGGATACATGTGTAGGATATTGACACTCGGGGGAAAATCCCCTCCCGGTAAAAAGGGAAACAAGCTGCGAAGGATATAAAAAATGGCTCTACATGGCTAGACATGAGACAAGCTCAGGCTATATGGCTGAAACGCAATGTCAGGGAAGCCAACATAAAGCTCAATAAGGTAGGAAAAGCTCATGATAATGCATTCACAACTTGACACGAGGGAGTCTTGAGGGAATAGGCCAGCAAAATATTAAGAGGAGTATGAGGCTCTTGCGAAATGTCATGGAAGTACTATACAACGGACTCCCACACCCTAAAGGAGAAAATGTTAGCATGGGCACCAAATGCAAATAAGGTGCTACCTAGGGTACCCATGTAAGGTGAAGCTCTACCACTCATATCAAGCCACTTCTAAAACAACAAGAAGGTTCCGTGACATAATAGAGTGGGTTCGTAGCTAAGGCCATGATGAGATGGTCATAAGGTCATGAAAAATGCAAACGATGATGAAACCTAACTTATATGCCAGTTTAGACATGATACCTGAGATCAGCACGAACGGGTCAATCTAACGGCTGAAATGGCACTGAAAAAGGTCATCTACATCATGAATTACATCAAAAACGGTCCAAAATGGTTAGAAATTGTCGAAACCATAGGAAAGGGGGTAAACATTTTCAAATATTTGAAAATTTTCTATAAATAGTAAACAATTCAAAATATTATAAAACATTTGAAACTTTTTCCCATTTGAGCTCAGATTTTCAATAGCGAATTCCAGGACATCCAGCTGGTGGAATCCACTACCGTTTCTTCTAGGTATTTACCCATGCTCTTCTCTTCCATTTCAATGCAATTTTTATCAAATTCCATGGTCAATTAAGCTTTCTAGGCCAAACTAAAAAGGGCACTGCAAACCATGTGGAAATCGAGGGTTTTTCCGCGTATAGGGCTGGATATACGTGGAAAATGCCCCCATACTCGCGTACATACGCGTCTGTTTTAAAAACAGTCGCATATGAGGCCACACATAAGGTTTTTTCAATAATCTAATGGGAAATTTTTTAATTTCTTGTGTAGGATGGTCCTAGAGTGGAGAGAGCGTGAACATGGTGAGGTAGAGGAAGTAGTAAGGGCCGATATAATGGCTCAACAAGCTCTATGTGCATGTGGACTCTATAAGTTTTGGTGTCTTGGTGGCTTGAGGGACAAACCAAGACTATTGCAAATGATGGTGGATTACTGGTATCCAGACTCTGAGTCCTTCCAGATAGATGGGATGTCCCTCACTATAGAGGTGGAGGACATATACTTCATTACTGGGCTTTCCCGACGGGGGGAGATAGTGAACCTTCGTTCTAGTGGTGGGCCAGGGGATGACCTGACTATCGACGAGTACATTGTGGTGTACTACTATCCAGACACAGAGAAGGTGGGGAGTCAGGTCCCTACCAACTCTATATAGGTGCTGGGCCTAAAGGCCATACTATTGACATTGGGTAGGATAGCAGGCTTGGCATCACTCCACCAGGCCTCATGGCCTCTGATGTTCTATGCAGTGGAGTGCATGAGACCCATGATTTATGACTGGAGCACTACACTACTGAGCAACATGAAACATCAGCTCAGTGAGTGTAAGGCAGGCAGAGTGCGGAACTTCAGGTTTAGCAGTATATTGAGCACATTTTTCTTCGAGCGTGTTCCAGGATTGAGCCCCAGAGTGGACGTTCCTCTTCACGGGGTTCAAGATCTGGACCAACGGCGTTGGGAAGATGCTATGCGCAGACTGGGGGGAGGTAGGGTGGCCAACCCCTATCCAGCTGACTTCTTTCCATGGTGGCGATGACAAATAGTTGTCATCGATGACTACCACTATGCAGGGATAGATTTTCGGGGGGACTCGGACATGCCACTACCACCAGGATCGGCATATGGCGATATAGGTAATGAATCTCAACCCTCTCCTTTTTAATTTTTGAGTTATTTAATTTTTTGTGTTTTCTGATTATATGGAATCAAAAGACATATTTTTGTGTGACAATACACAGTGAAATCTACCATTTGTGTGCAGATGTGGGACCACGACGGCCGGAAGGCTTCCCTCATCATAGACGGAGGGGAAGAGGAAATGATATCACGAGTGTGGATGCAGAGTGGATGCTCCAAAGCATTCATACCAATTTTGTGTGGTTGACACATAGGGTTCCCATGGAGCAAGTCGAGGACTTACCTGAGGCTATGCTGCGCTAGGTGGTGGGTGTACCACGAGCATGGGTACGATTATTCCGACGGCTAGCTAGATCCGTAGTGACCTTCCATGATCACAACCCTCCTCCTCCTCCATAGGATTAGATACCTGGGAGTGTATACACTTTGTATTACTATGTATTATATGTCGGTGGCTCGAGAGCCCCAATTTTGTATCATGACACTATGTATTACCACATTTTGGATGTATATAAAAAGTTTTATGGTGATCAGTTTATTTATTTACATGTGTAAAAATTGTGTTTGTGATGAATTTATTGTGAATGAAACAAATGCCAATCTAACACGTAGCTAGCATATGAGTCAGCAACTTGATTATTACTTCTTGGAATATGTATGTATGTTATATTGTCAAATTGCCATTCTAATAATCTCACACATAAGAATCTTCTTAATAACATCGAATCTCTAACATGGTACAAACCATCAAGCTGTGAAACTACTAACTCTGAATCAAGACGTACCTCAAGAGAGAGAATGCCATGTGAAATGGCATCCCGTAGAAGCTCAATAATGCCACTATATTCAACAACATTGTTGGAAGATGGCCGTAGACATATGCCTCCTGAAGACAATGCTTGACCCATAGGAGTATAAATCACCCAAGTAGTAGAGGCTGAGTGTTGAGTGTGATGGCTTGCACCATCTGCGAATCCTATGTAGGTGGAAGATTCCATTGACATCTGCCAAAAGAAACGGAAACTAATCACAAACCCGATCACTATAATAAAAAGACCTAACTATGCAAAACTATACAATAATATACAATAACCAACCTTGGCTGAAAATCATGCATAGTACTTCTTGACATAGAGCCCATTTCTAGGCTCCGTCAAGGTCGTTCCCTCATAATCCACTAACTCATAAGCACCCTTCTCTAAGACACATTTGACCATGTAAGGACCACGCTGCATGGGATTAAATTTTCCTGCGCCCAAGGGTTCCTTCGGTTGATCCCACAAAAGGACCAAGTATCCCTCACTAAACCTCCTTGGATAGACAGACTTATTGTACTGGACCTTTACGCAACGTTTATTGACTTCTAGAGCCACCAAGGCATCTCGACGCTGCTCATCAATTTGCTCAAGGTGGACCAAACGCTCCTCCAATGGTGAAGTGTCTGGTAAGAGTTCTACAACTAGCTTCAAAGAAGGAATCTCGCATTCAACTGGCAATATCGACTCCACTCCATGTACAAGTTGATATGGAGAAAAAATCGTGGCATTCTTAACAATGGTTCTATATTCCCACAAAGCGGGATATAGCATGATGTGCCAATTATTCTTGCTTTGTGCGATGGTTCATTGGAGAATGGATTTGAGTGATTTATTCACTGCTTCTACCTGTCCATTCGCTTGAGGGTAGTAATAGGAGGAATGCTCTTGCTTGTACCCTAACTTTGATGCCAACTCTTCCATCATACGATTCTGAAAGTCCGAGCCATGGTCAGTGACAAGCTCTTTCGGAATTTCGAACCGAGTAATAATTTGGTTGAATACAAAGTGGGTGGCTGTCTCACCATTGGATTTAACTGTAGGCATAGCCTTAGCCCATTTTGTGAAGTAATCAACAACCACTATAATATGATGGTGCCCCCCAGCCGAAGCTGGGTTGCAATCCATATAATCAAGCCCCCACTTAGTGAAGGGACCGACGGTGATAATGGGATGTAACGGGGCAATTTTTGAGCACATATTACGTGCAAACACCTGGAAAGGGTGGCACCTCTTGACCGTATCTACACAATCCTTAAAGATCAACAGCCATAAATAACCCGCTCTTAAGATATTTTTGAGCTATAGAAAGCCCAGATAAATGGCCACCACATGCCTCTCCATGGAAATCATTCAGCACTACCTCATCCTCTTCATGAGTTAAACAACGTCGTAAAATGGAATCTACCCCACGGTGGTACAAAGTGTTATCCACTATGAGGTAGTTCTTAGACACGTGATGTAATCGTTGTCGTTCATCTTGTGAGAGGTGAGTAGGGACCTTCAATGTTTGTAAATATATTATGATATCCCCATACCATGGGTCTAAAGTTGAGATTAAGAATATGTGTTCATCGAAAAACGTATCTTCACAAACCAACTCCTCGGCCTTGCTCGGGAAATCCGATATAAGCTCTACAAAAATTAAAGATCGGCCTTGCCAAAACAAATTCGAGATCGAATTCTTGTAGAATTACAATCCATTTATTATATTTTCCCCCAATCATCCTTCGAGTGAGGATGAATTGAAATGGACTGACATGGGCTACAACCAAGGCCTGGCGAAGGAGAATATAATTTCTCAACCATTGAACTACATGTACGGTAGCTAAAGAACGCTTCTCGACATGAGAGTAACAAATCTCTGCGTCAATAAGGTTCCATCTCAGATAGTATATGACATGCTCTTGGAGGTCCTCATCCTCTTGAACCAAAACCATACCAATCGTCTCCATGGGTGCGGCCACATAAAGTATAAAATCACCGCTATAGTATGGGGGACTAATCACCGGGGCCGATGCTAGGGCTTGCTTGAGTGCATCAAAGGAATCCTGGGCTTGCTCATCCCAATAAAAGGGGGTGTCCTTCTTCAATAAACGCATGAAGCCTCTCGTAAAATTGGCAAAGTTGACAACAAATCTCTGTAAGAAGTTTGCCATGCCTTGCAAACATTGAAGATGACGAATATTCTTCGGGGGAGACAACTGAAGTATTGCCTCAACCTTCAAAGGGTCAACTCTTATGCCCTCTTTAGAAACGATGAATCCTAACAAACGACCTAACTTCACACAAAAGATGCACTTATGAGGATTTAATCTAACCAAATAGTGCTGGCATCTTTCGAATACCAATCTAAAGTGATAGGCATGACGCATTCTCATACGAGAATGAGCAGTAAGGTCATCCAAAAATACTTCGATGATCGACTTGAGATCATGGAAGATCAAGGTCATTTCCCGCTGAAATGTAGCTCCAGCATTTTTAACGCCGAAAGGCATTTTTTGATATGCAAAATTTCCCCAAGGACAAATAAATGTAGTCTTATGTTGGTCCTCAGGTTTAATTTGTATCTGATTATACTCGGAAAAGCCATCCATAAAGGAAAAAACCTCGCTACCCACACACTCATCCAAAATCTGATCAATAAATGGTGTGGGGAAATTGTCCTTAGGACAAGCACGATTTAAATCGTGGAAATCAGTACATATGCGGATCGCTCCCTGCTTCTTATCCACCGGAAAGGGGTTTGAAACCTACTCCGTCAAGGGAACGGGATAGATAAAACTGACGTTTAACAACTTTTCTATCTCTGCCTTAATCGCGGGTGCTTTCCTAGGATTCACCGCATGCAAATGTTGTCGAACAGGCTTAGCATTGGGGTAAGTCTTAATCTCATGCTCGACAATACGAGGGTTGATACCCGACATTTCGTTGTAATAGCAAGCAAAGATGTCACGGAATTCCTTAAATAGCTCAGTGTATTCTAGAATCTCAGCATGGGAACATTCTGCCCCAATATAGACATTCTCTATCCTGCCAGGATCACGAGATATGTTGATAGGAATCATTGAAGATATGTTCACCATGTTTTCATCAGCCATATGACCAGGAGAGCTTAACAGAACCATAGGACTACCAACTCTCACACTAAGAACCGCCCTAAAGTCCTCACGCTCCAAATGGTCAAGCTCGAGAAGAAAGTAAGATCTATGATGGAGTTCCTCCCATGGTGGCTCAACTCCCGACATAGCCTCAATAATCGCTTCATCTGAAGGGAAAACTGTCTCACGGTAGTCGTGCGCGTGAGAAGACTGTACTGCCCATGCCAACAGCACATAAGGTTCCTCCTCCTTCGTCCGCGAGGAGGAAGGACTAAGCTCTGCAAGACACTTGAGATTAGCTTGATAAGCTATCATAGTTGTAGGCAGCAGCATGTCCATCACGATGGGCTCACTCAGAGTACTCGATGTAGGAAGAATCCAAGGATCTTCCATATGAATCGTGCGAAAAGACACCGATCTTATAGATGTTGAAGCCTCACCGGAACTAGAACCTATCATAAGAATTGGTGTAGGACAACTAAAGCTTCCCATGAGGGATGGATACATGCCTACACCCACACTCCCAGTTGCCAGCTGAGAGCGCTCAATGATTGGGATCGAAGCTCCCAAAGATGCAGTAACAGACGGATTCTTGAATGTCGTTTGATCAATCGTGACTATCTTCCCGTTATGTGGAAAGCATACAACGTGAAATAGGGAAGAAGCAACGGCTTGCATACTGTACATCCAATTCCTACCCAGCAAAAGATTGTAGTCAAGGGGTGCATCAACCACCTTGACCTCTATCGCAACGATCTTCCCTCCCAAATGGACTTTAAGGGAAGGAAGGATGCCGTGCAGCCTAAATGATCTCCCATCGAACGCAGTTAACATGGTTGCTGATTTAGACAGCTCAGGGGAACCTAAACCCTTCCAACATGATAACGACATCACAGAAGTGGCAGCGCCTTCATCAATCACAGTGCGCTTGACGGTCATATTAATACATTCTACGTGAATCAAAAGAGACACATAGTAAGGAAAGCGAGGCTAAAGTCCTGCGGTTTCAAATTTAATCACAGAGGAAGAATCATCATTGTTCACACCAAGGGTAGAAAGCAACGCCTTCCTTTGCGAAGGACAACTATGAAGCACTTCCAATGCAAACATTGCACAAGGAGTGTGGCCCAAATCCTCGACAACTGAATAGTTCTGGGTGGCTAGGGCATTAGTATTATGCCCCGAACGCTTAAGGACTCCCTTAGGAATGTGAGGTGCAGCTTCAGGTTTATCCATAAGTTTCTCAATACTCAAAGGGGACCCTGGTGGATCAGGCTCTTTTCCTGGCTGGGTTGTGATGAACCATAATCTTTCGCATGGGTCACAACTTTCGTAGCACGGACCATGTTAATGCAACCATGACCACTACCCTCCGGTGTATCTTAATCAACACCAGACTGGTCATGGGACCTCAAGTCCATATTTTGATTGTGCGGTAAAGGGTTAGTTAGCACAGCTGAGCCCTGTGCCAAGAACCTCGAGGCTTCATCAATATGAGGGCACAAGTAAGTGAGGTGATCGTCCTTACACAACTTGCAAGGAAACTTAACCTTACGTTTATCTTGCTTGTCCCCCCCAGCATTACGGCCATTCTTGTCATTACTATTAGCATTCTCATTCTTATTCCCACCCTTACGATTATTCTTACCCTTTTTTCTATTCCGTCCGAGCTGCTGGTTACCCTTTTGGTCCGACGATTGCATAGAAAGTACACTCGCCATTTGGGTGGGTTGAGATGAAGCCATAGCTTGTCCTGAAGCATATTGGTTGATTGAAAATTGACTAACTTGTTTTGCAACCGAATCCACAGGTTTCGCACTTGCACAACCCACAATGGCATCGGCATGTGGTCCAGGTTTGACTTTGGGGTCGAAACTAGAATGTAGAGCGTTGGGAATAATCTCATATAACAAACCGGACTGAGCATAAATCAAGTCCAGTTTCTGTGCACTAAAAATCGCTTGTTCCTCATTCTGCACTCCGGATGTAGAAACATCCTTCACTATATATGGCAATAACAACTTAAGGAACCATTCGAGGAGGAATTCTGATAGTATAAAGGATTTAATTAACCTCTTCCATCTACGCCACTCTTGAATATGATCTGAGATGTGTGTGGCCTTATCCTGTCGAAATGTCAACAAGAGTTCAGTACCAACGTCATAACGCACTGGTAGCTGGAAGTGATTAAGAAAAGTCATCGCAAGGTCATCGAACAAAGCAAATGCCCCCCTAGGTAGCTCTATATACCATTTCGCGGTAGGCCCTGTAAGAGTGCATTGAAATAGCCTTAAACGGATGGAGTCCTGGTGTAAGGAATTTGAAGAGCACCATAGGTGAAACGTAGTAACGTGTTCGCTCGGATTCTCTCTTGGTTTGCCCTCAAACTTAGGTATGTCCGAGGGAAGCTTAGTATGGATAGCAGGCCAAGCTGGGTCATGAGCTACAGGATCATTCGTCAATCTCGACAAGTCAAGAAGATTCAGTGTCGCGAGGAAAGGGAGCCTAGGATGATGAGGTTGATGGACTGCTCCCTAATTCATATAGGTCTAATTACCACCATGGCCTTGGCCATAGTACCCTCCTCCTGTTTGACCCATATAGGGTGACATGGAAGCACCATAGTGTGGTGGACCTTGACTATTAGGAGCTACAAAGCCGTAGTTTGAAGAATAATCAGGTTGTTGATACCCACCCCCATAAGGTGAAGAACCCTGTCCATACTGCGTCCCATAATAGGGTCCATAAGTCATCGCATGAGATGTCCCATGAGACACTCCGTAAGTAGGAACATACGTTCCAGAAGTAGGAATATACACTCCAAAAGTAGGAATGTGACCTCTAGAAGTATGAGCATGACCTCCTAAAACAACGGGCAGTACATGAAGCTGAGACACAACCGGTCTAGTAACTGTAGTACGGACATAACTCGTACCAATGTTTCGGCCCGAAGGACTATGTGAATAATGTGGAGGGTGAACATTTGAAGAACAAGGGACAAAGGATGAAGGGATCTATGTAATTATGTATGTACTATTCCCTACAGTCACTCGTCTCAGATTTGGTATCCTAATAGGATCACTAACCCTATACCTAGGAGGAATATGTGATGTAACTTCCACCACCGGGATGGAAGGTGCAATGTGACTAGTGCTCCCAAACCTCTTTGCATGGTAAGGAATGAGAGTGCCCCCAGGCATAGTGTTAGGCTCGAACTCATATTCGACATGAAATGCCAAAGCATGTGTGGGAAAACCAGACATACCATAACTACCATAACTAGTGCTGGCGGGTTCAAAATGGAGTCTCGGCATCCTCTGGCATTCCATATCGGTAACGCGTGAATGGGGAATCAACCCTAGAGTTATTAGGTCTATCATGAAAGGTTCCTATATTAGAAATCACAGGACCTATCTCAGCTAAGTTGGGTGAAGGATCGTAAGTAGGAGTAAACTCCCCATTGTTTACACGAATGGGAGAAGGTGGTTCAGGAATACCTTCTATATGGTCTCCCATGGTGTGTGAATCAATGTGCGAAGTAGTCTGCTTGGACTATCTAGGTATCTCTCCCAAAGGAGGAGGAGATGTAGAAGGTGGAAGTCCTGCTAAATGACGAGAACGACGAGGAGCTGTACCCGCATCCACAATGACTCAAAAAATAGAAAAGACTCTCTATTTACGCAAACCCTAGGAAAGCTATCATGCACAGAGCAATCACTAATAAAATCTAAATCCAAATGCAAGCAATCAAGGGCAGGATAAGTGAGTTCCCGAATGAAGCAGGTATGTCTCGCCTAGGAGAGGCTTGAGACTCCCATACACAACAAGCGGAGGTACGTAACCAATTATTGTGTTCCTCAGCTTCAACGCGTAAAGCGACTGTGCTGTCTGACCCCAACATGGCCGGGACACCCGCAGAATAACCCCTGCAAAGTACCCCCTCGATATCCTAGGTAAGGCCACTAAGGTCACCTCAATATAATCAATGCTCATGTGAACAGTCGCAGGCGGGATTGACCGTATGGGCAGGGTAGCAAAGCCTAAAACTCTCGAAAGAGCCCCCAGATACGAATACAATCCTGGAAATATCTCCGGTGCTACTCAGTTATGACTAGGAGTCATCCCAATCAATAACCGCTCACATTGCCTCGTGCTTAACTCCTTTTTGAGAGGAGGATCCTGAGAAACACTGGTTATACCAAGGATTTCACACACTCACCTGGACAAACACATACAAGTTGTTGTTTAGTGATCTTGGAGAATTTACTCACAATGAACTATTCTAAGATCCTAAAGCCTAATCTTGTTGGTGCACCCTATAAAAGAAAAGAGTGTAGTTCATTTTAATTAAGCGTTGATTTTAATTGGCTTTATTAATCAAAAGAGGGATATGGCCATGAAACTAATGGTGTTATGACGCAACATGAAGTAAAATGCACACCTAACAATCAATGCAAATGCATTGTGTCCATGAAAACAGGGTATGCTACTACATGAAATGCACAATTTTTATTCAAATGATGAATGCAAGATTTCCTATATGAAATCCTAATTAATACTCCAAAGCAAATCTAGTGCAAGTACAATGCAAAATGCAAAATGCAATGCATGATGATAAGCAAATGTTTTTGGATTTTTTGAAATAAAATGAGATACAAAAAGCAAAAGAATGATTCTACAACCCCCAGACTCTGCAAGCACACTCAAACAACACTCAAGCAAAGCACTAAGGTAAAAGAAATCTAATGCACTAATCCCAAACAAAAAATCGAAAATGCCATGACAAGAACCTTCTTAAAAAAAAAATTTAGCCTAAAAAAAAAACGTCTCTGGTCAGAAACAGAGGTATAAACAGACTCAAGAAGTGTCAAAGGAGACTTAGCAATCATCAAACTTCACCCAGCAACCATTTAACTTCCACTAAAAGAAAAAACTAAGGGCATACGCGAATGTTCACAGTAAACCCGTGTGTATACGTGGAAATCATAGAGAAACCCGCGTGTATACACGACTGTGAGTTAAAAACTCGTGTACAGGAAGAAACGTGCACAAAAATCAAGGCAATCAGACAAGATGAGACAAACTTCACACCAATCAGACACTACCAGGCAAACATGCCCCTAGACCCGACATAGAAACAAGAGAGAAAGAGCAATTCAAAGTCATTGAATTCCAATAGAACAACCCCCAAAGGACAACTACTAGGAACTCCCCAACGGAGTCGTCAATTCTTTTACGAAGAGAAATTCCTATGGCTTGGGGTACCACAACAGACAGCTTGACTCCAGAAATCAATCTTTTCCAATATGCAATAGAAATTAAATGTCTAACACTAAAGGATCAGACCTCGTACCTTATTCTGGATGGTTGAAGTAGATCCCTGTTGAGCTTTCCAACTTCAGCTTCAATTGATAGATTACTTCCTCAACAACAAGTAAACAATACAAGAATTCTATATATCATGGTGTTAGATCTATTCTAGCATATATAATCAATAATGTATAAGCATCTGACATAATCCCATGGATAAAATATTCATTCAAACACACATTATTGGATAGGAAAAGATATTTCTATTAATATAAATCAAAGATTACAATATATACAACCTCTGTCGGCACGTCTGCGAATCAGAGAAACTGAATCCCCCACTTGGGCCTCCACCACTTCAATCCTCCATCTCTTGATAGCAAGCTCACAAGCAAAAGGCAAGCTTGGGAAGAAAACAAAAGTGCTCCAAGGGACAAAGGGATGCAGACTCAAGCATAAGTTCCGGCAATAATGGACTATAGTTTCTTTTCTCTCAATTCTCTCATATGCCTTCAATGTACCAAAGAGTTCCTTATATATATTTTCAAAGGGGTAATGAAAGGTCAAATCTGAGTGATCTCAAGGCATAGGGAAGGCCAAGAGTCAAGTGAGCTGAATCCATGTCAAGGAAAACTCCAAAAGGATTTGGATTTTGTACACATCCCGATGTACACGGTTTTAGTGGTCAAACCCACGTATATACGTGATTAGAGGTTTAAAAGTCACGTGTATCATTTTTCACATGTTTATAGGGATGGTCAAGGAAACATCAAAGGACAAAAAATGGTCCAAGGGGTCTAAGGAGTCTGCAACGGGATAGGGGAAGGCCATACAAAGTGTGATTCACCTGGAGTGGTGAAATCAGCTATTATAGGACATACCTTTGATCCTTGCACACAAAACAATACAGTTGTTAGAATGTCACATATTGTTTAACACTACTACATCTGGACTATTTTGCATATTCACTTATGCTTATCTAGTTATAACATACTATTAAGTTTAGTTGATTCAGTTCAGAGAACCAGTGAGATTGGATTATTCTATTTGTCCTTTTTAATGGAATTACCTAGGTCTTAAACACTATAGAAAATTTTAGAAAGATCTTGGAAGCCAAGAGAATTGCCTTCCAATTTTGTTGTTGTCTGTCTATGTTGTAACCTATCTATCAACATTTAGTGTTTAGATGCTATTCCAAGATGTTGGTTTGTTTCACTAGCCAAAATGTGCAATCTTTGACATCCACATCTGAACATGGATCCAAGGTTGTTCAAAGTTTCAGGAATGAATCCAAGGCTGCCCAAAGTTTCAGGATCGGGTCTTCGTGTCTGGTAGGTATGTTAATGTTGGATATTTGTTATCTATGATGTATGTTCTTCCATAAGGCATTGAGAATTTTTTTTCCCTTACAATTCTATACATGACTCCAAGGATGCCCAAATTTATAGGGACGGCTCTGTGTTGGATAGTTTAAACTCTATGTTGAAATTGGATATATATGCTTGCTGTCACCAGTACTTTTATATATGTTTTCATCAATGCTAGGTGAGTAATTGAAAGAAAAACATATATATAAAAAAAAAGTATACCAAGGGAAAATATATGTTGGACACCATATAAGTTACATAATTTTTGTGTCCAAGGCATCAAATTGAATTAGTGTAAGTTTTTATGGATAAGTTGCTGCAGAGGTGCACAAACTCCCATGATTTTTAAAATTATATTATTATCACTTGGTTGCATTATCCATGTGGAAGTGACAACCACCCCAACACTAGGAGCCTACATTTACACACCTTCATAAATTCAATCAATCAATACCCAACTTCAATGCTTTTAAATTTCATTTATACAACATTTAAGCTGCCCTTAAATGCTTATTTTTTCTTGGAGTGGGTTACCCAGGTTCTGTTATCAATGCCCAATAAACTGCCAAAAACTTTTAGTTAATCCATGTGTAAGTTATAATGCTTTGCATGTATGAGAGTTGCACTTATCTATCCTCCATAAATTGCAAAATAAAAATCAAGAATTGTTCCACATGATTCCATGCAAATGGGTGCATATATCATTTTTCCATGTTAATGAGATGTCTCGGTTTTAGTTGTTTGAGAAAAATTTGTTAGCAAAACAGTATGTTCCATATCCTTTGCCAACATTTTCAATCTACTAGCATAACTTCTTCTCTTTCTCATTCTCCACCATGTCAGTGGCATAGACCTGGGTGTCTGTATGGATCCATAACCTTTCCAATTTTATGGTAAAATAGCTAGTCTCAAACAACTCACCAACCTCCATATGTTACCCACCAACAATGAGGATTGGTCTCGTCTTTCAACTGCCCCTAAACAAATTTTGTTCATATTTTGAATAATTGTTGGGTGGAAATGCTTTGAAATGTATTGATATATATATATATATATATATATATATATATATATATATTGCATGATATATTATTTTTCTGTGTATAATTGAAGGGTGGATATATGAAATCGAAGCATGAGTATCCCTACTAAGTTTACCATTCCATCATGTAAATTATGAGAATATTATTTCTATTCTTGTTGGTTAAAAGATCATGTAAAATAGCATGGATATTTACTTAGTTCCCAAAGGATTGAAATTAGGGTTTTGGATCATGCCCTTCCCCTCCTCACACTGGTAAATTGTTTTTGTTCAAGTGGATGCTTCATGAAGATTTGTTGTGAAGGCATTGCTTCATCATGATATTCGTTTTGAATCTATGGTTAGAACTAGTGGCATGCTTCTCTATATATTGATTCTAGAGAAGAGTTGCAACCATTGAAGAATGTGATGTTCCCTTTTTGAAAATCTAATCGCTTTGAGAAGCTACATTGAATTATGATACTTGTGTGGAGTCTGCATGGAAACTTATATAGACCTACATGGAATATCTACACTATGCACACTTGATAAAGACTAGTGTCTCTCTTCTTTGGTGGTGCACCCATTTTGAAATGTGGTGAGTCTCACCATGATATCTACTTAACCTACTAGTATTTGGCACAACTGCGAAAACTTCTAGATGCACCAAGTTTGTTATTAGTTGAGTGCATGCGAATGCCTTGTGGCTAGACATGGCTTATCCAATTCATGTGCAGGATATCCATGCCTTGATTGGCCTATTGATGGATGGATGGGATGTATCGAATTCCTTTTAGGGTATCAGTAAGCATAACAAGTACAAAATTGAACCCATCCTATATGACCAGTATGGTACCAAGAGAGGAGGATGGGGTGCCATCAATACCCTTAGAAACAATGAATATGTCAAATTTATTTCCATTTCATTAATGGTCAGATCATGTATAACTTACCATGTTTCAAATTTGTAACTTGTGATCTAGTGAGGTCCACATCTAAGAATATATTGAGAGGGAGGGAGAACAACCTCTTCTCAGTCTTTACTGAAATACTAAAGGATGGCCTTTACAGAAATTCCAAAGGACGGAAAATTTCCAGAGAAATTCCATAAGATGGAAAATTTATACTTGGGGATGCCATACAAGATAGTTCATGCAAGCATTGCAGGATGTCTCTTGCAATTACCTCACCACAATGATTGACACATGAAAAATGCATATAACTCTTTATTTTCTTGATGTCAAGATGAAAGTGGTTAATGTACTCCATTTACATTTACCTTTATGATTTCTGGCTTTCTTTTATTTACTCATGTAACATTGGAGAAAAACTATATAAATGTTTTTTTCGAAACATGTATCCTGTGTTGCATGGGTACCCGTACCCAGGGTCGGGTACACATACCGGTATCGGGTACTTGGGTACAGCAATGGTACGTACCCAGATGTACCCTCATGTACCATGAACAGTGTTGCCATACCGGGTACTTCATAAAAAAAAATTGGGTACGTTTGGTGAAAATGGTACGACGTACCTCGATTTTGGGTACGGCTATGGTACGGCCAGTATATAAAACTAAACCAAACTAATACAATTTGTTCC